>BMAV01027062.1:0-64720 GCA_019973955.1 Trichonephila inaurata madagascariensis
TCTTTCAAAAATTTTTTTGAATGAATAAACTTTTGTCTAAAAAAGCGACCCCCTTTTTGCTTTAAAATGATTATCGGGTGTTTTTTTAATTAACTTGTATTTTTTTACTCAAAACTATCGAACATTGCTTTTCAACAAATATCTATTTTTGGGAAAGTGGGATGAATATTAACGTCGCACTTTCATACACGGGGCTTTTGGCGACGGCCCACGAAATTTTGAACCATGGTAAAGTGACGTGGAAGCACCTGACTGGCCCCCCCTCCCCTAACTACCCCCACCCACACCCAACGGGAGGACGTTTGACTCTCGACAGATTGAACGTGCATCGCTCCCCTACAGGCGGGTCTTGGTGGTACGGGCTCGGCCGACCGCCTGCAATGACCCGATACCTTAACCACTAGGCACCCCCCTTTATCTATTTTTTTGAGCCATTATATTTATTTAAAAAAACTCCCATATTTTTTTTTGGAGCCGGTGACTCTGATATCACCCTTGGAAACTGCACATTAAGCCTTTTTGGGGAGAATCAGATCAATACTAATTGAATAATTGTATTATTTTAAAACGCGTACTTTACTAGTTTATTTAAAAGAATATTTTAAATAAATTTGTTTAAAATATTTTTTGTTTTCGGGGTTTCAGAAATGGAACGTTTTGGAATTAAAAAAAACTAAGCAAAAAAAAAAATTATTATATACACAGAAAGAACCAAAAAATTCTACTTTTCACATGTCCCAAAAATTGAGGCATTCATGTGATGGACAAGTTTTGAAATTTTTTGTCGGGGTTCTGCTGCCTAAAATCACCTCTAAGTGACGCGCAACCCACCCCGGTCGTCGTCAAAAGCGCCGTTTACCAGTTCTTCATTCTTGGGAAAAAAAATGAAAATCAGTAGGTCAAGGGCGGATGAGGGAAAAATCCCATTTTAATGAATGAAGGTTCTTGGGTCGTTTCCGGGGTCGGAATTTTCGTGCAAAAAAGTTTTGCGTTAAATTTTCCCCAGCGCTTGTTTTGAACTCTCACCCGGTTGGGATAGTTTGCTACCGTTCCCGGTTCGATTCGATCGTAATGAATCCCCATGCCTGCCGTAGGCCTCAGAAATTAAAACTGCCCCATTCGCTGACCTTTATGGTGGTCTGTAAGCAATTTCGGCAACCATCGCACAAAAGTTGCGTCAGTCGCTTTTGTGTGAAAATTTTCACAAACAACAAAGTCCGCAAAACTTCTGGTATATAAACTAAGAGAAAAGCTCCATTATTGTGAAACGGTGGTTTTCACGAATTTTTTCATCTCACTTTAGCTACCGTTCGTCGTCCACAATGCTAGGGCGTCCACTCTTCTTTCATCGTGAACATTAGTTTGGCATTTTTAAACTGAATGCACCATTTTGGATTGAACTTTCATTCATTCTTGTCTCTGTACCTTACATTGCTGATAAATTTCCATAGATTTTAGGTTTTTGCCAAAAAAAACCGTATTACAACCCACCTCCAACTGGCGGGATTTTCAATTGCAGCGCTCATTTTAAATTGGAATATCGAAAAAATGGGCAGCGTGGAAATGTTCCTGTTTTGATGGCTGGACGCCGACTGAGATGCCGAGTACTCAGACACCAAAATGTACATGATCGGCGAGCGCCTAGCGACGTCAGACGGAAACGTTTCTTACTTTCTGAATAGCCCTCGTATAATCTATATACATAAGACAGAAAAAAGAACTTACACACTCATCACGATATCTCTGGAACTTCTAGGCTACACACTCAAAATTCGGTAAGCATGTTGCTTTCTTGGAGTAGAGATCCGCTAAGAAAGGGTTTTACGAAATTTGAGCCCCAAGGGGTTTGAGAGGGCTTAAGTGATGTTATAGATAAACCTTCCCGTTTTGGAACTATTAGACTTACATACTGTGGAAACTTGACAAGCATATTCCCCTTTTATTAAGTAGAGTTCAACTAAGAATTTGCTTTACGAAAATCGACCTCGAAGAGGAAGGGGCTGCGTGGGGTTAAGGAACGTTACAGATAAAAATTCCTGTTCTTGAAATGTCAGACCCGCATGTTGAAATTTTGGGAAGAATGTTTTTTAGGGGGAAAGGTTACCAAGAAGGGGTTTTTTAATCGACTCCTATGGGGCGTTTCTGGAACGTATTGATAAAAAAATTCCCCTTTTTTCAAACATATTTTTGTTCCTGAATTGAAGTTCGCCGAGAAAGGGTCATACGAAAATTGACATTCAAAGGGGTTTGGGGGCTTATTGGAAAAAAAAATTCCATTTTGATAAATTTAAATTTTAGATTGTTTGGCAACATATTTATTTTACTAAGTAAGATTCACTGTAAATAGTTTTAGAAATCCATTGGGGAAAAGATAACAAGAACGTAAAAGTAATTCCACTTCAATTTTGAAATTTTATTTAGATGTCCTGTCTTTTTAAATTAAAGGTATCCGATTTTAGCGGCCGGATTTTAAAAGGGGAAATAGATAATAGTTGTAATTTTGGTGTCACTTAGATTAGAAAATTATATTTGTTTTAAAAAAGTATTAAAAAAAAAAATTATTTAAGTACACTATTTTGAAAAAAAATAAACAAGAATGCCCCTTTTTTTAAAAATATTCTCCTTTTAAAAAAGTTTTTATAAAATATTTTGCTTTTAAAAAGCTCAACCTCTGTACAGGGGCCAATGGTTTTTGAAATATATAACTTAGAAGTAGGTTTATCCATGTTTTAAACAACAGGGGGGAGAAATTTTAAAAAAAAAAACCCGAAAATTTTTTCAAATGGCTGAAACCCAAAAAATAATGTAGTTTTCAAAACTCGTAGTTGAGCCTCTGCGAAGTCTGTCATACGGCAAAATATTTTTATAATAGAAGATTTTTTTCCCCCAAGGGAACATTTTTAAAAGGTTATTTTAAATGAAAGTCAAATATTGTATTTAAAAAATTTTTTTTCAAATTCCTTAAAACAATTTTTTTCGTGTAAAATCTAAGTGACACAAATTAATGAAAATACCATTTATGCGCTTTTTTTAAAAACACGTTTCCGGGAGTCAATTAAAAAGTGAATTAAAAGGGTGTTTTTCAGTACAATTGAACACTTTGTTGTGAATAGGACTTCGATACCAATAATATATATTATTGGTATCGAATAATATATATTATTGGTAAATAATTTTATGCACATGGGTGTAAAAAATAATTTAGTTGCAAATTAAAATTATAAGGAGGTTAGGGGACAAAATAATTTTTTTAAAATTTTAAAACCTATTTTTTTACGGAAAGATAACAAAAAATAAAAAAGGAAAAAAAAATAAAAATAATAATTTTTTTTGTTAATACTGTCCAAAAAGGGAATGAAGTTAAAAAAGGGATTAACATGGTATAAAGTTATAGTAATTTTTGTTAATAATGTGAAACAGGTCTTATAGTATACTTTTTGATATTTTTTTCCAATGAGAAGAGACCTGATAAATAGTTACAAGCTTCAGGTACATTTAACAGCCTCTTTCGTATTACATTTTTTTAAAAAAACCTACTATCGATAGTACACGATAAAGCGTTAGACGAAAAATGCTTGGATCGGAAGACTGTTTCGACGGTACGAAGAGAGAGAGAGCTGGGTTATGAAATGTGTGTTGCAATGTACATTTTACTATTCACTATTGACAGTACTCACTTATCAATGATCATCTTTCTTATTTATATTGCAGAAAAATAGTTTTATTTTGAGTCTAAAATCATCTAACCATATAATGGAGTTTTTTTTTTCTATTTTTTCGAAAATTCGACCCCTTTGTTACAATATTAAATTTTGGAATTATTTTTAATTATTTTTCTCCTAATTCCCAAACCATAGAACATTTGTTCCGTATAAGTTGTCTTGACCCTGAGGTCACTGGTAAAGTTTGGAACACCGAATGAACAGACTTTTTTTTGAAAATAACGAAGTTTATTTGTTTATCAATTTATATCAAAAAGGTTATAAACCGGGGAGCAGTCAAATAAAATGGTCCCCAAAATTTCCCTAAGGAACGTTATGCGTTTAAACTTGAACTGATCCGATGGAACAGCACTCGTCGGGTCTCGCCTGGGTCAACTGGATTTTCCCGGGTTACAATTTTTTCAAGTACGCCAAGAGTTTCAATTGCCCCTTAGCGCCTAATGATAATAGCAGCCTAATGGTCCAACCCTTTACCTTGTTAGGATATAAAAAGCACTAAAATTTAGCATACAATCCAGTTCTCACTACGGAAGGCGGTTTTAAACAAAAAAAAACAACAACTAAAAAGTAAAGGCCTTGTACCGGAGGAAGACCCCGCTACCTATGTTTCCCCGCCGAACAAAAACGACTAGACAAAAATGATACCCCTGTCGGGGGGGCTGTTCTGGCTTATTAGAACCGCCACGTACCCCCTCACCATTGAGTAGTTGGATAGACGAACGAACGATACTTTTTTTATGGCAAGCGTGGGGTTGTTGCTGTTATGGTGTGTTGCTCCCAATGATTTGACGACTTTGGTGGCCTTTTTGGGTTTCTTCTTCGGGTGATGGCACCACGACAGCTGCGTGAAGGTTGCGTCTTTCTTTGTTCAGTGTCAAGGTCACCAGATCCAGAGGACAGAACCCGCTATATGGATCCGAACCATGACCACTAGACAAAAATGATCACCCCCGTACGGGGGCTGTTACTATCATGTAGATACTACTCCCTCTCCCCCTCGGCTTTGTAAAAGTATGCGAATAAACCCATCACATAAGTTGGTTCCCAAAAAATAATAACTCTTCTTCCTTCCTATAACCAACATATTTTACACATAATTCTACACATTTATCCTTCCCTCCCCTTCTGGCAAAAAAATTTTCAAAGTAGAAAATGCATAGAATAATTATATTTTGTGGCATATACATGATTATTTATGTATTGGAGAGAGAGGAAATATTCATTTTTTAATGAGATGCGTAGATATTCCTTTAGTTTAATTACTTAACGTAAATATATATGCAAATAAATAATGATAATTAAATGAGTAAGAAGGAAGCAGCAATTCCAAATTTATCCTCAATTTTTTCTCAAATGTGCCTTTTTTCCCCTTAACAATTCATTTTCATTTAATCATTTTGAAGATCTTATCATATTTTTCCATTTAAAAAACTGTCTAGAATACATTAGTTCTAATGGAATTGTTGACTAAATGAATCGATTCAAATTAGCAACCATTTACAGAAAAAGCTTCATTAGGAATATTGCTTTTCATTATGTTAAGTACACATGTTTGAAGAGTTTTGGATTGCGTTTCTATTTTCTTTTATAGTATTGAAGACATTTTCATGATTAAAGTTTCTTTAAGAATTATTTCTTCCTGTGATAACATTCATTTTCATTTTTTTACAAACATAAGAACTTGGTAATGTTTTACTAAGAAAGTTTTAGCAATTGCTTTTTTCCGTGTAAAGTATAAAAGAAACTAATGGATTGAAGTGAAAATATATCTTGATGAATAGCTTAGTTAAATATTTCAGAACATAAGATGGGGTAAAAAATAATCAAATTTACAAACATATGATGATTCAAACATTCGAAAATATAACAGAAAAAAAATATTTACCCCAGATTTTTTTATTTATTCCTCAAGAGTGTTATTTTAATGTGGATCACAGGTGGGATTTCATTAATCTTTTTTTACAATATTGTAGCTTGTATGCGAGCCGTTTAACACTTTATCGACCACATTATGACTTACCGCAGTTTTTTTCATGCAATATTTTTTTTAATCACTGCATTGAAAATTAAGGGATATACATAAACAAAATACTCAACTTCGGGAAATTTAATCCTTTGGAGCTAATTAATTAATTACATATACAACTGTAAAATTAATTATATACACTGTTCCCTTAAAATAAATAGACAAATCGTTTTCTAAGATCTTCATTAACATACAAAAAAAATAAGACACATTTTGACATAAACTATTTTTCCAGGACAAAAATGATAATCTTCGCAATCCACTGAAAACGCCGTCAGCTGGAAACATAATTACTGCTATAAAACTATTCTCCTTCTTCGCCAAAATACTCATCATAGAACCGTGCTGCCATATACCTTGGAAGAGTGGATTTAAAAGAATATTCCTGCTAAGTATCGTCAGAATATTCATGAAAATATGGTTATTTTATGTAATTTAGAGTGAGTGGAACTTATAAGTACCGTCGGTCGATAAAGGGTTAAATTTTAATGTAAATTATATAGATTCGTATGTAAACATACTATATTTTTTTGACTGCATTTTTCTTTCCCCAGTTTTCTTAAATAAAAATTTATCGCACTGAGACATGTATGCAGTTTATAAGTTTTACTCTAGCATCTGGATTATTACATATCTACAAATACAGCTCAGAATCTTTAAGCTTAGCAGATAACTCTGAGAACTTAGCATAGCCGTGATAGCTAAGTGGCTTCAAACTTGTGGTCATCGCTGTTTTTGGTACCATTGAAGGTCATCGTATAAAGGGGTTAATGTGCATTAAATATGTCGAAGTTCAAAGTCCCCACGTTTGCATGGTGGGGAAGTTAAGAGAATGCCATCCTGTGTTCAGAATTGTAAAGTACACCAATAACCCTAATGTAACTTCAAAGTGTGACGTAAATCAAATCAAATCAACTAAATAATTTACTATTACGGTAAATTTTTTAATCGCTTTATTACCAGTTTTATTTTAAAAAGGAAACTTTTAAATAACAAAACTATTTTTTTAATGCAAATAAATTAGGGTTTCCAAATTAGATCCTCAAACACGAAACGCGCGAAATTTTAAATCTTTTGAATGATAATGTTTCAAGTTCTGTTACAAATAAGGCCTTTAAAAATCAGAAGAGATATTTTTCTAATGGATTACTATCTAAACTTCGCGCGCGCGAAAAGAGGAAATAAAATTTGGCAGGTAATCAAAAGCTTTAGGAAAAAAAGTGGACGCGAAAGGTTCCTTGGTGAAAAAGAAAAAAAAAGAATTATCGCTGTAGAAAATTCTCTGCCTCAAAGAACTTTAGCAGAGGAGCTGCAGGTATCGTAATTGACAATTTGTCGTCAGATAAAGAAAATTGTTTATAAAAAAATGAATAAAACAATCTATTATCAAGTGTCTCAAAGACCGTATAAAAGCGAAGAAAACGTTCTTGAACACTCTGTATTTAAAACTACGCAAAGGTTAGATACAAAATATGGATAAATTCTGAGGAAGCACTGTTTCATCTGTCATCCACAACTGTAAAACGAAGATACAATATATTTCCCGTGAAAAACGTCGCAATGACGCTGCTGTTTTGTAACAGGCAAGTTGGTCGTTATGTGTTATGGTATGGATGGGAATGAGAGGGAGACCTACATCTCAAGGCTAAATAAAACCATTTTTTGTAACTCCAAAGGCTAAAGTTGATGCTATATTCTATCAGAATACAGTTTTGAAGCACATGATCAAAGAAAATAAATATCTTTACCCTCAAGGAAACTTTGTTTTTCACCAAGATTCTGTACCAAGTTATATTGCAAAATCAAATGGTTGAAAGAATAAAAAAAAGAAAAATTCTTCCTCCTGAGAACTGGTCTACTACGACCCCTGATAGTGCTTCTTGCGATTTTTGGGGAGGGTATACTTTAAAAACAATTAAACAGACGTAAAGTAAGAACACTTCAAAAAAGGGCTTCAAAAAGCAATCTGAGGGAAAATTGGATAACTACCCCCGTAGATGTTCGAAAAGGTCTTTTAGTGTGACCTAAACCACTTACGTAAAGTGTAGTATGTTAAAGGAAGCCGCATTTAAAATTTCTAGTAAATAACTCAATTCAATGCAAATTGGTATAATATTTCTGAATCAATCTGTAGAATCATGGATGTGGCCAATAACATAAAACTGTTCCTTAGATCTGTGATTAATGCATTATGAAATTGACAAATACATGTTCCATAATGAGTCGGATAATTCTAAGAACTATAAAACTACTGTAAGCTTCTATCAAGTAAATTTGAGTAATTATATAAATTCCGAAATGATTTTTATAGGTTATCTCACCGCTGATCCGTATTATCAACAAACTGTAGCTCGAGACTCAATACCCATGATGTGGTACAGCCGATCATTTTTTCAGAGCGTTACCCGAAATCCTTTACCAGTCGTATTACTCAGAACAGCACTCGACACACATTAGAGTTGAAAGGTACCCTAGAGCACGAGTGTCGAATCTTTATGGATCAACGTGCCATTTTTTCTTAAGAAATGTTTGATGAGGTATACGAGTGCCGTCAAATAATTTTGACTTGTGATTACTGAGAAAATAATAAAACTAAATACTAACAACTCAAAACTCTTTATTTACTACGAAAAGAATACATTTACACTGTATAGTTGAAAATCATTTATTTACACCTGTAAATCAAATTAAAGTAACATTAGTGTGACTTCTGTTGCTTCAGATTGGATGACAAATAACTCAGTATTGTAAAATGTTACTTTTAGTAGAATGCATGCTGAATTGGAGTCATTTGCCAAATTGTTTCTAAGCAATTAATTATTTTCACTGTGGTTCATTTTTTTGACAAGTGGATTTGTTTCAAAATGCCGTTTTACAGAAGTTGTTCAGCATACCACTGTTCTAGAACATAAAACGCATATCGCTTGGTCGTCTTTACTCTGATATAATACCATATTTCTCTCTCTCTCTAGATTAACCAAGTTTGAAATTTTCTGTTACACTTAATATCTTACACTTCTTGTTCTGAACCAGCCATGTTGAGTAACAGTTAAAAATCGTAAATATAACAAAAAACAAACTTTAAAATACAGTCGTATCAATGAAATTGACTATGCTATACGTAGACAAATTTGGCATGGTAAGCAACTGTAGTCCATGACGTAACTAAGGCAAGACAATAACAAACGAGCGGGCTCCCCGCTGCGTTTCTTCGCAATACTTCATAGTGAACTTTGTTACTTTGAGAAAAAAATGCAAACCATTGTGCCATCAATGGCACGCGTGTCACTGGTTTGCCATCCCTGCCCTAGAGCTTCCATAACTCCTGGGATAGTCCGCTCTTTAATCCTTTGAGAATATCGGAAGGTGTTAGATCATCGTTTAATTTCGCTTCCTTTTTCGTGCTCTGAAGGTAAACTGTGGCAAATTGAATAGTCCCGCAGTCTATAATTCCCAGTTTCATTGTTTCAGAGTTGTTGCATGTATCGCAGATTTCACAGTTCAGACTTTTTATAACTTCCTAATTATCCTATGTTGCCGCTTACAGTATATTGTATTGTGTTGAAATAAACATAATTTATCGCTACATTTAAACTGCATTTATTAACATCATCAAGGTCGTCCCTCTCTACTTTCCTATTTTCCTCATATGTTCGGGTGCTGCATTTTCAGCGTCACGTTATACATAATCATTATTTAATCTAACACTAGATAATCACAGCATTTTTTATGTAGCCTCCACTAATGGCGATGGATATTGCTACATTTCTAGGAATTGAAAGAAAAATAAGTTTTGAATGTGTTCTTAGTATGTATGTGAGCTCATGCTGTTTCCACAAGTTGCCGACATTTATCAGTAGATGAAGTAGTTGTTTGCTAGTTAAACACCACGTGTGTTTGATGGGTAATGGATTAGGAGAAAGGGTTTTCATAGCAGCAAATAAAGTAATGAGTAAATAAAGCGAAGATTTGAGAAAATTGCCGTACACTTTATTTAACGATGTGCAGGACACTCTTTCTGTAAAGAATTTCAACTTGTGATAAGAAATGGATTATATTTACGACAAAATCAAGTGACTGGAATATTGAATTAATGGGGATGAATGTAGGAGATTTATGTTGAAAATATGATGGAATGCAAGTATTATTATCTAGTATTCCTTTTTTAAAGAGAAGAAAAACAATAATTGTATAGTCCCATTGCTTTTAAATTAAGAAAATCTGAATTAAATGTTTTCCAAAATGAGCCCTTCATTAATCTTGCTCCTCCAGGATAATGCACTGTCCAATGCGGTACAACTGACCACACAAACGTTTACTAATTATGCTTCGAGATCCTACCATATCCTCCATAATCATCTGCTCTTTTACCAACGGATAACTATTTCTTTATTAAAACTTTTCATAATAGGATTGTGGTCAAGTGTTAAAGACGCAAATCTCCTTGGGAGTCGATTTTCCGCAAAACCCAGTCTTAGTTTATTTCTACTCTAGCTCGATGATACACTAGTGAGTAGTCTTGAGATGAAAATTCGTAGTATCTGAATGAAAAGGTATTTTAAAGAATACTAGAGGGAGAGGTGTCCCCTGTTCACCTAACACGGTGGACTAACCCCATTGTACGAATTATGTAACTGTTCATACTTATTCCCCAAATTATAAAACTATAGCTTACATATATTGTGTAGGTCTATTTTTTTTCAATATATTGTAAGCAAGAAAAAAATAAATTTCAAGTCTTCATCTCCACATTTTAATTTGTTCATCAATTTAGGGCCTCCACAAAAACAGTGTTCCAAATCACCTTTTCCCCTAAATTAGCAACTTTTTTGGCAACTTGGCGAACATAAGTATGCTTCTGAAAATTACTGGAGAAATGGAGAAATCCATAACATCAAGCAAATTGTTCTTTGCACTCTTCTTCAGTTAAATTCAACTTATTACGACCCATTTTTGACAGCAATACCTTACGTATAAATAAATTTATTTATTTATACATAAATTTATGTATAAATAAATTTTATATATATATCTTATAAATAGAGAGCTTGTGAAAAACCAAGTTTCACATCAATTAAACTTAAATTTTATTATAAATCTGAGGAAACAAACATATGAAAAAGATATTTTCTAGATGCAGACTTATCAGTTATATTCAGTATCAAGTATCATATTGACACTTAAATGATAAAAGGTCTAAACTTTTTTAATAACTAAGTTTCTAAGATTATATTTTAAAATTGAGTTTATTTTCAAAGTACATATTTTAGCAATAATGATTTGAAGAGCTTAGCCATTTAATCATAACTCAATCTATTCTTTCATTTTCCTTACATTAGCTCTATGCATACTCATTAATGAATATATCTAAGAAATTTATTTGCTTAAATAATTAATGTTATAAAAGTAAATAAACGTGTTTAAATATTTGAATTCGCATACAGAAATCCTTTTCGTTAAATTAATTATGAATTAGAATATTTTAATGTTATTAAAAACTTGAACTGGATAGGATTGAATGAGCTTAACAGGTGTTTTAGATTAGATTTGTAATTAACTGAATAATTGATTTAGGTTGTAAATTATATATATATTTTGGATAGGCTGTTGATAATGAAACTCTAAATTTTTTTTATCACATTTATGAATAAAGTTGATATTTAGTCTCCATTTCTTTCTCTAAATTTTTTTGTCGTCGTGGTAGTCAAAGTGTTCATGTTCCTACCTCATGATCAGCTTTCTCGGTCAAGTTATGAGTTCGAGAATGGAGTTCCAGTTCATCCTCGTCCTTTGACTGAGCCTTAAATTTAAAAGAATCGCCTCCAATATCTCTCGCATAGCTTCAAAATCTGGCGCTTAATGTTTTTAAAGCATACACGCATGCAAATGTATATATATATAGTAATATAAAATAACAGTGAAGAAGTACTGAAGCAAACAGTGCTAAAGCAGGAGAAATGAATTCACCAGGCTAACAAATGTAGATACAAAAAGTCTTTGGACTAAACTGGAGACCTATTATGATTTCTAAACTATATATATATATATATATATATATATACTAGCTGACTCGGCCACGCGTTGCTGTGGTTTTGTTTTAATACGTTTATTTAGTATTATTCATAGCTATTAAATTCAGTCAAATTTTTTTTTGTGCTTACAATTTCGGAGAGTTGAATTAAAGCATATAAAAAACAAAAAACAAAAATTAATTTTGCATTTTATTCATCTTTTATTTGAGTACAGTATAATACATGAATTATTTACGAAGTTGTTGGTAACAACGTATGAAGATCATAATTTTTTTACAATTAATCGCTAATCGGTGCAAAATATTGTTGGTAACTTGTCTTTTGCTTAAGAAAATAGATTCGGTGGTTTCCCCGTAAGCATGCATCATACAGTGGTGGCCAAAATTGTGGACACTTTTTAAATTGCTGTGTTTTAAGTTTGTATGCTTATGGAAAATTTTACGCTGCGCAAAATGCTAAGTATTTTATACCATTATAAAGATAATTCAGTACTAAATTCAATTTAAAAAAAAAAATTCAAATATTTGCAAAGAAAAAAGAGTTATGCTGCTATAAATGTCGATATACATTGGATACTGATGAAAGCAGTGAGTTATCAGAGCTTAGTGAGGTTGCGTTTATTCTTTATTACAGCTTCAAATCGATGTTTCATTGAGCTGAAAATAGTTTGAAGATCTTCTTTCGTTATTATATGATGCCAGGAAACAATTATATTCTTAATTAGTTCCTTTTTATTTCATGGGTTCCTTATTTGGAAAAGAGTTTTCAAACGGTACCGCAAGTTTTCAATAAGATTGAGTTCAAGACTGTTTCCTGTCCATGAAAACAATGAGATTTAGTCAAAAAGCAATGACATCAAATAAAAGAGTAGATTTGACACATGTGTGAGAATTCTAATATACTCGAATACAACAATATAGATTATAAACACATAATCTTCTTACTTAATATTTTGAATTATTTTTCTGAATTTTGTGTTATTTTCCTATTTTTCTTCTACATTTATGCATACATATTTAGATATGCATTTATATATATATATATAACCTAAACTTATTAGAATAAATAAATTTAGAAAATTTATTGTTTTATATTGTTTATAGAAGTTTAAAAAAAATGATAAAGAAGTTAATTCTTTTTCATGACGTCAACTTCCCCATTTTTTATATGAAATTTATAATTTAGAGCATGAGTCTTATTTTATTCTAATACTAAGTATTCAGGAGTATTAAAGTGAACCCTATGTGAAGAATTTTAGTATATTTTTATCATAAAAAGTTACATCAGTTGAGAAAAATAATTTTTTAACGTTTCATTTTAATGTAATTTACGTCTGATTATATTTAAAAAATTTATTACATTTAAATTCAGTTTGAAAAAAGACAGAGGAAATTAAAACGATTTTGAGTAGTTAATATGCAAATTAATTTAGCAGAATAAACTTAAATAAGTAATTTATTTATTAAACAACTGATCATTTAAAAATAACTATTACTCAGTATCTATTACGATAAATTTTATAACATAACTCAAAACGTGATTTTTTCCTACTTCTCTTATTTATATTATAAAGGATAATTAATGTAAAATTTCATACTCACACTACTATTATTAACCTAATTCAGTGCTTCTCAAATTTTTAATACTTGCGACCCAATATTCTGTCTTAATTTTCTTCGTGCCCCCCTCCCACATCCAAACAATAACAATGTATTGAATTCAATAATAATGTACTTCGTCGTAAATCTACAACATGAATTTAATACAAACCGTACAATTTATGAAGATAAGTGTTAATTCTTGTATAGAATTTTACATATGGCAAGCCCATTGGGTTACTGGTAAAAATTAAACTTGTTGTTAACTTAATATTGTTAAAGTAATTATATCAAATACAGTGTGCAGTACCAATACATTTATGTGTATTATATATATGTAAAAATGCGTATTTTATTATTTATTATGTCAATATATTTTGTTTCTTCCTTTCAGCAAATTAATATTTTTAAATAAAGTTTTGTTAGCGAAAACTTTTCGATGGGCTCGCGCCCCACCCCTTGTTGGGTTATCACGACCCCAGGAGGGCGCCCCACAGTTTGAGAAACGCTGATCTAACTTAAACATTCATACAAACCATTATCCCCATCAATGTTTATTACAACCGTGCATTACATACCAATTGCCGTTTCTGAAGATTCAACAAACATCTAATGGAACTGAAAGGTTTATGGATGCTTATAGAAATAACAGGATATGGTCCTAATAAGCAATGACAGTTGTTTTCAATATCATTATATCTTTACCATCGTAATATCTGAATTTTAAAAAAAACTTCCTTTCATTTTTTTTTAAACCTAGGTGTTACTCTGTAAATATATTATCAACCAAAACTTTCATTTGAAATATCTGACTGCATCGAAACATTTTTCTTAATAAGATGCGAGAATTTTTTATGGTTTCCAGATTTATTTAGCAAGTTACAAGGCAAATAGCTGATATTTTAAAGAAAAAATAATTATTATTGAAATACAAAAATTGGCAGAAAATGTATGAAAAATCACAGAAACCCCATTCTGAAAAAAAAAGTTTATGAATGAATTTTTGATTTTTGAACATTTATATGTTGCATTGCTACTCATCTTCGAAATGTCTTAAAAATAAAATATGTTTAACTGCTTACGAGAATAGAATCATTTTTATCGTAGTTACTATGTGTGAAATCGCCTTAAAAACCTGATATACTATATAAATGGTTGTAAATGTGATAATAATACAGTGAATTCTTAAAAAAGTAGGTCCAAAAATTCTGTTTCACAAATTGAGTTAATTATAACTTTTTCAGAAATATCTGTCCCGTTTCAAATTTTCTGTAAATTGTGCAATAAATTGGTAACTGCATGCTCGATATAGCATCGCTTTTCACTAAAAAGTTGCAATGTAAAATAAAATAATTGGTTAAAAAAGTTTAAACTTGAAATAAAATACTTGGACACAACCTAACTTGGTCTACACAATTAAACTATAAAATATTTTTGTCACTTTTTGACAAAATCCAAGATTTTGAGATAGTCGCGGATACCTTAATTATAGTATTAATTATAGTAATTATACCTTAAAGAAAGAATCTGAATATCGTCTCACACATTATATAAATAGAGGAATTAAATAAAATGATTTTGTTTGTTACAATCCAAATTACTCTTAATAAATTTCTCTTTGTTGTGTAAGTTTATACAAAATTATCATATTTATAAATATCATTAGAAATTATCCATTCTTTTAAAAATGTATCTACAGAGATCAAATTAAAAGATAATCAAAAAGCATATTTAATTTATGTGCATTGATCTGCGTTTAGTCTCTAAATACCACTTTATTTTCATTAATGCATACTTTGAAAACAATAATTTCCGTATGGCGTGTAAAACACAAGACGAAATTCTTTAGTATATAATAGAATTAGTATTAACATTAAACAATTTATTCTAATAAAATGCTAACCATTTTCATTCTTTTGTAATTATTTTTAGTCACGGCAAAGAACAATTAAGTAAAAATGCTTAGGCTGTTCAAAAATTAAATTATGAAGTTAAATATAGATGTTTTTAATTTATAAGGGGAAAATTAATTACATTATTTTACGTACTTGTCAGTTTGCCTTGTAATGCATATAAAATGAGAAGTTTATTAAATGCACCTTAACTAATTACTGCTTTAAATTAATTGAAATAAAAATCTTTTAAATCATAAGAAAATATTTAATATTTTATTCAGACAAAAGAGAAAAAAAGGAAAGAAAATAAAACGATGCCTCGAGAAGGAGTAGTCCGATAGCGAAAAAATTGATGGATGTGAAGAACATTCATAGCATAACAAACAATTACATTTTATAACAATTTAAAGATTATTTCAGAATTTGTGACTGTTACAAAATATGAAGTTAGTAAGGTGTTGATCCACCGCTGACCTGGATGCAAGCTGTCACCCGGTGTGGACTGATAAAGTTCTAGGATCGTGTCCTACGAAATTTCATGCTAAATTGTCTCCAACTATTGGGCTAAATCGTCAAAATTCCGGGGTGGTTGTAATCGATTTTCCGTAACATCCAAAATGTGCTCTATAGAAGAGAGGCGACCTTTCTGGTCAAGGAAGTGTAGGGCAAACTTGAAGACAATTCATAGCAACTCGTTCCGTGTGCGGTCTGGCATTATCATGTTTAAAAAGAAGTCCTAGGTATTGCAAAAGGAACGGTAACATAACCGATCGTAGGATGTCGCTAACTTACCACTGTGAGATAAATGGCCACCAAAGTGGTCCGGCTATCAAAAGAGATGGTTTTCCAGACCATAACGCCCTGTTGTGAGCCTATGTGGCATGACATATTCAGGGCAGTATCACAACGCTGCCCTGGATGTCTCCAGACACACCTGTGGTTGTCGTCAGGACTCGTCACTGAAAACTATACTTCCCCAGTGAGTGCAGTTCCACGTTGATTGAGCCTTGCATCATTGCAGTCGGACTGGACAGTAAGCAGACGTGGAAGATAAGTGGCGCAACGGTTGGCGCGAGTGTAAATTCAGCTTTCTCAGTCGTCTATGGAAGGTCATGTTGGACACATGTGAACGGTCCACATCATGGATGGTTGATAATGAAAAATCCTGTGCTTGACAGCTGCTACTATGTGTTCCAGCTCTGTTGTGGTCTCCGGTCGACCATTGCTTCCTACCACTGTTGTTTCCCTCTTGCCGGCATCAACTAATCGCCACATTACTTCTAACCCGATTCTTCGATTGGTCCAACCAGATTCTTTCTCAATCCGATAGAACTCTATCAAATTCTAACATATGCTCGTAATGTGCATGAATCCTTCAGCGGGGCATTGTTACAGCTTACATAAGATATGGCAGTCTAAGTGCAGCAAAAGTTTTCTCCTCAGATTTTGAGTTGTGCCTAATATACATCTACTGTATGTGGAGTTCCGATTAGTTGCAGCTTCAGCTATTACTTCATTGGGCACCAAATTTCAATCATTTGCATGTTGGGTCCAAATGTCTTTCCATATAAAATTTCATTACAATCAGGAAACTCTTGCTTGGTGCGTCTATTATTGTTATAGTGTATTACACATATAAAAGAAGGTCGTGGTATCCAAGTAATTGGAAAGGCGAACTTGTGCTAGTGTGTGAGTTCTAGTTTTCTTTCAACTAAAAACATCGTCTAGAGAATCTGGTGCACGTTAAATATGTCAGTATTTAAAGTTTTCATGCTGGCATTATGCGGAAGTTTGTAAAACGGGGCACAAGCTCAGGTACTTATAATATCAGACCTAGTACATTCCTCGGGAGCTGGTATGACTTTTTAGTGTAGCACCATATTGGTGGCATTCAAATTGCCACAAGTAATTTTACCACTCAGTTTCCTTCTTAGAGGAAGGAACCTAAGCTCTGATTATACGAACGTGTAATAGGAATTTAATTTTGACGAGATCACCCAAGCCAAACAGGCACGCAAGGGTCTTTAACATGCCACTTAATCAGACGACGGGGACGCTGTCGATTTTCTGCCTCATGAAAATCCATCGAATTCTGCCGGAGTTAAGAGATTAGGAGCAATAACAGTTTTCTTAACGCTCTTATCGGATTCAAGTAAGATTGTTCCTCTGTCTCATTCACTGAAGTCCTTTTGTAACCATCTATTGATATATTACTTTAACATAAGTGTGTATTAAGAGATACTTAAGAAATACGGATGTCAAGATTCCCGTATATGATATAAAATTTAATTTCATCAGGTAATTAGAAAATCTTTTGATGATTAGAATTAAAATAGGTTTCACTAAAAACATATATTTTAGAATTTTTCCTGAATACGCAACTAATATGATAAACAGTATAATAAATTCATGTTTAAAATAGATCAATTTTTACAAATTCGTGTATAAAATAGATTTTTACAAATCTGCGTCTTTCGGACAATTACAAAAAGTTAAATTAAGAAGGCATGCTTTTTACATCGCTTATGGATAAAAGAAAATACAATCATTATATTACCTAATCCCCATACAATTTTCCCAGTGCAAACAATAATCTTTTAGAGGGAAAAGTTAATTTCTTATCGAAAATATTGAGTATGGAACATATGTAAGACATCATTTGAGTGATTTCAATTACAGATGGGCAACTGGACTAATACAGGATAAAATTTTAAATTTAAAACTAAATGGTTATAAAATAAAAAGAAAAATTAAAAAAATTTAAAAGAAAATGAAACGTTTCTCCAAAAATAATAAAAAGAGTATTGATATCTGGGGGAAAAAATAAAAAAGTAAAAAGGACTTTTGAATTTTTTTCCCAAGGTTTCAACAAGCTAATATCAGAGCTGAAAAAGGGGGTTGTGTTTTCCAAATTTTAACTCTCACCTTTTTTCTCGTAGTCTTTAAAAAAGATCAACTTGGAGCTCCATTGTCAATAACAAGAAGGTAAGTAAGCAGGACCCCTTTTTTTTTTGTGGGGTTGATACCTGCGCTAATATAACCATCCTTCTATCACTATACCTAAGTTTGCACATTGCCCTCAGTGGTTAACGTGATGGCCTTCCATTTTTAAAAGTCAAAAGAAGTTATTCCGTTTGAACCAAGATCTTGTTCCAGATAAACAACTTTACCATACTGCCCCAGCGACGAATTATTTCCGCTGGTTTTCACCCCGTAAAAAAAGTGAACCACTTTTTTCCCCTTCCCACCGGTGAGATCGAAATGGAACCCATATTGAAGGCTCCTACTTTAAAAAAGCGGAAACACGAATGACATTTCTTATAAAGTGTTGCCACCCCATTCAGGATGGATACTCCCTTTTGAAAAACCCCGGGAAAAATTAAAAAAGTTTTTTACTTTTTGACTTTCCTTAAAAATTTTTGTAATAAACAAAAAAAAATCGTATTTTAAAGGGAAATGCAAACTTTTTTAAAAAAAAATTTGGGCACTCATATATTAAAAAACCATTTTTCTGGAATTATATATTATTGTTTAAAAGTGTAAGATCACTGCATGGATTCAGTGCTAAAAACGCATAAATCGAAACAATTATATTAATTCTGTAAAGAAGCAGTTAAAACGTTTTCACCATCAAAACATTACATTTAGTTAATCAATAAATTACAGATTAAGAGACCAACAAACGCCACCCTGTTTCCTTAAAAGGCGTATTCTTGGAAACAGATTATGACCGAAGAGGGGGAATTTTTTTTATGCATGAAACATATAGAACCGGGATTTGGTTTTGACCATTGCATCGATAAAAAAATCAGAACTTCACCCCAAAAGCGTTGAGGCGGAGAATGTAAGGGATAATCTGTCATCTAACCCAAACAATAATACTTTTAGCTTGTAAAAAATAATTGGGTTAGGTTTGATTTCTATTCTCTTGACTTAGCCCCTTTTTGATAAATTTTTTATTCATAGCTAACTCTTTCAAGAAAAAATATGTGATAATGATAAAACTATAAAAGGGGCTTTTTTTCCCCAAATTTGCGCTTTTAATTTTTTTGTCTCGTCCCAAAAAATTAAAAAAAGATAAAAGATAGTAATATTGTGCGTTGATTATATTCTTTTTTAGTTTTTAAAAAAAAATTTTTTTTTTGCACTTCTTCCCTTTTCAAAACTCTGGTAGAGCTTTTGATTTTATTTAGTAAACGAAAGAAACCTAAAAGAGAATGTATGTACTATCTCAAATTCAATCCATGATTGGAATTTAATTACATTACCACGTATTATGAAATAAATTTCTTGTCGTAAGTCATCAAACATTATTGCAGTTTTGAGGATGGAAATGATGCGTTGTTAAATGAGATTTGTCTAAGAATTTAAGGTTAAACTGTTTACGAAACATTAAAGATTTATTCGTTTAGAATAAATAAGCTTATTGAAAAACATATAGAGCCAAAAAGTGGGTGCGGAAAATTTTGATCGAAAAAAAATGTGATTCAGACTTTTGAAGGAGAGGTTTTTTCAATGTACAATTAAAACTTACCAAATTAGGGTACGAGATATGATATGAGAGCAAGAATTCTCTTTTAACCTGGGTATCATAAGTTCTAGTGTTTGAAATTTATTGTTAATGGGTTGAGCTTTATTTTGGGAACTAACAGCAGATTCGAATGTGAAAACCTTATTGTGGTTGAAAATTTGGGCTTGGACGATCTTTGCTGGGAAAATTTTAGTAAATTGATTTTTTTAAAAATTAGCGTTGTAAATGAAACCCCATCGAAATTTCAACTTTTTTGGGAAAATGAAAACTTTGGACCAAATGTTTGGGGGGCCATTTTTAAAATTTTTTTATGGAGTGCATTTTTTCATTTTTGTATACAGTGGGGGTCAAAATTTGGTAATTTTTGGGTTTTTTTTTTAAAAATTTTAAAGCTTATAGAAAATGTTACGTTTTATAAAATGCAAAGTATATATATATATATATAATTTTAAGGAGAACTTAACACTGAATTCAATTAAAGGGCTCAATTAGCCTTTTTTTTTTGTGGGGTCTCATTGGGGCAAAATTTTCAAAGGTGCCAAAATTTTTTAAAAAGGGGGACAACAATAATAATTTTTTTTTCAAAAACTGTTGTGTGTGATTCGGATAATATAAATAAGAGTGGAAGAACACGAATATACAATCAAAAGAAGAATATAGACATTTATTCAAATGATGATCCCCGCAATAACAGGGGGTGCGCTGTTTTTCCATTCGACGGGAAACCATTGGTTCCCAATTCCCTTTTTGAAGAAGATTAACCCATCCTTAAACCCCGGGGTTCTATAAACTACTCTAATAAAAATTTTTCAATGATTCCTTAATAATTCCCCAATTTATTTTTAAAACTAAAAAAATAATAAAATTTTTTTAAAAACACCCAACCCAAAAAGGATTTCTTAAAAAAACCAATTTTTTAAAATTTTGGCCGTAAAAACATTAAAAAAGGTAAATTTTCTAAAAGCATTTAAAATTTTAAAAAAAAAAATTTCCAAAAGCCGATTTCCCAAACCTTTATATTTTTAAATTTAAGGTCATATTGTTAAATTTTTTTATATTTTTTCACATTGGAAGATGGGAATTTGGAATTTTTTGTTTTTATGTCCCCGGTTTTGCTTTTAAAAAGTATGTATGATGAAAATGTAATTCTTTAGGTCTTTTAAGGGTCATAAATGTGGGTCAAGCTTTAAAAATTGATGGCAAAATTGTAAACACTTTTAAAAATTGTTATTTTTAAATTTGTGTAGCTTTAAAAAATGTTAGCTTTAAATTCAAAAGGGGGTCTTTTTTTTTTTTTTAAAGGTTTTCTGAATTCAATACAAAAGCAAAAATTTAAATATTTAGACCAAAAAAGTTTGCTGCATAACATCAAAAATACATTAGATCAGGCCCTTAAAAATCATGATATTGCGGGCCAATGATCTACTTTAATTTAGTCGGGGCCGGAGCTCTCAATGTTAAAAAATTTAAAAATAGATTTTATTTTTTGTTATCATTTATTAGACTAAAGTCAAGGGTTTTTAATAAAAAAAAGAAAAAAAAATATATTTAAAAAATTATTATTTAAATTTAGGGTTTCCAAAATTTTAAAATCTTCAAATTTTGCATTTTTTTTTTTTTTTATTTTGGTCTTAAAAAAAAAAAATACCTCGCAATTCTTTTTGCTGTATTATTTTTTTTTAAAATTTTACAAAAGCTGGAAAATTGAATTTTAAATGATAAGCCAAATACTACCCCTTTTTAAAAGGGGCAAAAAATTTTTTAACACTGTACTTTCTTTTTTTTTTAAAATTAATTTTTTAAAAAGTTAGGCAAGACAATTCAAAACAAGATTTATTTTTATAATTTTAACAAGAATTTCAGCAAATATTTATCAAAAATTAATCTAAATAATGATATAATTTCTTTTGCAAGGAGGGTGCTCAAAGTGAAGTAAAAAAAGTAGTAAAAAATTAATGTATAAAATATTGGTGTTTTATATGGAAGATACTGTGAACCGCGCGTTGATGACGATGTTTTAAGTTAAAAAAAATCTAAATAGCAATAACTTAAAACTAAAAAAAAAAAAAAGGTAATTTAAAAAAAAACACACTAACCCTAGGGTTTAAATACTTTTTTTTTAAAAATTTTTTTTAAAATCGTGATAAAAATATCTTTTTTTTGATTTTCTTAAAATGATTCTTTTTGTGTGTAGATTCCGATATATATACATTTTTTTGGAAAATCTATTTTTACCTATAGCACTCATATATCTTGCATGTTACAAAATTTAATTATTTCCGATACAATAAGTACTTTTTTAAAAAATAAACTTTTAAAACTTTTAGATATTGCACATTATCTTCATAAAAAAATTAAAATTTAAATCACAAAATTAAACTTTTTTAAAAAATTTTATTTTATTTTTTTTTTTATTATAAGAATGATATTTAAAAGCACTCAAATTTTAAAAAGTTATATTAAAAAAACTTTTGCAAGTTGTACCTTGAAAATACATGACTGAAAAAATATGATAGCTTTAACCACACAAAATTATTTATTTTTAAAATTTAAATTTTTTCACATACATAGGCACATAAGTATACAGATATTACAGTTTAAAAAAAGTTTTTTTTTTACCCGTCAAGGACGTCCCAACCCCAATATATTTTTTTTAAAGATGTTTGGCCCCGTTTTCATGAAGCAAATCATCAACGTTTGGTTGAATATGCTGGTGATGTGATCTTTAAAATTGATGATAAATGTTTATGGGTTAATCTTGACTTTTCTAAATTTTTGTTGTTTTTCATTAAAAAAAATAATTGCCCCATAAATAAGTAGTTTTGAACATAGCCATTATACTTTAACAAAGGATAACATCTTAGGAAATCGATCTATTGATAAATATTTTAAAATCTAATTTCAACTTCCATACTTTTTTGCTTCAGCAGAGAATAAATTGGATCTCGATCAATTCCATTTGTAAATTTTCATCAAAAGTTCAAGTGAATATAGGGTGAAGTAAAAAAAACGAAATTGAATTCAAAGAAATTCAAATTGAATTCAAATTGTAATAATTTGAAATCAGAAAATCTTCGATCGAATTCTATTTCTAACTTTTTAAATTTTGGGGAGAATTTCTGAAATTTTTAATTTAGAGGATTTAATATTCGCAGCTTTTTTAAAAGTAGCCAGATTTTTTTTTTCTATTTGTTTCCCAAAAAAAATAATTTTTTATAAAAGCGTTAATGTTATCAAATAGTATTGTAACAAAATTATTTTTTTCCTTGAAGCTTAAGATTATGTTAATGAAAGGGGACTTGTATATCAACTGAGAAGGCCGATCCTTTGTTTTTTATCTTTTAATTCTGCACATTCCAATTTTTGTTTCTAAGAAAATTATGATTTCGTCCCCAGTTTGAAAATGTTTTTTACTTTTTGACTCGAAAGCCATCGAACTTCTGTATATATGTTAGATCGGTGAATTCACTTTCCGTCTTTCAAAATGAAGTGAATTGACGATGATTAAGTCTATGTGCTCGAATATAATTTACTTTTTTTTAACAATTTTATAACGTCCCATATTCAAAAATTTTTTGGGAAAATAGTACTTGTTTGAATAATGCAATGAAAATGTTTAAAATTTTTTTTCGTTTGTTTTGTTTCTTTTTTTAATCTTGCAACTCATCCTTTGGAATACCGGTCATGGGAGGTGCGCTATCGGAAAAACCCAAATTATCCCGGTAACTTATACTTTTACAATTTCCATAATTTCTAAAAATATCGCGCCAGTGGCGTATTATGCATGGAAAAAACTTCCAAAAGCTCTGCATTTATTTTTTTAAAATTTAAAATCGCATCCGCAAAAAAATGGTCACTGAGGATATTTCGAATATCTATACTTTCATCAATTGCAATCGAGTAGACTTGAAATGTTGATATTGTTGAATGATGCTGATCTCAAATTCTTGGCTGTTTCATCAACTCTACAGCATTTCGACTTAAACTAACACTTTCAAATTTTTTTATTTGCGCTGGACATAACAGTTCCACCGCTTTGATTAAGCATTCACTAATAAAATCACCTTCAGTAAATGGTTTCGATCTGCTTGCTATTGAATGGGATAACATATAACTAGCTTTCACAGCAGCTGTATTGTCTTCAGAAAATTTAGTGAAATCATTTTGTTGTTTTTGAAGAGTTGATTTCAAATCCGCCAAATTTTCTTCACGAAATTTTGAAACGTATTGGTTAAAATTTTTTTTTATGATTTGTGTCATAATGCCTTTTAATATTATACTTCTTAGAAACAGAAATAAAGTTTTTTCAAATCAGGCATAATAGTTTACTCTTGCTTTGGACACAAAAATATTGCAGTTCCCATTTTTCTTGAAAAATGTGCGACACTCATCTTCAATTGATCTTTTTTACTCATTGTATTTGAAGTATGGTTTTATTATTATTAAATAATTTTTTAGATCAAATCCACTTTTACCAAAATCCACTTTCTTCTGCAAACAATTGAGCTTACTCTGCCCTTTATCTTATATTTCGTCTTGTGACTGGATCTGACAAAGCTCTTAGCTTTCGCTGATTGCATACTTTTAAAAAGAGACGGAGAAAGAGAAATACAAGTCGCACACACGATAAATTATGATGCTATTTGTTAAAAAGTCATAAAGATGTTAACACTGTCCTAATACTCTCCAATTCCAAAGGGGCTTTAATGGACAGTCCCTCTGCCCACAGGAAGTGCGAGGTCACTGACCAAAAGGGGATTGAGGTTATGAGAACGGTTTAGAAGAGGGAGAATGACTCGTAACGTGGTGTTAATCTCATGAACTTTTAGTGCAATCACATTATATTGTGTGAGAAATGTAGTTTATTCAGTCCACTAAGAAATTGCTCCCTATTTTTTAAAATAAGAATAATTAACAAGTAAATATGTTGTAAATTTAAAAAAAGTTCACCTCAAATAAGTTTTAAAATGAGAAAAACTCTAAAATCTTGATATTTAAATATCTTTTAAAAAGTCATGGCTGGCCGCGTGTTTAACATGCTTGCATTAGATACTGATGGTAGCAATGAGTTCTTAGTGCTTGGTGGGGTAGCCTTTATTTTTATTACAGTTTCGCACCGATGTTTCATTGAGCTGAAAGTAGTTTTAAGCTCTTCCTTTGTTATTGCAGGATGCCAGAAAACAATTCATCCTCAATTAGTTCCTTTTTATTTCATGGGTACCTCATTATGACAAGAGGTTTCAAACGGTGCCACAAGTTTTCGATAGGTTTGACGGCATGACTGTTTCTTGACCAGAACATTAACTCAATGATCTTAGAACGATACCACTCTTTCGATAACTTTATTGTGTGGCAAGGAGCAGAAACTTACTGAAAAATAAATGAAGCATTGCTGATAAACAGATCCCTGAAGGAAGGTACACGTTTGCTTCTAGAATGGTGTCAATGTATTTTCTGACATTCAGGGTCCCATCGATGATATGAAGACAACTGATACTATCTGCTGATATGCATGGCCAAATCATAAGACTATGTAGGTACTTCACAGTTGCCTGGAGGTTGTTATGATGTAGTATTTCTCCTATTCTACATCTTACATATTTTCGGCCATCATTACCGAATAACGATATCTTAGTTCCATTCCTTCTTATAACTTGTGACCACTAATCATTTGTCCAATTAATGTATTCCTTTGACCACTGTAGTCTTTTTTTAGCGCTGCTGTAAATTGGTGTAAGGGTTTTTTCGTGTATTTCTACTAATCTTCTCCTGATGGTTTTTGAACTGACAGAAATACCAGTATCATTCAAATCACTTATGACATTTATGACATTCTTCTACATTGAAGACAGTATTTTTGTACTTCTATCATTATCAGATGCGGTGCACCTTTATTGGCCTTTTCCTGCTTTGTTTTTATTAAAATTTTCTCCTGACATCTTAAGCAAAACGTTCAATCTCCAGATGTAGTCGCTGAACCACCCACCTATCTTGCAATTTTAACATAGGAAAGACCACTTTCTCGTCACAATCTCTCTATATATGTCCAATATACTCTTTTGTTTGATCTCATAGCTTCTTGATTAAATATCATTGTTCTCTTGGTATATATATATATATATATATATATATTCAAAAGGAGATTTTGCTGTAAATTTATAGATAGTAATCAGTTCTAGCTATTTTGCATTTTAAAACTCTATTAATGAATGCACAAATTTATAAAAAAAATCTTGGTTATACTATACCTATTTTATTATCATTAGAATTTAGTAATATTTGTTATTCTAAAGTGACGTCTGTTCCACCTCTAGAATTGCGTAGTATAAATTTTGTAGTTCTTGTGTGGTAGACTATACTTGTTAAAAAGACATTAACATGCTAAATTTCTTGTTGTAACTAGTAAGCCGGTCTTTGCAACCTTTCGCTTTTTATAATAACTGGAGCTGATTTTGTTAACCCAGTCATTATAAAACCAGAAAAAGATTATTACTCAGAAAATTTATATAACATTTTCTATATATATTATAATTAGAGCACTACATATTGACCTAATACATGTACAAAAAGTTATTTTGTCAAAGAGAAGAAAAAAAAGTGAATTATATCCAATAAACTTTATAAGTCATATTACTCCGCAAAGATTCGAAAATTTCTCACTTTCATCATCTTGAAGAAATGAGAATTGTTGAATTGAGAAAAGTAAAGGGGCACATATTTTTAAAGAATTTACGAAACTCTAATAGATATGCAAATATTTAAATTTTATAATTAGTACGACAGATTGTACGATATTGCGAATCAAGATCCTTGTTAAGATGGCTTTTATGAGAGGTTTATGAATGAGTGAGTGAATATTAACGTCGCTTTGTTAAGTTACAAGAGGGCCTTTGGTGACGGACCTCGTAATTTTGAACCATGGTCAAGTGACGAGGACGACACCTGAGTTGGCACTTCCCTTTCCTAACTACCACACCACACCAACGGAAAGACGTCTGAGCTCTCGATAGATTTAACATGCATTGCTCCCCTACATGACGAGAGCTTTATGAAAATCGTTTAGGAACCTTTAAAATTTATTGAAAAATCTATACATTGTGTTAGAAGGAATGTTCCCCTTTCTTTCAGAAACTGAGTTGGTTTTGAATCTTGGACATTTACGCACATTGATAAAGAAGTGAGAAACCATAATCTTTCCTGAGGTAGATGAAGTGTATAGAAAACGTTAAGAAAGACATGCACATTTCATTGACCATTTTAAATGTGAATCCGTGTCTTAGGAAAATTAAACTCGATGAAATACATCTTCAAACTACTATTTTCAAATTACTGTACAGAAATAGGAAAATGGATTACCTCCAAACTGTTTACAACACATAAGTTTCCTAAAATAATATACTTAAAAGAATTATAAAATGGAAGGCATAAACAACCGGAAAGTTCGATTAAAGTTGAAAAGCTATTGCCTTTTGGAACTAGATGCACTCCTTAAAAGTGAAATGGAATACCACATTATATAATTGTTTATTCAGTATTAAATGTGACCTTCTTATCGACTATGCATGTCTCTGAATAGAGGGAAGGCTACCAATTAAATCATTAATGTTATCTTGAGATATATTCCTTGCAAAGATAAGTTCACAACGTAAATCTAAATTTCTTGCAGCATGTACCTACAGTAATCAGCTTTGTGTTCTTTCGCAGTTCTCTGAGGGTCCTCAAATGTTTCATGAAAGAGAAATTTGGTGAGGTTGCCGGCCAGGAGAGGAAGCCGTCTCCTTTCTGGTACTGAGAGTTTGTCGTGCTGTGCTGTATTGCTGGAATGTGATGGAGGTAACAAATAAACAAACCACAGGCAGGTAATGTGCCCAAAGGATATCTTTTACCGATACTTATTTACGCAATCGGTTTACTTTTTACATAACCATGCAGCATGTATTGTAAACTCTCAATCATATTTTGATAAAATATGACGCATGCGTTCTATTTTAAGTTGGTGAATGTTAAAATTGTTTCAGCCGTTATGTGTCATTTGGATATTAAATTACTCTTTCATGCAGTTAATTCTTTTCATTTTCTTGCGCAAACACTCTTGTGTATTTCTTCATTTTATAATACCTACTAACGGTAACACACAGAGGAATCTTTCAAGAGGGTGGGGTCCAGGGTCGAAACGCTATTCTCGTATCATGCTTCAATATGCCAACTATCATATATTTGATACTACAGATTTTCGAGAACAAAAACAGTAGAAAGTTATTATTGAATGAATAATTAGCATGAGTTAACAAAATCAATTATTAATAACAAATACTGAATTAAATTTTACGTACTGTATGCACAGGATTATAATCAATCGAAAAAATCAAGGTCCTCCCTCCCTCTTGTGTGCGCCACTGCCTACTAAGCTTATGTTTTATGATCTTCATTACTCCCAATAAATAGTTCACATTCCTATGGGGAAAATTTATATAATATTTATCTTTTGTATTTTAGTTTTTTTTTCTTGGAATAATTTGAAAAATCAAAACTCATAAGTATTCAAATTATCACAGAGCCGAACAAAACATAACCATGCTCAGATTTATAGCATCTGATTTCTTAATTACAATTAGAATTATTTTAGAATCATACAAAATATATCTTTGCTTAAAGTTATAGCATTATCTAAATGTTGCTATACGGTAACTTAGTGGTCAAGGTCACAGACTTGTGGCTGACATGCCTTGAGATCGAGCCTATAGTGCCACTGGAAACTCTCCGGGAAGAGGAGACCAATGCACGTCAAATATAATGAGGCTCAAGCGTCCTCCCGTTGGCTAGGTGTGATAGGAGAGAGGTGTCAGCTCAGAAGTCGTCCTCGTCTCTTGACCATGGTTCAAAAGTAAGAGGTCCGTCACTAATAGCTCTCAAGCAGCTTTATAGTGCGACATAAATATCTCACTCGATGAGTTCTTAATTACAATCCAATATCTTCTACCATGATTATGATAGTACAGCGATAACTATTTATATTTTATCACAGTATGAATCATTCAATTTAAGAGCATGGGAAATTTAATTACCCAAGTTATTCGTAAATTTAGAAAGAGTTTGTTATTCCTAAGGGCAAGGATGGATATTGTGATTGCATCTAATATTCTTCATTGCTTCTTGACATGAAAAGAAGAGTGGTCAACTTTTGAGACTACAGTTAAGGACAAGCTAAGTCTAATGACTAATGTAACTAACAGACTACCGATCAAGCTTAAAATAGCATTTATATGGATTCAAAGTGTGGCGTTAATAAACAATCAAGAATCCATTCATATAAAACAAATTAAATTCTTCATATATTTCACATTAAATAAAAATATCTTGGAATACATACGAGAAAAACCTACATAACATTTCTTTGCTTAACTACATTGCGCTGCATACAGTTTTTTCAAATTGTATATTTTTTATGGATTCCCACAGTATTGTGAAACCTTGTATTAGGGTTGAAATATTTAAGACTAATGGTTTCACAAAATAACGAGAAAATCGGGACCAATCTCTTCGAGAATAAAGAACAAAAGTACTTGATCAAGAGGTCAGTGGACCTTGTATAAATCAGTTTCATAAAGAAATTAAAGACATTTTATGTAAAACAAACTGAATTTTAAAAACATTTCGAAGGCAAAATAAATGTTTTTCAATACTATATGGTATAGTATGCATTATAGCATATATTTCCCGTCAGAAATTGCTTGTTGACCCACTCACCGGTTTGCCCGTACAGCGTACGGGCACCGGCATTTTCTGCTTTCTATCTTTGCTTTGCACATATTTTTCATTCGTATAGTGGGATTATTAGTACTAGTGATTTTAAGAGCTGCAGGTTAAGTATGTGATACTTCTCATCCGGTATGTTCTTTGTGGTGAAGGTGGGAATTTTTCATTGAAGGCAGAAATTTAGATGCTTGAAAATATTCGATAAAGAACAGGTATTGCTTAGGCAATGTGCGATTTGTTGCTTGAGAAGAAATGAAATGGAAAGATAATCCAGAAAAACCAATATTATCTCTGTCTCCATTGCAATATAAGATTTGGAATTACACCATGCTTAATTTTTTGTAGATATCAGAGAAATTTCTTTTAAGTTATGTGAAACATTCCTTTTTCATAGCATGCAGAGTGTACTTATAAAGAGCAAACATTTAACCCTTTATCTACCATTTTATAATTTACTGCAGTTTTGTTTCATGCAGCATTTTTTTTTTAATCACTACATTAAAAATTAAGGGATATACATAAACAAAATGCTCAACTCTAGGAAATTTAATTAGTTAGAGCTAATTAATTAATTAAAGATATACAGCTGTATAGTTAATTATACACACTATTCACTTAAAATAAATTGTCAAATCATTTTCTAAGGTATTCATTAACTTACAAAAAAATATAAGACACTTGCCTTTTGACATTAACTATTTTTTCGGAACGAAAATGATAATTTTCGCAATCCGCTGAAAACGCCTTCAGCTGAAAACGCAATCTCTGCTCTATATATAAAACTATTCGCCTTCCCCACTAAAATACTTACCATAGAACTCGTGCTGCTATATATCTTGGAAGAGTGGATTTAAAAGAATATTGTTGCTAAGTATCGTCAGAGTATTCGTAAAAATGGCTATTCTATGTAATTTTAAAGTGAGTGGTACTTCTAAATACCATCGGCAGATAAAGGGTTAAGGGTTTTTGTATACCACAATAATAAAAAATAGTGTGAAAACTTTAAAATTTAAAATTAAAATAAAACTCTTTCATTTTCATAGATTGTGTTAAAAATCGTGCTTAGTTATGTGCAATAGGAAAAAATGTACCTTTTTTTTAACATTTTTTTGCGGGGGCGGGAGTGACTGCTTATGAGATTAAAAAAGAAAACAAAATTAAAAGAAAATTAAAGACTTAATCTTCATTACAACTATCAATTTTTTCTCAAATACTTTTTCTGGGTCGCTTAAAAATACAATTTGATATAAGTAATAAAAATATGATTAAATTATGCAGTGCAAAGATAAATGTGTATGCAGTGAAATAAGATAAAAAAATATTTTTTATTGATTGTCCTCTTTTATGTATCCCAATTTATTAACATATTAGGCAAAAAGCAATGCTTTAATATAGAGCGTTTTAATTTTTGCTTCGATCAGACCTTTGCATTCTTGTAGTGTGTTTTTCATGTTTTTGTGTTGTACCTTTAATTGATTATATTATAGTAACTATATAGCAGAATAATAAGAGTGGTACGTACAGCTACAAATTTAGTGTATAATAGCGTACCTTTTGTTTTAGAAATTGTTTTCCCATATAATTGCATAAGATATACTGTTATTACTGTACACTAAATCTATCGAAATGGAAAAAAATAATGCATGTAGATAAAAAGCATATATAATTAACTTATAAATTATTTCGCTTAGAAATGCATCGCACTTCTAAATTAAGATATTTTGAATGAGTTTTTATAATTTATAGCAATTAAAAGCTCTGAAAAATTTGTGGATTTTATAATTTAATTTATATTATAATACAGAAAGAAAAGTAAATAAATTAGTTGCCCTCTGTATATACAAACGAATATTTTAAAGAAAATTTAATTCTAATGGTGAAAATTGAATTAAATCAAATTCAATTCAAAAATAAAAATTTAAAACCAGTTTTATCACTGCAAATACATTTTTCATCGTTTGAAAACGCATGAACTTTGTGGGAATTCTAAAAATGTCCTAATTAAAATTCTAATGAAATAAATGCTATTAGAATAATTTAAACTTTCTGCAATATTTAGTATATTACTCGCAAATGTTAAAAAAATATTTCGTGAAATAAACTTCATTCACGATCTGGAAAAGTGGGATAAATCGTGAACTCTTGACATTTACCCGTTATTCCTCTCGTAATCCTTATCGAAGATCCTACGCATGCGCACTTAAGGAATACTCAAGCAGAGGAAGCGCGGTTTCTTAAACGCAAAAAGTTGAAACCCATTCAGAAATGCCAACAGCACAATAAAAATTTAATACCAGCTATAAAACAAACTCACTATTTCGAGAAAAAATTTATTTTTCAACAATTTCTTTCAAGCATTTCTTTTATGAAAGCTATGGCTGTTCATTTCAATCTATAATGCAGTTTCTATTGCCTTTCGGTAATGCAAATGCATGTATTCGTTTAAAAATACAAAACTAGTTTTAGACAGATAAAAATTTTCAACAGTAGGGGAGCAATCACAGCAACGTAATTTTTCTAAACTAAATATATTTTTTAAAGTATACAACTTATATTTACTGTATTCATGAACAGTAAAATTATGGTATTTAAATTTAGCAAGTGTGGTAAAAGTAGGTTTCGAATCAACGTAATTTCGATTGGTAATAAAAATAATTTTCTTTAAAATGCTGCCCTTAAAAAAGCACTTTTGTGAAAAATAAACATTAAATATCTAATAACAAAATGTAATCAAATTAATTTTTTTCACTAAATATATATATGAGAGAAAATAAGAATTCATTTAATTTCTATTAATGAATCAGCATTTACAATATAAATATTTGTCTATTTAAGAACTGTTCATTTTCTCTTGTCTGTTAATTTATTTACTTCTGTAGTTAAATATTAAACTAAATAAATTAATAATTGTATATATTCCAATTGTATATATAATATTGTATATATTTAATAATTGACATTTAATAATGTAATTAATCCCTTATAAAATAAAATAATTTTCATTATTTAATTTAAATTCATTTTAAAGCTATTTCTATATCGGAATTCCTTAATGCTTAATTTCAAGGAATGAAATAATGTTATTAAAAATTTGTAGTTTATTTTAAAATAGTAAATAAAAAAATAAAATCCAAAATTTGAATAAAATTTAATATATTTTAAACATGAATTTCAAATTTAAATATATATATATTTATATTAAATAAAATAATTTTTAACAATTAAAATTTCGTAAACATAATCTTTATATTTAATTTTAAAATTATTAGTTTTGATTTGAATTTATTTATAATTTTTAATTAAGGTTTTATAATTACAATTTTAAAAACACAAATTTTTTTAAAAATTGATGGGGCAAAAAAATAATAAAAATTTAAAAGAAATTTTAGAAATCTTTTGGGAAAAAATGAAGGTTTTTTTTTCCTAGCCTTGGTTTTTTTTTTGATTTTTAAACTTACTTTTATTGGAAAAAATACACACACTTTTTTTTGGGTAAAAAAAAAAACCAAAATTTTTGGAAATGCTTTTCCAACTTTTTAGGCCCTTTTAAAAATAGATTTACGGGGTGAGCATTTAATGCTGCAATTTCTCTGCCAAACCCTGCCTACAGAGCCTCAAAGGTTCTCTGTCAGAATTAAGTCAGGAAAATATGATGGCCACCTTATTTACCTAATAGTCTGATCAAGGCTGTACTTACCTCTTCAAGCGTAACTCAATGTTACCCAACATTATCTTTTATCAGGGATATAATTATCACCAATAACAGTGGCATAGTGTCTCACATATTGTTTAAGAATTTTGTCTCGATATTTTTGACCATTTACAAGGAGATAATAGAAAATCATTCAAACTCGGCAATTTGAAACAAACCTTTCTGAAACTGAGTTTTTTCAGAGTCGGGCTGATTCCCAATCGTTGGAGCATGCTCAAAGGATATTAAGCAGTCTGGCACTATTAGTTCCTAATAGGCCTATTTTCATTCAGTAACTGCTCCCTCCCCAACACATCTTTTAAAAAAAACAATTGAACCTATTTTATTTGACATACACTAACACACAAACACATACACAAGCACACAAACAAACACAAACACATCAGCAATATTTTGAAGCAAAATATTTAAGGTTGATAAAGAAATTTTTTTAAAAAACATCAGAGTTTCAGAAGTTTACTTTTAAAGATAATTAAATACCTTCTATCGAGTCGATTTTTCTACAGATAGTGATAGACTCAAAACTTTTAATTTTCAATGTTAATATAAGATATTATTTTCCATAAAAACTCTTTTTACTAATTTTATTAAAGGTTTTACAGAAGCAATACCTGAAATACATAAAAATTTCTAACGAAGAATTTATAAGCAGAAAAAACAACACAGTTTCGGAAAGTCTGGACTTCAAAGCATCAAATGGTTCATAGCCAAATTTATGCAAATAAATGATATAACTTTTAAATCTGTTTGTGGTGAAGAAAAATAAATAAGTATGCAATATACAATACAGTTAAAAAAACTAAATGAAATGTGTAAAGGATATGAAGCTAAAAACATCTACAATATATATTGAATTGGGTTACTGCCGGTAAAAACTCCATGTAACGTATCACCGTGCTACGTTGTTTTATCTTGGAGGGAGAGTTTGAGAAACCACTTGTATTTCGAAGGGGCAAAATGCTTCAAATACTTTATCGGTTCACTGGCTTCACAACAAAAAGTTATGGATGACGCAAAATACATAATGTCCAAAAGTTTTTTTCCCACAGATTGCAACATTAGTTTTATTGCTTTTGGGCTAAGATATAATAATTAGAAGATTCAAGGTTCATTTTACAAGCAGTTTTCCTAATACGATCTTTGTCTAGCTGCCTGCGGAGGTAACATTGATCAGTTCCGAAAATGTGTTAATGTATTGAATGCCATTCAGTTGGTAACTCAATGCCTTTTTATGCTAAATTGATATCATAAAGTTGCTTTTAGATTTGTTTTAAGAAAACAGGCTTTGAAATTCCAGTTTTGAGTCTCTTTTGTGAAAATAATAAAAGGAAAATTAATTTTCTAAATTTATCAAAATCAGAGGAAGTGTTCAAGTGCAATATTTAGAAATCTGATACGAGTAATTTGCTTGTAGACAACAATTATGACATAAAATATTTATTTCAAATGCATTTGATGATGTGAGTTTCATAGAAAATAGTTTGGAAAGCAGTGAGGAAGATGAAGATCTAGAGGAAAAGTGTGACGTATAAGAAAACTGTACACATGGTTTAAAATACACCTCCCATTAAGATATCCGACTATTGGGAACCATGATTTTAAAAGCGCATAAATGTATTTTTTTATGATTATTTAGTGTTTTTTTAGATTAGAATACAGTATAAAATGTTTTAAGGGCATTATGACAAAAAAAAATTATTTAAAAAACAATTTTTGGCAAAAACTAACTTAGAATAACCTTTTGAAAATTTTCTCCCTTTTGTAAAAATGCTTCTATTTTATTAATATTTTGCCTGTATATAGCTCAGACCTCTGTACAGGGCTCAACTATGATTTTGAAAAATTCAGATTAATTTCAGAGTTACAACCATTTGAAATAATTATCGGCGTATTTTCTTAAAATTTCTCCCTTCTGTTTCGTAAAACACGGATAAACTGACTTTCGAGATATTCATTTCAAAATTCTGGGTTTAGCCTCTGTACGAGGTCTGGCTATATACTGGAAAATATTATACAATAAAGCATTTTCAAAAAAGAACTTTGAAAAAGGTTATTCTAAGTTATTTTGCCAAAATATTTATTTAAATAAATATTTTGTATATGTCCAAACATGTATCAGTATTCTAATCTGAGGGGACACTAAATATCATAAATATTATCCATTTTCGTGCTTTTGCAAAATCACGGTTTCGAACGTAGTCGGATACCATAAAAAAAAATAACGATAAATTTGTCATTGAATGATTTCAGTTCATCAGTATCTTACCACGTGAAAAGAATGTTTCAAATCATAGTCTAAAAAACACTAAATAGATTATTTTTAATATATTTTTGTAAGTACAAAATTCTATTGTTCATTTCCTACAGATTTGCAATCATTAAGTTTTCCATTTACTGTTTAAAATTTTTTATTAAAGCTATACGCATTGCTCTATCTCAACTTTTTTACCGCATAGGTCGTGTTTCAAAGGTAGTTATTTTATATGATTCAAGGGCGGCCCTCTAAACAATGTCTTCCCTCCATTCACGGCACCTTTATCAGTATATATTCTCAAATGACAACTATTAATTGGTGATTTACTTCAATGTCATATAGACATTGCCATGAAATGGATTCCATCGCCTTGTGGCATTGACCGGAATGCCGATTCCTTGGAGAAGAAGGGGACAAAAATCTTTCAAACCTCTAACAATACAGTTCCTTTTTATAGTGCGAAAAGAATCATAAAGAAAAACTACAGAGAATACTTCTGGTCAAAATTTAACCGAAAGAATAATCAAAAAGTGAGGTTTAGCAAACTCCTTGATATTCCAAAATGGCCACGAGATAGAGCTGTAGCCAATTTTCAATCGCCACTGGCCACGACTGCCTATCCAAGTATCTAAACATGATAGGATCTATGTGGAACAAATATTGGGAGGCCAGACACAAAATGTGTGATTTATAGACTATACTGTGGACTTGTTTTCTTTTCTTATTTTTGCTGTTGTTGTTGTTTCTTGATTTTTGTCAATATTCTCTGTTTCTCATTCTGTTTGCAGTTGTCTTGTAATCCGTCATTGGAAATTAAAAAATCATTAAAATCAATTTTAAAAAAATACCTGTGACTGTGTTACTTATTTATATTTTATTTAAAGCTTGGATGCATCCTGAATTTCTAATTGAATTACATCTTTAAACCTTTATCTACCGACGGTACTAATAAGTACCACTCACTTTAAAATTATATAGAATATCCCTTTTTACGAATATTCTGACGATATTTAGCAGGAATATTCTTTGAAACCACTTTTCCAAAGAAAACGGGCTATGATGAGTATTATAGCGGGGGGGAAAATTTATTTGAAAATCGTTTCATGAATTGAAAAGATTGCTTTTTCCCCCCAAAAATAGGTCAGGTGTCTTATTTTTTTTTTTGTGTGTGTTAATGAAACCTTAAAAAAACAGACTATTTATTTTATGACAGTTTTAAAATTTAAATTTTTTACATTGAATATTTTTTAATTAATTAATAAGCTTCAATGGTTTAAAATTTTCCCCAAAGTTGAGTATTTTGTTTATGTATACCCCTTTTAATTTTCAATGTGATTAAAAAGAAAAATTTTGATGAAAAAACTGCAAATCAAAAGGGTAATAAAGGGTTTAAAATGTACTCTCAGACGAGGGAATAGCTCTACTTTGTAGAATATAATATCTTGTCTGGATGGTGTCTGTCATAGAAAAGTATCATGATGAAAAAAAGAAACTTTTTTTAAAAATTTTGCATTTTATCAATCAGGGATGTAAAGTTTGAGTCTCAGAAATACAAATAATTTTTCGATTCTAAGCTTTCAGACGGTATTTCTTAGAAAGTTTCAAATTCATTTGTAACTTAACATTATTTTTTAAAAAATACTTTTTGGAATTATCAAATGCTTTCGCACCTCTAATCAAGATCATGTATCGGGGAATATACTTATGATATCTATCCGAAATCTATAAATAAATTAAGCACAGAAAATAATTGCTGAAATGTAACTTAATCAAACTCATCATTCTGTCATATTGGATTTTGAAGAATATTTTGAAGTTTTTATCCTGAATTAATTAGAGGAATGTCTACTCGTAATTCAAATGTTTTGATTTGAACAAGCCGATTTATATACTTTTGTTTATTTTGTTTTTGAAATTTATCAAGCACTCTTTATCGACACAAAAGAAACAATACTTATAAGAAATGGTCAATAAACTGGATTTAAAAAATAGGATTTTCAACATCCCAAAAAATTTCGATAAGATAATTAATAAAACAAAATGCTTCCAATCCAAATTAAAAGCAGTGCAAAACTTTATACGATACAAATAGGTAACTATCTTTTAGTACATGATGTATGTTCATAATTTAGAGCCAGTCTTCACAAGCTACATCTAAGTAATATTTTCAATATTGTATCATTCAAAAGACCTTGTCATCTTTAATGTTTTGTTCTCATTTCTTATCTATAAAAGATTACTCTTCTCAAGAGCAAACTACCATAAGTTTACATTGTCACTCATAAAACTGCACGCTGAGATGCACTCGGAGTCATAAATTTAGAAATTGGCATCCCATGGATATGAGAGATGAGTTTATTCTTGATATATAACGTTCTTCCATCAATCGATCTGCTTAGTTAAGTATTCGAGATGGAGAAAATGTATTTTCTTCATGAATAGTTTTGAAAGAAGAAGAATTTTTAGTTACATATGCATACAAATGCTCTTGTTTGAAACTCTGAAGCTAATACATGAAAACCAGAAGTGCATAAAGTAAATTGAAAACTAAACATTTACGTTTTCATAGAAGTGAATTGTACAAATAACTACAAGGAACTTTATTTTTTTTTACATTACTTCCTTGAAAATCAATTTTGTTTTTATCCAAGATTTCCTTTGAATGTAGATTTAGTCATTTTAAAAAAATTATAATTTTTGACACTAAAATTTCTTGCAAAAAAGGATCTTTACCTTTTAAAATTGAATGTAGAAACATTTTTTAGCAATAAAAGAAAGTTTAATTTCATTACTGGTATAAAGTTTAATGCATCGAACATTGCTTACAGGTATTCAAATTCACAAATGATTTAGCTAATTTCTACGTGTTACCTAATATCTAAGTGTTTGATTACTTAAGCTTTTAATTAAATACTGCGTAGCTTCCAAGAAATAAAAAAATACTTTGGAGAGTAATAATTTATTCTTAACTGTAAGCTGATAATTCAAAGTGTTTTTTTAATCTTTCAATTCTACCTAATAAAAGTAAGTATCTTATATAAAAACATGCAGCAAAATGTATACGCAAATATGTTATTACCTTACACGAGTAAATAAAATATAAGGACCAAAAACATATATCCATATAACGTAAAACCCAGGAACGCTTGAAAGCATACATACATACATTGCAGTCACTACAAATGTATCATTATAAAAAAAAGAACAAGAGGGTGCATTGTGGTGGAATATGCACACGGTGACATAATATAAAATAATAAAACACATATAAATATCGTGCAAAGAACACAGCATTGGCCCTCTTAAAACACAGGTTCGTACAGATATGTCCACTATGAAATCCGTTGTCACCACCAACATGTCGAGGTATGTTGTTAAAATCATTTAGGAGCTATTAAGGTAAGCATTCTTATTCTCCTGTGTATGAAAGGAGGGGCCGCTTTTTGGAAGCTGCTGTAGGGCAACAAGATGTTGGTCTAATGTATCCCAAGCATTTCTGATCGCGGATTCAAACCCAGAAATTTGATGATCTTGTCATCTAACTGTTGGATTGCGATAAATTGCATTGACATAAATATAATGGAACATATCACCAAAAAAGTCTCGAGAAAACGAACATGATTAACAGCATTTCATTAATGTAATGATCAGTTATTCACAATCCCATTTTGTGCATCGGCGTATGGCCATTCACTCTTGTGACGGCCCATATCATTTTGCTGTAAGAAACATATATGTGATTTTCATTGATATTTTGAAGTCGATGTACGCTGCGAATCTGACGCCAGTTCTGTTTGCATCTTCAATCAAATGAAGATTGACTACTTACAGCTCAGAAGAGCACATACAACCAACTGTTTTCAGTCCCATTTCAATGTTGTCAACACCATTTCAGATAGACCTTACTCTGATATCTTACCAGCATAATGCACGCAGCAAGTTTTCGAGCTTATCCTAGTTGTCGCAAGAGTTCGAAAGTAATTTTCTTTGTCTTAGTATTTTGCAAGCAAGAAATTCTTTTGACCCTTGATAAGTTGATGTGATGCTTCTACCTCACTATTGTGCTAATGAAAACCCTTCTGTAGCTGAAGTATTGCTACTACTGTGCTTATACTTGCTACACTTGATTACCCTTGCTACATACTACTTTCTACTCTTTGAAATGATTCCAGAGATGGAAAATAACACTGGGAAGAATTTCAGATACGAAAATAGGACAATAGCATATCTAGAAATCTATTTTTTAATTATCACTATTTCAAACCATTACTTTTAATATATTAGAAGTAAGTTTTTGGTTCTCACTTTTTCATGGTATTCTCAATAAATTATTACAATGCTTCTTTTCAATCATTTCAGCATAGTAAATAATTCATAATTAAATAACTGAACAATATACTTTCAGTGTACAGTTAATTAATAATTATTGACTCCTAAATGGTAACGGATTATATATATTCATTAACAATAACCATAATTAAATACTGTTACATGCTAAACGGCTTTTAAATCTAGAAAAGGTTCAGGTACCGGGGTTTTTCCCCTTTTATTTTTTTTTTGGGGGTTTTTTTTTTTTTTTCCCCCCCCAAAAAAAATTTTTTAAAAAGGAAAAAAAAGGTTTTTAATTTTTTTTTTTTTTTTTAAAAAATTTTTTTAAAAAAACCAAAAATTTAAAAAAACCTTAAAAAGGGCCAAAAAAAAAATTTTTTTTAAAAAAAATTTTTTAAAAAACCCTTTTAAAGCCTTTAAAAATTTTAAAAAAAAGGGGGTTTTTTTTTTTTTTCCCCCCCCAAAAAAAGTTTTTTAAGGTTTAGTTTTTAAAAAAAAAAAAAAGGGGGGGGAAAAAAAAAAATTAAAAAAAAAAAAAATTTTTAAAAAAGGGTTTTTTAAAGGGGAAAAACCCCCCAAATTTTGGGGCCCTTTTTTAAATTTTGTTTTTTAAAAAAAATTTTTTTTAAAAAAAAAAAAAAAAAAATTTTGAAAAAAAATTTTTTTTTTTTTAAAAAAATTAAAATTTTAATAAAAAAAAATTTTTTTTTTTTAAAAAAAAAAATTTTAAGGGTTTTTTTTTTTAAAAATTTTAAAAATTTTTTTTTTAAAAAAAAATTTTTTTTAAAAAAAAAAAAAATTTTTTTTAAAAAAAAAAAATAAAAAAAATAAAAAAATTTTTTTTTTTTAAAAAAAAAATTTTAAAAAATTTTTAAAAAATTTTTAATTTAAAAAAAAAAGGGGTGGGGGTTAAATTTTTCCCCCAAAACAATTAACAACCTTTTTCTTTAATTTCATTAAGTTTCCTTTACATTTTTGGTGCACAAAACTTTCTGCGTCTTTGTTTGAACGTCATCTTCTAATGCGATAGCCAGACTTTTATAATATTGTTCGAGGCCGCTATCTTTATGGCTTATGGAGTGGAAGATTCAACATCTTTAATTTCAATAAGCCTGGAGGCCTTATGTTTCTCTTCATCCTTAATGGCATTGATGAAACATTTGTTTTTTTTAAACCCCTTTTAATTTTTTTCGTCAGGGACGTTAGGGAAAAACAGTTGGTATTAATTTTTCTATTTCCGTGGTCAGTTCCTATAAACTTGTGTCCAGAGCTTCTGAAACCTTGCATTCAATTTAGCCCCCAATAAAAACGGGCCTTCTCAAAAAATTTTTAAATTCCCCTGTGTAGTCTAGTTGGGTTTTGGAGCTAGGGTAACCTTTTAAAAATTTTTTTCTGTTTTAAAAATTTGCTGCTAAAAAGTTTGGGTTTTCCTTCAGTTATCCAAAATTTCTTATGAGAACCCAAAATTGTATATTAAGGTCATCACCGTTTTTGATTGATTTCTTACTAACGTCGCACCCAGGAGTAGCACAAGGACTATCAGCAATGGACGTAATTATGAATCATGGTTATTAGTGCTACACCCAATGGTATAGCAATATACGTACATAATAGCAGTCAAAGTAAGCCCCTCGAGTCACCATAAATTTAACATGAATCAGCCCTTCCATATGGGCCTTTTCTTCAATTTCATCCCGGGCTAAAACTACTACTCGACAAAACTTCGCTTTACGAGTTCCCTTTCGATACCTACTTTTTTCGTTAAAACCAAAACGTGATATTGCTGAAACTTGTCCTCTTTCTAAAGGCAACTATTTAAAAGATATTGGACCATTTAAAGTCTGGATTTTGGGAAAAAAGGTTTTTGGGTTTTGGGGTAAATTAAATTTATCTTTGGCTTAGGGGAATAAAATCAACCCTAAAAATTAACTGATTTATATGATATTGGTTCCTATTTACGAGCGTTGGAAACATTAAAAGTGACAACATGAAATTATGCTGTAATGCTGTATCCTGTTGTGGAAGCATATCTTCCAGTTGAAGTCTTAAAGGTCTTGGACAGATATAGACTATACAGAGAGGTCCCAGAAGATATAGCCCTTGAAATGGAAACAGTTCTCGAAAATTTGATGACTCTCCTACGTCATGAATCAGAGAGAAGAACACTGTATTTTAGCAGAAAATGGGTTTGGAAATAGAACGAATCGTACGGAGTTCCATAAACAAGTTCAACGAGATGGACCGACGGCTGCTACACTAGTAGCAAACACATATGCAGGTAAAATAAGCTATATTTTTGTAACCATCCCTTTAAGCCAGAATTGTGAAAAAATGTCAAATAAGAGTTACAAAGACAGAAAATCGAGATTCAATCAGTGAACAATGCTAAGAAGAAAACCACACGGACCCCATCAGAGCTAAAAAGTGAAGAAATACAGAGAGTAGGACTTGTTGTGGTTGGCATAGTACAAAGAGAACAATTAACTGAATTAAAGGAAAAGATCAAGTGTCATTTCACTTCACCTTCCGCACCATGGTATAATGGTTGGTGAGAGAGGATGGTTCGCAGCAGAAAGCAATTTACGAAAGTGCCTTTGGGGCTTGGCTTAAAGGGTGTACTTTACGAAGAGATGTCACTTAGGGAAGAGAAAGTGCCAATTAATGAAATCCTTAACCAATACGAGGACCGAAAGGAAAGACCTAATTAGATCCAAGCTAATTCCCCATCCCCAAGGAAATTTATTTCAGAGGAGCAGAAGTACATGGCTTGGATATAATAGATTCAAGGCATATATGAAAAGTGTGCATTAATTACAAAATATAAGGGAAAATTTACGAAAACGTTTTTAGAAAGAATATTTAGGAGAACTTGTGTGTAATCCTAAGAAAAGAAAGAAATTGTTGGGTAAATTGTTCTCATTGGATAAAATAATTCTTAAAGACTAAACAGGTCTTTGGGTCGCGTCATTGAACTGTATCCTGGCAAAGACGGCATTGGAAGAGTAGCGAAACTACGGGTTGTTAATGGCTTTGTCATTAGACCTTTGGAAAGACTTAATCCTCTTGAAATATCTGTTTCTGACTTGCTGTTTGATATAGCATAAGGTGAAAATTTTATAGAATCCTTGTAAAGATACTGACTAAAATCTCCTGTGGTTCTTGTTCCAAGCGCTGAAGCTCTCAACCCTGTGGAAGAGGCTTTACGGCCAGTGAAACACACGTTACGGTCGGCAAATGGTTCCTAGACAACATTTGAACTATTAGACTGTTGTAAATATTAATTACGGCTATAGACTCTAAACTTGAATTTTAATATAGTTACATGTTTCATTTTTATTGATAGCATTGTATTATATATCTATTTGTCCTATGCTTAAAACAGTCAATTGTAATTTTGTATTTTATTGTTATTGTTTTGTGTTGCATTCAGCTTTGCTCGCGATACAAAAGTTGGGAGTATGTTGCTACTTCTAATAAGTTTGACATTTCCTGTTTGATATTATTTAATATTTGCTTTGTGTTTGTTTATTAACTTTGAATCTGGCAACAGAATTTTAGTTAAGTTAGTTTTTGGAATACTCTAAATGTAGTTGCGTTTTACGTTAAAAAAAGAAATGTGTAATATTTTATCTTTATGGAGTGAGTGCTCGTATAATAGTTCTTCATATAAAGAGCTTCATTAATCCTTTATTGTAAATAGCCTAATTTATCCTGCATGGGAAAAAAGGAACAATGAAACCGAAGAATAATAGTTTCTAGAATCAAAACACTTACGTATTCGACACACAGATATTTCGTAGCAGCAATTTTACATTTAGTTCAAAGCTTTTCCAGGAAATTCGACAAAATATACAAATTCTTTTAATTTTGAACACTAGTGTATATAAAATGCAATCATATATTTTGAGCCTTCTATGCAATTGTAAGTGTCAGAGGTTCGGACACTCACATGCTTCTTGCCGTGGACAATTAGTGTGCTCTAGATAAACGTCATTTGAACATCTTTCCACGGATTGTAATCTAAAGTCAAAAAGCTTCAGTTGCTCTCAGCCTCTTCCATCTGATTTGAAATCATGTCCAAAATGGAAGACAGAAATAAGATTTAAGAAATATGAATTAACTAAAATGTCTCGTATTTAAAAGATCGAAAACACATAATGCCACAGGTATCAATATCATATGCTCTCTCTGCTAAGCCTTCAGTTGTCTCATCTACTACCCAAATGGATCGAAATGTTACAAAAATAATGTGGTAGTGGTATCTACACATAAGCCAGTAATAGCCTCCATACTACGATGATCATTTTGGTATGGTGTCTAAGATACTTGGTTTCGGATCAGAAGAGGTACTAGGTTCTATTCTTCATTGGTGACCCTGGCCGAACAAAGGGAACCACAACCTTCGCGCAGTAATCGTAGCGCCATCTATCCACCGCAATTGCAACCAAGCTGTCAGACACATGACGCAATCAACCAAGTTGTCTCACACACATGACGCAACCAATAAAGCCGTCTCACACACATGATGCAACCAACAAAGCCGTCTCACACGAATGACGCAACCAATAAAACCGTCTCACACGAATGACGCAACCCACAAGCCGTGTCATTCAAAATGACGCAACAACCACACGCGCTAGCTATAACTATGGTATCGTTCATTCGCCTATTCGTTAAATCACTGGCAGGGGAGTGTGTGGCGGTCGTATCTATATAAACCAGTTATATAGACTCCATACTACAATGATCATTTTGGTGTGATGCCTAAGATACTCGGTTTCGATCAGAAGGTACTAATTTCTATTCTCCTTCAATAATATGCCTACCAATACTATGCCTTAACCATAGTCATCTTCATCCTGTACGGCCCTAACTGCATCTCCCTCAACATCTGCTGTTCGCATATTGTCTTAATCAACTCAGACAAACCTTTTACCTTCCACGTCTGCTGTAGAAACGATATCACTTGTATCTTAACCATCTATTTAATTAATACTAATTTTCCTCAGCCAATAGTCTGCATTCTTTTATTGTATCGACTTTATCAACCCAAACAAGACTTTTCCTCCTACGTCTAATAAATTTACCACCCTACCAACTAGAACTCAGCCGTCCATTCATTCTTGTATTTGAAACTACCGCCTCCAGAACTAATAGACTTTTTTTCTGCTGCATCTTCTACATATCAGTAAAAAATATTCTTCGTAAAATAATCTACATAAAGTTGATAAAAAGACCCACTTTTTTTTTTTTTTAAAGAAAACTATTTACCCTGAAGTAGGAAATAAACTAAAGATCGTAATAAAAATTCCCTCCCTTTAAAGCCCAATAAAAGTTCCCTTGTACAAAACACATCAGATCAAGAGGACATGCTCTTTTATGATCTACATGAGTCTCTATAGAAATGACATGCTTAGACTATGACTTGTATTATTTAGCTTCCACCAGAGACCGAAAGGGATAAGTTAAGCTTTTTTTTTCACAATAATATTTGTTGTAATTTATATCTTTTCTCTCTCTTTTTCATGTGAATTATTATTTTGTACACATATACAATGCAACATTTTATAAAAAATTTTAATAATCATACCTTTCCAATATCCATATGATTACATTGTATTCACATTTAATTGAAACATGTTTTAAAAGTTTTTTTTCCTATTTTAAACAATTATTTGGCGCAGTATAATACAACTGACAATAAAGTTCCGTGAATTAAGTCAGAATGACCATCTGGCAACACTGGCGAAATAAACGCAGCACTTGCATAGCGACAAGTATTAACCATCTGCCCCCTCTTTGTTGTTTAGTTGAACGTCGTTTGGGTTCTGTGTAAGACTAGTTTTATAAAGTGCTTGTTTAGTGCATTGGTTCTTAACTGAGAACAGGAAAATGAACTAACAAAAGATCAGTTTAAAGTTTTGTTTTAACCTTAGAAAGACCCCGAAAGAAACTTATGCGGTGCTGGTACGTGTTTATGAAGATCAAGCACTGTCCATGAAGTGTGCGTATGAGTGGCTCGCGTGTTTTCGAGAAGGAGAGAAAAGTGTTTTTGACAACTTCCATTGTGGAAGACCGGTGACCTCCGTCAGAGACGAAAGCATTGAGAAACTGAGGAAATTAATCACGAAGGATCGTCGATTAAAACTGTGCACATAATAGTTGATGAACTGGAAGCTTAACTGTGAATCCATGTGACAAATCGTAAACCAGAATTTAGGAATGAGAAAAACGTGTTGTCATCTTGTGCCAAGTAACTTGACTGACGATCAGAAGCAGCACGTTTAGAGGCTTCTCAGAATTTTGTCGAAACGGTGGATGCGACACAAAAGAATGTGGTGCAAATTAAGCATTCACCATATATACTCGCCAGATCTTAATCCTCTAGATTTCTTCCTATTCTTGCGACTAGAAATCTCTTTAAAAGGAGAGAGATTTGACGATATTCCTGACATCCAACGAATCGTGACGAGGCTTTTGAACTCCAACCCTAAGAAATACATCTTGCAAAGTTTCCAGGACATGTATAGCAGACCTCAGCGGTACATAGTTATGGGAGGTGACTATTTTGAAGGACAGTAAGATAACTTTCGTTAATATTTCATCTACATTAATTTTACAAGACTATTCACTGTACTTTATTGTCAGATGTTGTATATTTTCATGGTAGAGTTATAAAACACTAATATCCCTCATTTTTTCAGTCTATAAAACAGAAAAACTTGCAATTTAAGTAACATCATTACAAGTGTTTACAGATGCATTTCTTTTGTAGTAGATATCATTTAAAATAAACTTAATGTCTGTGGATTTTTGTTTACCGTAAGAAACAAATTCTGACAACAGGGCTTTAAATTTGTTATGTGCACATAAACCATGTAATAACCCAACAAAATATTTTAGATTTTAATTATAAAATGACACATGCTTTATTTTTTAATATAATTTTAAAAAGAAGCTTAAATTTAATATTTGAGAATTGTACATAAAACATATTAAGCCTTACGAAATAAATATATTATGTGCGTCAACGTGATTTACAAGTACATTTCGGGAATAAACCAGCAATTTAATGTATGAATATTTAAGAATGTGTGTAAAAAGTACATTTTCCTACACGTCGTCTTTTAAAATATACTAAGAATTTCTAAAACAGACATTCCTTCTTCAATGAATTTTTTATGACTCTTCTTCAAATATTTAAGAGTATTAGGTTCTCACACTTTAAATGAACGAAAGGGTAACCGTAAGCACAAAAACATAAAGAAATCTTACAGTATTCTAAACTATAAAATGGCATTTTAAATGAGGGAGAGAAGAAGCATTTGCGTAATTGGATTTTCCTTGTATATATAATTTATGTGTAGCATTTCTGAGGAAAGAATCTGCATATTGATTCAGGTATATTAAATATACATAACCAATATATGTCTTATATGGAAAGTAACCTGCAAAATGTAAAATAACTTTGAAAGTAAATATTTGACTACATTACATTCACAATTATTAAATGTGTGAATCAATTTATTATTATTAACTTTGGATTTAGAGTTAATACCCAATATATACGTACTGTTTGAGTTTTCATGGTTAAAGAATTAAATTTTTTATTCCCCTGCACTGACTGAATTATCGAATAATACAATAAAATATGCGGTGCTCTATCTACTTTAAGTAATCACTTCTGATAATATCAATAATAATAATATCCGCCTTTTGTAAAAGAGTAAAAGAATAAAATATACACAATTTCCGTCATAGAAAGAAAACACTATGAAGATTCGGATGTTTAAAAATGCAATTTCCGATGAATGTGCAGTTAAACAAGTTTCTGTATGTGATCTGAGATACAGGTTGATTACCTGGTTAGAATTTGGAATGGAAGAGAGAAAGAAACGGCAGATGAATCTAAAGTTGCTACATACCCAGAATTCCGCAGAAGTTCTATGTTCTAAATACAGGAGCATATGAGTAAAAAATACCTAGATTATGACACCGAAGGCAGCCCTTAAAATCAAAGGACTTTAAGAGGGGTCAAATTGTTGGCTTACGTAGAACTATATTTTAACACCAAAAGAGCTGTTGGTACTTGCATAGATGCTTTCATGGCCATTGAATTTGCACTAGATGGATGTAAGAACGAATTATGAATCCTTTCTATGGACTAGTTATACAACAGAGCGTATGATCGAGACGTTCTAAAGGATGTAGTTGTAGCCTTTCAACCCCAATTAACTGCTTTCGATATTTTGAAAAATATAAAGGGATATATGGATGCTCCAGTATTTGAAAAAAAGTTTCCCGATGATTAACTCAAAACGGCCTACCCATCGATGCGAAAGTTCTCGATGTTGCTAGGACTAAGAAGACTAAATGGCACAAAATTATGTTCAATTACGAGGCTCGGTTTTATTTTTTTGAGGACAGTCGTCTTATGAGAATGCAAGTTACAAGAAATGGAGCCTATTCTACCATTATAATTAAACGTCATACTAATATATATCATACTATATTAAACGCCATGCATCGCAAAATGGCTTGGATCAAAGATATCAAAGATACATTTACTACATGATAATACGTTGGAGCGATGCTACATCTGCCATTGTATTATCTTACATTTGGCAACTTCAAAGCATTTCTCTTAACACTTAAAAACCTTAAGAAATGAAATTTTTACTCCTTTCTTGTCGTATAAATCACACTTTTATCTTTGAAGAAGATTCAACCATCCATGTAATTAACAATAAAAGGAATACATAAATATTTCGACATTAAAAATACTGTTTACTCATTTTATTCCTTTTAACTATCTTTAGTTACTGCAAATATTTCTAACCTGATTCTTCCATTTTTACTAAATTTTATTCTGTGAAATTTTCAGGAATTTTTACTTATAATATGCCTTGATAATAATAACGCAATAAAGTCCTACTATACTGATATGAAAATTTTACACAATTGTAGAAATATTTTGATTTCTTTTTAACAGCCTCAATTCAAGCCTAAAATTCATCCACTTTAGTCTTCTTTCTAAATTTATTCTCTTTAATCTTAATTCCCTAAAATATTTCATTACTGTATACTGTATGAAAGGTAACATGAAACATTTCGAAGCATCATTTTAGCAATCATAATTGTGTGGCACTACAACGTGTTGTTGCGCATATGTAGTTAATTAATAATGTGATTTTTTTTTAAAATTCTAATGGCAAGAGAATGAATATGGCAACAGGTGAATACGACAATGGTAATACAAAAGGTGACAGAAGTCATTGCCTAAGACATGCTCTGGCACTCCTATATCGGGACAATTTGGAGTCGTAACCAAAAAGTTCCCCACAGCGACGAATATGGGATCTTTTCGTGGGTTTTCCAAGTTCACAAAGAAGGCATAGAGGTTAGACAAAAATATCAAATCTGTGAAAATGCCTGCCTAGGTAATCATGGCCTATTAATAGCCGAAAAGAGGCAAATGCATCACGTCATGGTCTTTCTGGTTAAAGATCGAGATCTCTGATTTTCCATTGTTTCTGTTGAACGTTGTGTTCATCGTTTTCGTCCGGTATCTTTATCTAATGATTGTATATGTCCAGGGATCTATTGTATCAAAATTTTGTTGTTTTTCTTCAGTAGGCATCGGATAAATTCTCGACATTGGAGAACCTCTGATGCAATAGGGTTACTAAATAGGAATATCCAATGGTATGTATCACTGCTCTTGAATCTGATAGCAAGACAACATTCGCGAATTTGTAATGGATGGTTGATAGTTGTTTCAAGGATTTTTCCAGAGGAAGCATAGAATGGGGGAAAAAAGACCAGAATAAACCCTTGAGCCTGCAGACATAAGATCCTTACAATACGACCCATCTGTATACACATGTATCCAATAAGGCTCTGGGTATTTAACATTAATTTAGGGCGTAGGTATGTTAATATTCGTATCTAAAGAGTAATGTATTCGTCTTCTGATACTATTTGATTATTGTATTCTTAAATAATATTTTATTTCTTTTTCTTTATTTGATTCTAATTATATGACTAAATGTTATCGTTGGTAATTGTATGCATATAGTCATTTTATTACTGTCCATCAATGTAGATACCAAAAGAAAAACTTTTATTAAAGTAATTTATTTGTAAAAAGGAAATTTAGGCAAGGGGAAAACACCTATACATATAATTACTGATTTAGCTTGGTATGTTTTTTACATAAAGAAAACGCAATGTGAATTAAGTTTAAAAATTGGATAACGATCATTCTTTATATACAGAAAAACGATGAAAATAGAATATATATATATATATTTATATATATATGATATAATTTACGGTTAAACTGCTAAATTTAAGCATATCTTGTCGTTATCTTGGATATCCAATTTAGCAATTAGATTTTTAACTCGGAAAAGAAGATATACATATTTATATAAATCTTTAATATGTGAGTCGAAAAATATAAGTAAAAAAATAAAAAGGAAAGTTTCTAAGAAAAAAATTTTTTAAAAATTCAAATACTTTGAATTAAAAACAGTCATCAATTGAAAAAAACGGAAAAAAAAAATCAAATCTTTTTTAGCCTAAATTATTTTTATGTGTTTTTCTACAAACTCACAAATTTTGAAAGCTCTAAGTTTAAAAAAGGCAGAGTCATGATAACTTTACGTTCGCTTTTACTCACATCCCAATGGCAAGTCAAAATTTTAAACTGACTTATTTCAGAAAGATAAAATAACTAAATTGTCCTTATTTTAAATGTGGGTTTTTTTTTTCCTTTAAATTGAAATTTTTTATTTTTTAAATGAAAAAGTTGGAATGCCTTTTTCAATCAAAACAATACTTATTTTTTTAAAAAAAATAACTGAATTTGAAATTTACACATTTTTTAAGGAATTTTCAATAAACATTCATAAAAAGGAGTACTTCATGAATACCAACCATATTATCACAAAACCCATACCAATTTTGTTATACATAGCTTGATGTACTTGTAAATAAAATTTCATATATTTACGTCCATTTTTGTAGGAGGAGCAACATTTTAAAATTCAGTTCATAAGTTTCAAGTCTTTCCCTTAAAAAAATTAAATGGTTAATTTTTTATGAAATGTTGAGCACAAAATCTGTTTAACATCATGTAAACACATAGGATGCAACCAAAAAAATTATGAAAATCTTTAAATTAAAAAAAATTTTGAGTTCATCAACGTCCCTTGTTACAAAAAAATGGGAAAATATTTGTTTTTATAATTTACTGAAGCATTGCTATTTATTTTATTGATGGTTCAATATAAAATGGAATATATGCTTACCCTTTGGCAATCTGCAAGTTGCAGCTCACTGCTCTTGCTGGCCTCCGGGCTGTCGTAGACACCAGGACGGGACAAGCGGCGATTGATGGCTGCCCGAATGCCCCCGCTGATGCTCGCCTGCTCGGTCCGGCGTTTGGCCAGTTCGGCGCCGCAACTCATGCGGCACCGATTCTTCCAAGTCCTACAAATACGTGGCGATCACTCACTGAACCTCCAGGTGATTCCAGTGTATGTAGAGGTCATGAGATACCTTATATAAAATTATTCTTCGGAAAATTATTTATTAAATGAATTCCAGCTAATAATTCTTCTGATGTTCTTTTTTGAATAGTGAATGTGTGATAGGTCATTTTATGGTTTGACTCAGCATTATGATTTTTGTGGTTAAACAGAGACTATCTGCGTTATATACTGTCTAGTCTTTTGTACTTGTAATAATTGTTTAAGCATAAAATTATGTTTTTTTCGATATTCCAGACATCCGTTTCTTGTTTTATTAGTGAAGGAGTTTTGGACGGAAATAAGTCTTTTCCCCTTTTTAATTAATACTTTTCTTGTACTCTTTTAATTCACATGCTTTCAATATGATGGTTAATCATTTCAAGACCAAAATTTAAGTGAAAAACATGTTTTTGAGTCATTATCCATTTATTATTAATTTGTATTATCTTATTATTTTACCATCATTTTGTAAGTACCATAAAACCTCTTAAAATATAAATAATTTTTTCAGAGCTAATACTTTATTTATTGTAAATCATTCACTATATTTCAAAGTCATTCCCCTGTGGAAAATCAGTTTATATGAAGACAGTTATTAATTACTGAGAAAAATAAATTATTTATCATGGAAAAACAATAAGAATATTTATAGTTTTTATTTCCAAATGCTTTATTTATACTTATTTTTTAATATTTTAATTATTCAAATGACGTATAGATTTCACTTTTAAATTCTGAATTTATATTTAATATTTTTCATAAGAAAATGATTAACTTTCATTCAAATCTTTATGAAAAATGAATAAAGATCAGTCATCACATCATTCCATATTTCAGTTTCCAGAACTGTTATGGGTTGTTCTGCATTCGCCGCTTAAATTATTTTCTGGTTTTTTTCACAGCAATGGTTGTTTTTTCGCTTTGATTCTCTTATTTCAATGTAAGACAAAAACCTAAAAAGAGAAAATATATTTTTAGGAAATTTTTATTATATATTGTAAATTCATGCTATGTAACATATTAAAATTTAACTTAAAATTGTTATGTACTGGTTTTTAAAACTAAAGCAAGACAATTTTGAAACTTTGACATTTTTTTCGAATTCCTGAAAAAAAAACACCTTCAGGAAATGTTTTTTACTTAAGTGAGGCAATAGATGTACATGCATTCCGACTTTCCAGTGAAGTGTTAGTGATTAGCGTATTTACTTGAAGACTAAGTGCTATACTCGATAAGAAAATAGGTTACAATCGAATACTGCATTGGTCAATAATTTATATTTATGGTGACAAAGAAATGAAATACAATGCAAAGCACATATGCTAGGCTATTACTCTTCACAACTGCTGCAAATATTTGTCAGAACGTAGTACTAGCCATTCCTATCCCATAAAAATATAAATCCGCTCCTCGATCCAAGAGCCACTATAACAGCTGTCTCAATTTGGTCATCGTTGATCAAACTCATTCTCCTTTTAACTTATAGAACACAAGAAAATAAATGATAAGGACTGCATGGGAATGTTGCGGGGTCAACGTTGATGGCTTCTTTCTGAATCCGTCAAATGCGCATGGATACGCACACAATTGGAATTTCCTTTCATTATGGCTGGACTTTGGTTGCATGTAAGATATACACTTTGATATTTCACGACGTATTTCAGTTCAATGTTTTTTTTCTGATGAAATTCATACTGGCGTACTACACAACAGTAATTTTTGTTATTGGAACGAAAATGACAATGTCAGAAGTCATTGACCTTCCCCCTCATCTGAACGAAATGTTCTCATCACCAAGAATAAGTGTAATTCACTCGCTTTCTGAATGAACTATGCAGATAAAAAAAAGAATAAAGTATATATAAAAAAGCTGGATTTCATTTGTCTTTTTCATTTTGCATTTACTTCGCTAAGTAGAAACATCGTAAAAAGTTTAATTATTACTAAGAAATAACCAAGATTTCTGGTTAAATTTTATTTTGCATGCAAAGTTGGTCCTTATGATGTACATAATGGTGAATATAAAAATTATTAATCCCTCAAGGATCTTTTTTTATTTCCAGAACACAAAAATTCATAACGGGGTCCAAATTTGACAATATAAATGTTGTAATTCAAGAGGCAGAATAATTTTTTTGACCAATTACCTGAGAATAATAACTGAAACTTCACGATACTCCCACGTTAACACACACGCGCATATATACGCGTATACAGTGTGCCGGCTAAAGTCAATTGTCACTGCAATAGTTCATGATTTATTTTTATTGTATTTTATCGTCATAAAAGGAGAATGTGGGTATAGTAAAGTTGCCATGCGCTACATGCGAAAAAAAATGTTTAAGTTAGTCTTCATATATCAAAAATAGTATGAGATACATGAAAAAAGGTCATTTACAAGTTGTCCTGATTGTTCAAAAACTTGCGCTAAAATCCTACAAATGAAAAACACAAAGAACACATATGTTTGATCGCTTTGAACAAAACTGCGCTTTCCCGAAGGGAATCTCATTTATCTGTAATGCTGAGAATGGTGTCCGTCAGCAATAATACACATCTGGACATGGATTTGCATTTCCCACTGCACCTTCTTCAATATAGAACATGATACGCTAGCACAAGCATTTGTAATAGAGTTTTGAATTTCTCGCAGGGTTGATAAATGAGTTGCATATTCTCTTTGATGTATGCCCACAGAAAAAATCCAATAAGTTCAGGTCAGGTGACTATGCAGACTATTCAACGCAAACACCAAACCCTATGATTGGGCTGGAATGCCTCTCGAATGTATTGTGTGACCCGTGATACCTTATACCCTACTTGAGTGACCTTGGAACATTACATTCTAAAGGATACTCACAGGCAAATCCTCTAAAAAATCGGTTAGTTCAGTATCGGGATCTCGTTAACAGGCTTTTGTAAAATTCCGGGACAGTTAGTTTATTTTTGAATATTCCGCACCGACATTTATCGGCCAGTAAACTTGATGTCGACCTTTGACAGGGCATCTAGGATAATTCAGTTACCAGAAATTGATGTTCTAGTTATTGAGCATAGTATTATGCGCAAAGATGAACCGGTGCCTACACGTATTGCTATCAAACAAGCTATTATGGGCCATGATTAGGGATGCTCAAGAGTGTGAAAAAAATTTTCTTTCTTCCACTTTATGTGGCCAATTTCGGGGTTACGATTCAAATAAATGTACATTTTACTCCTTTTATTTTTAACACTACTTTATAAATAGTATCTTCTTTTACTTAATCAATGATGCTGAACAACTGTGTTGTTTACTTCTTTTATATATCTCGTACTGTTTTTAAGATCATAACACTTACTCCAAATTTATCCGCCAGATGGCTCTAAGAGCAAGGTATTTTTTTGTGTAGGATGGTAACCCTTTTTTATACTTTTGACTCTTTTATGGCCATAGCTCTTGCCGTTCTTAAATTATTGATGTGATCAATAGCAAGTATACTGTATATAGCCTTAAAATACTTTAAGATAAAATACTTTTACTTACTTTATTTATATCAATTTTTCTTATTTTATAAAAATATAGAGTTAAAATTTGCTCATTCATTAAAACTAAAAGCAGTACTAACGTAAAATAATTTTCCGGAGTATTAAGGCAATAAAATGCAAATGAACACAAACTGAAATCTTTATATTAATTAGATAATTTCAAATGACTGCTAATTACGAGATCAACTTCTTTCAGAATCTTTTAATCTTCTTATGATATTTTACTTCATTCTACCTGATACATCAAAGTATTCATCATTGGAAAGAAGTTTTACCCATTACAAGCTAAATTCTTCCAAAGAACAATAACAAACAAATTTATGTTTATTCAACTTTTCAAAAAAGAGGATAAAAAAAATTGAGGCACATTTAAAATTTGGTCAGCAACAAACTTTTTCTATTTTGAAAATTTATTTCTTTTAAAAATTATTCTGTAAAGTAAGTTTGAAAGTCTATTACCAGTTATTCCATTTACTGGAAAGTTATTTCCTTCTCCATTACAAAAGAAGTTTCTTTCTTTTGGCCCAAAAGTCAAGCACTTTATCCTTTTATTTTTATTTTCTGCTTGTTTCAATGTATTTTATAAAATAGAAAATGCTGTTTTATTATCTTTTCAACTCTTGGAAATTGTACTGAACAAAAATGCAAGGAGTATTCTCACAACAGATGGATAATAGTTTTTGTTTCTTTTTTTATGTATTTACATAACCCGCTGAAAATGGAATAAGAAAAGTGGCAGACACGGAAAAACTGATTTAGGAAAATTGCCTGAACCTGAAGAAAAACTGAAACCTAAAAAAAAACCTTTCTTTCCGGTAAGTCTTGATTAATCTAAAATAGGAAAATGCACGCTACCACTCAAAATTTATGAAAAGAAATATCTTTCTTTCATATAAATATTTTAAAACATATTTTTGTCCATTTTCCCTTATTCCTTCTTTGTTGTATGTTTTTTTGAAATTATGGAGAAATGAGATATCTTTTTTTCAGAAAAAAAAGGTGTTCTTGTTTTGTTTGAATTCTAGTTACGACAGTTTTTACACAGGAGAATAAATAAAAAAACAAACAAAAAAAACACAGAAATCTTTTGTACTTAAAATGAATTCGAAATGAATAAAACATTTAGGAAAAATGCGTAAATAATTTGGAAGCCAAATATTAAGGTAATTTGTAAGGAAATGTTAATGAAAAAGAAAGAAAAAAAATCAATAAAACGAAAAAGTAGAATTATTTTATAAAGATGAATATATTTTCGGCATTAACTAATTTTCGTACAAATCAATTAAAAATATTAAAAAAAGAATGAATTTAAAAAAAAAAAAAAATTAAAAAAATATTAGCTTATCTAAACCCAAAATATAATACAATATGTAAAATTAAACTAAAAAGCTGTTTTAAAGACAAGTGTTATCTTTAGATCAGTGCTTCTCAAACTTTCAATATTTACAACCCAATTTTCAATCACAATTTTCTTGCCACCTCCCTCCATACAATAATAATAAATTGAATTCAATAATAATATGCATTGACGCTAAAGATACAATACGACTTTAGTTATAAGCTATTCAAATTATCATTAAATTTTGCATATAATTTTGTATACGACAAGTCCATGGGGTCGCCAGTAATTATTAAAGTTTTTCTTAACTTAGTATTGATGAATTAATGGTTAAATACATTGTGCAATACTGAGACATTTAAACTTTTATGTCATTTAAATGCGTATTTTTATATCTCAGGTTTTCTTTTTAATTTTTTCAAAAAATTAACAGTTTCTAAAATCTTTTTTTTTTGACTTTTCAATATGCTCGCGCCCCTCTGGTGGGTTTATCTCGCTTCCCAAGGGGGGGAGGGGCGTCGCACAGTTTGAGAAATGCTGCTTTAGATCATTAGAAAGTATAAATCATTAAGAACATTTGCGATATTACAAGAAAAGGGAGAAAACTGTTTAGTACATGTAAACTTTATTTTTTTTTTGTTTTTTTAAAGGACTTGCTCAGAATGTTAAAACCTCAAATTATGAAATTTTTTAAATACTGAGGTTTTTTAACTCTTATTTTTTTTTATTTTTTAGAAATTAAGCTGATTTGTTTTTAAAAAATTACTAGAATAATTAAAGTTTTTTCTTGATTTTTTTTTCACTCTTAATTATTGAAACAATGATTAAGTTTATTTGACGTTCAAAATTATCATTTGTATATTCTTCAAATGATATAATGCACCTTAAGTTAATATAAATGATACTACTATAAATGATAGTGATTCAGAAAAAAAATTGAATTTTGTATAAGAAAAATTGTTCACTTCAAAGCAAAAACTCCAATATAAATCAAAAATTTTTTGATTTGCATGCTTTATAAAAAATATAATGCTTTTTAAAATTAATTTTTTTTTATGAGTTTCAAAAACATCTGGTGATTTAAACAATTCCTCAGATACGTGAAAATTTTTAAATCTTAAATATAGTATAATTTTTAATAGTTTTTTTAAATTCAAAGTTTTTTTCCAAGTAATGTGTTCTTAAATTTTTTTCATTTAAAGTAATACTGATATTGGGGGTTTTCAAATATTTTTTTAAAATGCTCAAAAAAAAAAGCTTTTTAAAAAAACATTTTCATTTTAAATCGATAATGTCAGTCCCTTTTTTTCCCCCTTTTCCAGGTTTAAAAAATCTTTTTTGGATAAAGTTAATGAAAATGATAAATGCTATCTGTCATTAAGGGAAAAATTTAGGAAAAAAAATTTTTATTCTATCTATCATGATTCAAATCTTAATAGGGGTTTTAGGGTTTATTTTGGGTTGAAAGTATTTTGATTTTCAATTATTTGAAAGGAATTTTTTGGTTAAAAAAAAATGTGAAACTTATTGGGGTTTCTGGCAGAAAATGAATGAGGAAGTACAGGTCGTACTTTTGGTCAATTATCATCAAATTCTTTATATCGACTCGGATTTCTTTTTTTGTAAAAGGTGTCTTTTTTCCCTTTTGTAAATATTTTAAAAAAAGGAAAATAGCTAAAGAATCTATCTATAATATTTGACGAATTATGTAGGGTAACATTTTAATAACCATTGTTACATGAACATAGATCCTTTAATTTTACAATGTTTAATTTCCTAAGTGAAATAATTTTATTAATTATTTATGTTGCAATTTTCGAATAGGTAATTGCGGTGCCAGTAAAGCTATCTGTAGTTACCCATTTGTGTAGTTATAAAAAAGCTGGATTTCCAATTTCAACAATAAGTACTCTAATGAATATAAATAACTGTAATGCTTGAATTTACATTTGAGCTTAAAGTTTGATATGACGTAAAATCGAAATTGCAAAGATGAGATAAACAACTCAGATATCATCCTCAGCAAAGTTTTGAAATCCATTTTTTATGCTATAGAAGGGCATAAATTCGAACCAAGCTAAACATTTACTATTTTTGTAAGATAAGAAGAGAAACAATTCATTAACGAATTGAGCTAACTGTTTTAAAAGTTAATCCATGGTTAATTTCAAATAATAATTAAAAATATTTTTTATTTAAACATTTATGAATTATTTTAATTCATCAATGTCAAGCTGGCATAAAATTATTTATTATCAGTCAGTTTTCAAGGATTATTACAAATAAGTTAAAAGTAAAAAGACTTTTTTAAAAACAAGCTTTTATTTAAATGCGCAAAGAAGAATAAAATAAACTTTTCTTTTAAAACATCTTTTACTAACAACTTATAACAATACACCAGTTTTTCAGAATCTAAGGAAAAATCAGACAACAACGCTTTTATCATCAAAATTTAGAAAACTGTGCCACACAAATATTGTTTTCTCATATAACAATTGTGTGACGTAATTTACCTACACATCACTTGTCCTAATTTGTTGAGTCAAGAATCTACAATTATCCCATGGTAGAGACATATTTGATGAGTTCAGCATATGGGTGTGGAGAAATTTATTCTCTCTTGTTTTCGCATACGAGCTTATTACAATACTACAGACACATTCATACGACTGAACAGGACAGATAGTTATACATATTTTCATTTTTCTTTAGAAAAGCCAGATAATTTTCATCATTTCCTGCGTAGGTTGCACTTATTTCTTCTACTTTTTCCTCACTTATGGGGGTTTCCCAAAGGTCGAAAAAAGGTAATTTGGGGAGCAGATATTTCTTCAACCCGGCATTGGTGAATTTTTAATTAATTATATTTTTTTTTCATTAACTTTTTTTGCTTAAGAAAATGGACGTGTTAAAGATATAATAGGGAAAAAAAACTTTCATAAGTTATTCTATGAAATAACTGGTATTCTATCTTGGTTTTTAAAAAAAATTACTTTGTTTTTTTACTCCATGAAAACACTTTAATACCTAAATTTTTTTTCCCCTTTATGACAGTATTAAACCTAAAATTTTTTTTTTTTTTTTTTATCTTTATCGATACAATAGAACATTTTTTTCCGAAAAGTAGGTTTTGAAATTAAGGGAAAAAAAATTTCAATTTCCTTTTTATATAAAACCGGGGAATTTTTTGCATTTGCATTTTATTTCTACAACGACTTTTTTTTTTTTTTTATCCGGTTTTGTATAAAAAACAATTTTTGAATCAACCTTATCTTCGGTAGACGGGCCTTTTGCGCTTTCTATTAATTTTCCCCTTGGGGTTTTTAAAAAAAGGCAAATTTTTCCAACCAAATAGAAACGAAACGTGACAGCAAATTGGCCCCCTTAAAAAAAAAGTTTAGCGTAAACGGGGGCCTTTAAGTGGGGGTTTTGGGGTTTGGTTTGCAAAGCTGAAGCAAAAGGGGTATTCCCGTGTAAATTCGGAAAAGGGTTACACAAGGGGATACCTTTAGAGAGATTAGGGAAATTTTCCTCGAAGATTCGGGAGGGTTCAACCAATATAGAGGTAGAACTGGGTACTAATTATTAAACTGTGTATAAACAGAAGGGGAAGTGTCAGCGGTAAAGTAATTATAGTGGTCTCGCGTTTATTTGGGAATAGTATTGTGGTTTTTTCACCCCTTTGATCGCAGTTAAAAATATTGTTACGTAGTCCGGGTTCATGATTTTTGCAAAAAAATCACAAAGAAAAAAAACAGTTCTTAAGAGCGATGCGAATTTATTATCAAAAATCCAATCCTTTAAATACAGCATTCAGCGGCAATATTCACAGAGTAAATATCCAAAGGTCTTCGCATCTTCAACAGCAATCAAACACAATCATCAGTGTTTAAAAATACACGTAAGTAAAGATTATTCACAAGCACAGCCGAGCTAATCGCTAGTCAAAACGATGCTCACTCCTCGCTGGTTTAATCAAGACTGACTCACTGTGGCTGGCATTGCTCTATTTATAAGCCCGATGGAAACTTCCAGAAAAATCCGCACGGGTCATAAAGTGTGAACTTAGTGGCGAGATCCACTACTTTCTAGAAGAATTCAGAGTGTCCCAAACTCGCCAACATGGTCCTCAATGACGCCAAAATGGTCGCCAGTCACCAAATTGCGGCCAACTTGGTCGCCAAAAATGATGCCTTGGCTCTACCGCCAGGAATTCGCCAAGTTCTCATTGAATCGCCATTATAACGTAAGGGGTAGCATTGCTTGTGAATAGTACAATTTTAACATGAAATAAATATAACATAGAGTAATATAAATATATTAAACACCCAAATACAAATTATTTACACTATTTACACAAAATTCGTAACAATATAACTATTGTCATTGTTAGTGTTTAAGTTAAGATCTTAATAAAAAGATATTAAGATTATGGCAACGCCTGGTTCTTTATTCACTCCCACACCCCTAGGTCACGAAGATAACTCAGAAGTAAGGCATCAACCACGAGCGAATGCTTTACAGGTCCAATTGTCTTTTTTCCAAAAGGCGATACAATTACAGCACACAGAGTACATTTAATGGATAATTTACTTCGTAAAGAAATATACTTATGTGATGGACACCTTGTTTTCTGTTCTTAATTAATCATAGTTGAGATGTTATAGGGAAAAGTATTACTACTACATTTAAACTGCTTCTACAACTCTTCATCTACCTTTTTCTATCTTGTTAAAGCATTGAGCTTCGTTGGCATTTGGATTAATAAATACGACCCTTTTATGAATGCGTCATCGCCATTGTGGCTGTATAGTTAAGAAAACTGCTCATATTTTACATTGATGCGGATCACACATTGAACTTTGATACTACATTTTTTCTTGTCTCAAAACGGGAAATAAACACATTATTTTCCTTTCGTGTACCTTCTGTGATGCACAGTTTAACAAACACTTTTGCTAAATATCTGTAAATTCAAAGGATAAACATTTCACCATCACATTTTTTAAAAATTTTCTTACACTGTTGCACAAATTAGTGTGTATATATAAAATTAAATAAGCAATATAAAAAAGTTTAGTCAATTCCTAAGTAGGTCAAAAAAGAAAACTTTTAATTTAGTTACTTTTAATTAAATAATTCCAATTAATATAACTATGTATGTACATATGACAGAATAGCAATATTAAGTAGCAGTTAATTTTTATTAACTATCATTAAAGTATCGTATTGTCATCCGAAACAATCGTGTATATAAAATTTCAGTTCAACTGAATTTTTTAAAAGGTGACAAAAAAAAATCTTGTAAATGTCAGCACAAGTTGCCAAAATGATGGCTGCATCTGTAATTCTTTGAATAACTAATTTTAATCAATTAAGTTTTATTAATTATAGCTAAATTATCACTTTTCCATACAAAATGATTGTGCATATAAAATTCCAGCTCAATTGAGCGCTTTAAAATGTATTTTATTAACGATTTAAAACTTGAACAAGACATATATAGGGAGATAGTGAACTAATAGTAGGGATTGAGAAAAGATTTATAACTAGAAATTAATGAACCTTAATGTGAAGGAGATAAATTTAAAAAAAAAACACATGCTTATTGATCAAATAAGTTTCTTACATAAATATCAAAGTTAATAATGTTTTGCCTAGTAAAAACGGAGTCATTTTTTTTCCTGATCAAGGTAAAAAATGACACTGCTGACTTTTGTCCTTTATGTAGTTTCCGTAATTATAACCTTCTAACTACTTTAATTAAACCAGATTGTTTTTTCCGGTGGAAGTTCCTTTCAGTAGCCAAAAGACTTCCTATATTAGAAACCCAAATATTATTTCCTGAGTCTTAATAAAAATATGCTGAAAAGAAGAAAATGAGATAGGAGGGGGGAAAATGAAAGTAAGAAATACAAGATAACTTGGCATTATTAAAAATATTTTAGTCTTTTGCTCCGATCATACTTGTATAATTAGCAGCATTTGTTACTATAATGTATATTTTATGAACTTTTAATTAATTCAGAGTTGAATACTTATTAAGTTAAAGAATATTTTTCTGTTACTGAATAATTTAAAACAATTTTCTGATTATACAAAATAAAAGGAGTTTTCATTTGTTATTCAATACATTGGCTCTTTTCATTGAGGTATGATATAAATCTAAAAGAAGGAATTCGCAAATATTTCAGTCATTTACATGAATAATTTCTTAAGGATGCATTTACATTCCACAAAATTAAATCCACATAGCATTCTTTTTGATTGCATAATTCGTCTCTGATTCAGATTCATGTTTTGAGCCAACAAATAAATCTAGATATTCTTAAGAATACAAATTTAGACATCTGTAATAAAAGAATCTATGAGTTGGATAGTCAGTATATTCATACAGTCTAGTACATTAATATGAGCGGGTGTTTGTCATTAAACTCATAAAGTGTAAATATGGCTATAATTTTCTCCCATTTTGTATAGAATCTAACTTATTCTGTACATTGTCAAACTGTGTAGTTCTTGTAGCATTTCAAAATCTTCCTTCATCCAAAAGATAGAATAATATTATTTTTATGATAAATTTCTTTATGAATATTCAAGTCAAATACTGGAATTTATTTCAGATTAATCTTTGTTAAATTTCAAGTATGTGAGTGATTATTTTTATAAATGTCATTACACAATCACATACTTATAAAGATTCTGTTACTCGAAATTTATTGAGGTAAACTGTTTAATAACACGCAAGGTACAAATGATAATTATGCTTAGCCAATATTTTTATTATTTATTGATAAGTAATGGAACCTCTTTCTCACTTTTTTGTCTTACAGTTATTACTTATTTATTTATTATTCTGTTTTCCTTGTACAGTAATGCTTACGTGTCTCAAATATTTAGTAAGAATTAGTAAGATATATATTAGATTCATCATGGTGACTTTCTGTACAAATGCTAATTAATAGGTTACTTTCTTAAAAAAATTTTCCTTTAAATATTTTTTTCAATTCAAAAACTTATCATATGTGTTTAAAAATTGTTGCTTAAAATATTTCTTTTTTAAGCCTCCTTTAACTTTCTTTAAAGTATTAGTTACAGATATAAGGAACACATTAATTGATTTTTCATTAAAATTACAATTTGTTTTTCAAGTAAGCCTGTTAAGAAAAATGTGTGAATAACTAATTATTCTAATATCTCAATAGAGTAGTAAAATATTTTTCAACATTTATTTTGTTAAAAAAAAGGTTTTTAAATTTGCAATCGATTTTAAAGAAAAGTAATTAATTTTTAACAACAGTATATTTTAGGTACTGTTCGTTTAAAACTTTGTATTATGTATTTTTCAAATTTTTTGTGTGAGTATGTACAAAAAAACATTCTTGTAAGGGTACAATATCGAATTTTTGATTCAAGCGTTTGCCATAAAATATTGTAATTAATCATATTTCTTAAAACATTTCCATTTCTTTAAACATAAAAAATGTATATAAAGTTATATTTTTCTCTAGGAGGCTCGTAAAATTTGACATAAAACATATTAAAATTATATAGTGCTCAAAGAGTGAGAGAGCAAGAGAACAAACACAAAATACTGTGAAAATATTTAGAAAGAAGTGTCGAGATTTATGAGCTTAAACAAAATATCAATATAATTGATGAAATGTGAAGAATTTAGAAAAAATACAAAAGCAATGATAAGCAAACTTGAAATAATTTTTAGCGTAAAAATATGCCTAAGATAAAAAAGTGACATATATTTACCAATACAGTTTTAAATATTTTTCAACTAAGCGGAATTTTTTAAAAGGATAATTTCTCAGTAAAGTAGTCTTAATTTTCATAGATCTAAATTTTCTATTCCGGATTATTATCTTATTATAAATGCACAATAAAATATTTTGCAAAATATATATAAAGATATTTTTGCTAATAATTCATCATTTTACTTGTCTATAATTTCAAACAAATAGTCATTCTGATTGAAAGATCTCTAGATGAAACCCAAAATTACCGCCCTGCTGGCATTATATTCAATGAAATCAGTGAAAATATTAAAATAATTTCTAAAACAGTAAAAATCTAATTAATAAATAGTAATACTACCATGGGAAGATTTTTCTCTAAGTAATTTCCAGTAACATTTGCATATTTACTTTTATGACTTATGGAGTATTCTTGAATATGAGCAAGAGATACACATAAAACTCCAAGAAAAGTGACAAAAACACATTCTGTATTTTGTGACTGGTTTCAGAGTTAATAAAAATAGAATTGAAGTGAGACTTTTATATGTAAATATCTATTTTAATCATTAGTGTAACACGTGAAATTGCAGAATAAAGTCATCAAGGTATTATTCGTAGCAACATTTTTTCATGACCCTTGAAATCTTAATCCAAACATATGATATTTTGACATTGGTTGTTCTTACATTGAGCCACAGAAAAATTATTCTCAAAAG
>BMAV01027063.1:0-29268 GCA_019973955.1 Trichonephila inaurata madagascariensis
ATCCATTTTCCGTTTACGTTTAAATTTGGGGTTTATGGCAAACAAGAGCTTTCAAATAAAATTTTTCCCAAAAAATCAAAATGGATAGCTAAAAAAAAGTTAGACCCGTTGAAGGTTAGCAGCCTTCCACCTACTAAAAAAAAATATTTTAACTGATGATGAAGATAACAGTGTTGTAATTCCACTCACAAAAGACATCGAAGTGTTATAATCCACCTGCTACACAGGTGATTGGTTTTATTCTGGCCATTCCAGGATAAAAAGGCTTGACATGTATAGATTTTCGATGTGTTGATAACATTTCAAGGCCTCGCACAATTGCAGATTTGAAAACTACGAAAGCAGTTCGAAAATATGTTGTGAAAAATGCAATGATTATTTATATTTCTCAAAAACAAAACAAAAGATTTTCATAGTAAATAAATAATAAATTAATAAAAGAGTTAATTATACATCAATAATTTACTTATTTGTAAAAATTTTAGTAGAATTAAGATTGTTCTTCTATCAATTTAGAGCTAAAAATGTATAATTCGTAAAATTTCACGGGTGAACTGTTTCACAGATAAAGCCCAACCTGTAAGATCGAGCGGGTATCGTCTACGTTTCGGGGGTAGTGGGATTTTTTAATTATTTTTACCAGTTATCATTGAAGACCATATAATATGAATAGCAAGAAGAATGTAATATTTAAAGATCAAAATAATTCGGGTCTTAAAGGGATATGCAATATAAGAAATTTAAAAATAGTTCATTCCGTAATATTGAGTATTACTTTAAAGTAACTTTGAAGTAAACTATGATAACTTTGCTTAGTAATATTTATTTTTATTTGACTTACACTCTATCACAGTTACCCAAAAATGATCTATTTCCATGACAATTGAAAATGTTACACACTTCCCGAGGATGTATAGTGTATGCAGGGGAAAATAATGGACTTTTATCAAAGTTTCCGACATTTGAAACAAAATAAATGATGAAATTCCCTAGGTATGAGTAGTAGTACTGAAGTCAAATCAATCAAGTCAGATAGAGAAATGTGTGATTTTTATCCAATAGATAGAATGGCATCTTCAATCTGATTGATGGCTATATGGTTATAAATGCATTTATCATATTACCATAAAGAAAAAAGGCACATCATCTAATACATGATACATCATTTCACATATCTTACATACAATAGAGCTTTTAAATAGTATTCTTAAGATATAAAATTATCGCAAGAAATGTTCGTGAATTTTTGTTTGCCCTTTAAAAGCAATGTTTCATGCAACAATCTGTAAGACACTTCCACCATATAGTTAATGTAAATAAAATTTGAGTAACGCAACAGAGATTAAATTATATTCTAATTGACAGAAATACCTTACTTTTATGTTAGTTAATGTTCCTTTTTCAATTCCTACTATTAGTTCACACTCTCCTTTTATATATATATATATATATATATATATATATATATATATATATATATATCTTGTTCAAATTTTCAGTCGTTAATAAAATACTTTTCATTCATACACTCAAATTCAAGTATATTTTTTAAACTTGTAGTGGATGACACTTTATGTGAATACAGTTTTTTCAAATATTAATAATATTTTTCTCTTTGAAGTTATTATTATGATGCTCACAAATATGCAAAAAACTATTCCAAGAGAGAGAAACGAACAAAATTACACAATACTTCAAAACTGTTTAATACCTTTGCTTCTAATATTACACTGAAAAATATTTAATTGATATTCGTACAAAGACTAATTAAGATTTTTATTTCGCTTTTCTTTTAAAAGTTATATGGAAAATTATCAAGAATGCTGAATAATTCCAATTATACTAGCAGGGCGTATATATATGTCCTACTCAACCAGTGTGTTAAATGTCCTGGACGTATATCTACGTCTGTTCGAAATGCGATCCTTTATTTCGCGATGCTTTCAGTAGAACGATTATGAAGGATTTGAAATGCAGTAAATTTACTTTGACTGTGTTTGGGAAGGATTTACGTATTTCAGAAAAATATAATAGTTCAGCACCATTTATAGAAAAGAAAATGGGAAATTGCAAGAAAATCGCTTCCTATTTTGCTTTTTAATATTGTGATTCTGTGTCATATGTATATACATATTTATATTAATTGTAATTATTTAATAAAAGTAAGCTAAGATAAAATTTTCTTAGTTGACCTACATAGAAGTTGACTTAAAACTTTTTTGATATTACTTATTAAAGCTTTATTCTGGGGAAAGATTTTCTTTTAAAAACATTTCTAAGAAATCAATATTTTTGCCTCTGTACTATAGCATATAGAACGTTTAAGTAAGGATACCGTTGTCAATAAAAATGTTAAATATATCTATGGGGAATAAAAGATTTTTTTAAAAAATTAAAAACAGATGAAATAATTTCCGGACACAATAACTATCATATAAAACATACAAAACTACTTAAAGAAAATAAATAAATAAAATAAATAAATAAATAAAACAAATTATAGAAACCACAAGTTACGAAACCGACTCAATAAAGCTACAAACATTGAGAATTCAGCTGTATTGTAAAGAAGCTAAAAATTTAGGTTAGTCGCGAGTGATTTACATATGAGGAATTTCTTTCTTTAATTTTGAGTAAAATGAACAAATGTTCAATGCTTGTTTCCCTTCTAGCAGTCAGAAAGTTTTCAAAGACACTTTTTGGGTATCCGACTTTTTGAACCTGATTTTAAAGGCGTATAAATGGATAAATTTATGATATTTAGTTTTATTTAGATTAAAAAAGTATATAAAATTTTTTTTAAGAATAGTATTAAAAAAAAATTATTTAAGTACACTTTTTTTGAAAAAAAAGAACATAGGGGGAAAATTTTTTTAAAATATTCTTTTTTTAAAAATGTTCTATTATAATAATTTTTTTGCCTGTATATAGCCCCAACCCCTAACTAAAATTTTTAAAATATATAACTTAAAGTGATTTATCCATGTTTTAGGAAAAAAAAGGGGGAGAATTTTAAGAAAAAACGCCAATAATTATTTCAAATGGTTGTAACTCTGAAAATGATGGAATTTTCAAAATTCATAGTTGAGCCTCGGTACAAGGGCTGAGCATATGGAAAATATTTTATAATGGAAATTTTTTAAAAAGGGAAAAATTTTAAAAAATTTTTCTAAGTTAATTCTTTTCCAAAATATTGTATTTAAAAAATTTTTTTTTCAGAAGTCCAAAACAATTTCATGCATTTTTATAATCTAAAATGACATAAAAATAAAATTTTCCATTTATGCCTTTAAATCGGGGTTCCAAAAGTAGTCGGGAAACCTTTAAAAATTAAAAAATTTGGGTTTCTTTTTATTAGTATTTTTTTTATGATAATTTCTACAAATTTCAATTTAAACAAAAAATAATGAATATTTTATTTTTACTTTTTCGTTATAATTATATTTTTCAATTACAGATATTGCATAATGATTCTACCTTTATTTCTCTACATGTCATGGTCTTTTCACATATGTTGTTGTTTATAAATAGGATGCATTTTGACCGCTATGCCATTTGCGGGCAAGGTGACTCCTCAAGAGTGGTAGCCATTTCATTGAGCGCATCGACTAGTGGCGGCTTCCACAACCAAATTGTGACATTTGAATTTTATTCAATTCAAACTCTCGTTGGATACTAAATATTATCGTAATTTAATTTTGTCGAAAGTACCAGAGCCAAGTTGATACTCTAGGGATATATTTTAAATGCCCCATAATCATATGACATGAATGTCTACGATTTTCGACCCAGAAAATCTATCAACTCCAGCCGGATCAAACCCACAAAACTTCACTTTTCACTTATAAAATACTTCTAATATCCAAGTTTTACATACAAAAATATTACAAGTACAGTCGAACCTCTATATAACGTACCTCTGTATTGGGAATTTTTCTATATAGCAAACTTATTCCTGGAACCAAGAACATTTCACGATTTTCTTCGTAAAATAACCTCTCTATAGCGAAGTGCATTTTCTATATAACGAACTTTTTCTCTTGTAATTCATATTTTTTTCTCAATATTTTTAAAGTATTTCTGAAGATTTCAAGTTATTCTCTCTTTTAACACATTTTATGGTGGTCATAAATTTTGAACTGGCTTTTATTAGGTGCATAATTCGCCGAGAGCAATGTAATTCTGGGCTTTTCATCCAATAAGTGCAAACTTTGACCCCATTGTCCAATTCACTATAAACATCTTCGATATCCCCTTTCACCCTCAGTAGAGTTGTTTCGTGTCCTTGAATTAGTCTTCGTTCATTTGTTGTGTTGATCAGTCGTACTGGTAGCTTTGTTTCTTGTGTCTCAAAAATGTTAAAACGTAAGTGCTTTGAGCATCAAAGAAATGCATTTAATTCTTCAGGAAGTGGATAAAGCCGTCAAGAAACTTTCCTAGCAATTTTTCTTTCTTTCTTTTTTTTTTTTTTGATAGTTAAGGTATATAAAATAAATATTTATTAATTTACAAAAAGGTATGAATAATTACTTTTTAATAATATATAGTGTTTACGAGCTTAATATTTGTTTTATGTGGCTTATGACATATATTGAAAGGTGAACCTCCATATAATAAATTTTCCATATAACTAACTTCTTTTCGGGATTTAGGGACTTCATTACACAGAGGTCTGACTAAATTATAATTTTCTAAAACTTTGAGATGTACAATTTTTTATAAAAATTAAATTGTAGTTAAAGTTATTGAGGGAGTAATTTGTATGTATATCCAATAAAATGTATTTAATGCACGATAACTCAGCAGAATGATGAAAAATATTTAAATTATCATCACATCGTAAAATAAATACTTTTTAAAACTTAGAGAAATATAATTCAAAGGCTTATACAGATCTGCAACAATGATACGGAATTAATTTGCGTGTGAATTAACTAACTTCAGAATAAAATCTGTATCTGAGATAAGTTCGTTCGAAGTAACAAAAAAAATATTAAATTCATGATAACGATATATTGCTTAGATTTTAAGATTAAACAAGACAGTAATAGCTTTATTTAAGAATTCCGTAGAATTAATTAGAATTATTATTCATTTCTTATCTTATAAAAATTTCATAAAGAAATAAAAATCATACTCAAGTTTGACACTTGATATACCGGTCAATGTTCAAATAAAAAAAAATCATATTTTTGTGAATTATATCTGAAGAAATATTTTTCATTGATCAATTAACTGAGAATTAAAATGAATGACATCATTTTAAGAGAAGGATTATGTGGCATCACTGCTGAAAATGGCTTGATTGTAACTCATTAAATGCAATCCTATCTAGCGCTCTGTGAATTAATGAGATTTAATGAAACTAAATTAGATGCAATTAGATAAAAATACATTTAAAGTAAAAGAACATATCACAATTTGATAGAAACGTAGTATTTTTTTAAAGATAATAGGAAGCATCAAAATGTCATTTTATTTAATTGCTTATGAATTAGCAGGAAAATGTGAAATTCCTGATAGAAAATGTATTTTAAGAATAGAATTGCAATGAGTATTTTTTAAAAAAATACTCTAATTATTTTCCTTTTTTTAATTATTTATTTATTTGCTTTTTGTAATATATGTGTCACTAAAATGGCTAAAATTTTATTAAAAACGCTTCTAACTCAGAATAGATTAAAAATTGAAAATAAATCCTTTTGAATTGAGTGGCTGTTAAGATGTTATATGGGAGTATGTATATACATATAAACTTCTATCAGTCAAAAAAATTTTAAAGAAATATCAGTTATAAATATTTTGAACTCTTGAACAATGATGGATTTCAGATAAAAACTGAAGGAAATATTAATCGTATTTTAGCACTTGAAATAATTAAATTAAATTTTAAACAGTATTTCACATCTTAAATTCTTAAAATACATTTATATTTAGTTAAAATGTAGAAGTTAAAACTTTTCTTTCTTTGTAAAGATTTGTCTTACAAGAGAAAGTTATAGAATTATGGGGGAGGATTAATAATTATAATTGAATATTATTAAGATATGAGAAAAAGAATTCTTTTTAGTAAAGTTTAAACTTTAAGAGATACATTTCTCGATGTTTTTCTAGTTTAAATAAATACTATTTTTAAAACGTAATTCATGTCTTAAAAACAAGAAAACAATTCGCTTAAAAACTCGGAATAAATAACATTTTCTTGTAATTTAATGTCCCTTACAATACAGAAAAAATGCACGATTGAAAAAACTATTTTCTTTAAAAAATCAAACGAAAGAACGAGAAATAATCAGCTTTGAAATACTTACACTTTATTCGTTTTTATACGGTCCGAAATTTTCCCTTTCTTGCCTCTGATAATCCCCAACAATAGGGAGGAATTTTGCCACTAGAGGGGAAACTAAATCGCTCGTTATCGTTTGAGTTAATGTGACTTGCTCTCAGTCTCATTCTTTGCTGCACTCTGATATGTTGCACGGCGCTACCGATTAATCGATGATGTTTGTGTTGCCACTCGTAAAAAGAAAATTACAGAAAGAAAATTATATAGTGAAGGACAGTTATTAAATGGAGTTTCGCTCTGTCGAAAGTTGATGAAGATTACAGAGAAGAAATGTGTCGATATCGAGACAGTTAACGATTAATCGATGATTCGTTATTGTTTTGAAAGTTTAAATGGAAGAGCGGGAACATGAATCAATCACTCAATGTGATGATCCAAATTAGAACTTAATGAACTTGTAAATAGAGGAATGTTTTTTTTAAAGCTGAATGGGATTCTACATTTAAAAAACATCAGGTAAGTAGTTTTATATATTATTGTCTAATTTTTATTTCACAAATTATTGAAAAAAAAAATGGAATGCATTATTCAAGAAACTTGAAGATAAAGCATGCTTGATATAAATGTAAAGAATAATTTTAATAATATTTTATTAGTTCTTTCGAAGTAAATTTATTTTTTCAAAATAAATATAACTTTCATCATAAAATATTGAATTAATTTTCCTGACAAATTAAGTGTGTTTAAAAAAGCATAATTTGTTTCATTACAAATTATTCAAAACAGATTAAATTTATATTAATTCAGGTAACATTTTTATAAATATTTTATGAATTAAACTATATATAGATGTTTCGTTTTCATGAACCTGTGCTATTTTAGATTGACAAAAGGAGGATATATGTATTAACTGGTAATTGATATATAAACAATAATTTAAATTTTAAGAAAATTAACTAAAATTTGCAATTTAAGTGTTTAGTAAGAAAGTATTGAACAAAGAAATTTAAAAAAAAGTTGTTATTTTTATTGATTCCCAATTTTCTGAAAGATAAAATTCGAATAAGGATTTAAAGCAAACTTTTATAAAAGCATATAAAAAACAATTTAAAAACGTTTATGCTAAATTTCTAGTGAGCTCAGTTTCTAAAACTTTTTAATTATTGTGCTATCCGTTAATTATTTAATACTATGTATTCATTGTATAAATATTATTGTATACTATTCATTACATTTATATGCTTTAAAATTTTCAAAAAAATAATATATTTTTCAAACATATTATTTTGAAAAATTAAATTTTAGACTTAATTTTATATTTAATTTATTTGATTTCCAAAATGTTTTGTGTTTTGTTTTTTGACTTAATTCTATTTATGTCAAATAAAAAAACAGATATTAAGAATTGAACTAACAAGAGGAAAAAGAAAATAACATTTCGCAACGTTTGTATAAAATAGAAATTTGGAAACAAGCCTTCATTATAAAGAATATTATTCTAAAGAAAAAAAATTGTAGTATTTATAAATTAAATCACGGGTTGTTTTAGGATTAAAAAAACTCTTCAAGATCTTTAAAATAAGGTATTATTTTGAATCTTATTTTCTAAATTAAAACTCTATCAACCAGCTTGTTTACATAAACACGACCATTTTCTTAAGTGCAATCTAATGAGTAAAACGTTTTCACTTATTTCAAAAAACTGTAAAGTGTACTTTATATCTATTTAAGAACATTTTTCTTTTTTTCCTGGTCTAGATCATGTTTTTTAAAATGAATAAAAAAAAAAAAACATTTATTATGCACTATTATGTAAAATTGCTTTGCTCACCATTTTCTTAATTTCTAGGATACATTTTTAGAAAATATTTTTGTGAATAATTTATCTTTTAAATCTTGCTTTAATGTTCTTATAAAAATGTTAGTATAAGATATATTTAAGGAAAAAAATTTTTATTGTTTTTAATAAGTAGATCTCTTTTTATAATAATTGGTAAACAATAAGAGAATAATAATAAATGGAGAAGAAAAAAAATATTTATAAACAAATTTTTAAAATACACGTTATTTTCACAAATAATTGTTAATATGAAAATCGTCTTTTTTCTTCTTTTTTATAATTATGGTCCAGTATTTTTATATGATTTTTTTGCAAGAAATGTATTTAATAAAAATTTTAAAGTATTACGTAACTTTAATTTCATTTGAAAAAGAAAAATATGCTTCATCTATTCCATTATTATTCGTTGAAAGTCATTTTTTTATTCTATGAATGTATATTTCAATGTCTTTTATCTTAATACACAATTGCTTAAAGAGCATGTTTAAGAGTTAGAGTAAACAAATTGTTATTTACAATTATTTTGTCCCCGTTCAAGAGATGATGTGAAATTTAATATTATGATAATGTTACTTAGAGTAAAGGTAAAATGTGGTAGTTATAAAATCTTATTGTGTATTAAGGTATCCGCGCGCGCGCTACTTTACTACACCTTTTTGAGAAAAAAATAGTGATAAGGATTTTTTTGAGATTTTTGGATTTATTTAGCAAGATTTTAAGAAAAATGCGCTAAAATTAAGAAGAGAAAAAGAAATTACTATTATTAAAATGGGAAAAATTTGGTAAAAATTTACAAAAAAATTACATAAATGGGGCCTATTCTGAACAAAAAAAAATTATGAACAAATTTTCAATTTTGATGGGTTGTTTTGCTATTCATTCTTGAAATGACCTTCAGGATAAGAGATATTTTAATTTTTACAAAAACGAGCACTTTATCTTAGTTATTATATGAAATTGCTTAAAAAACAGTGATTATATTTGCATAAGGGACTGTAAATTTTGCAATAAAACAAATATTGATAAAACTGAAAGTTAAAACACTTCTACTATATTATTACAGAACATGCACAAAATATTTCAATTTCAGTTATTTATTTTTAAAACTTTTTTCAGCAATCGCTGTCTCCTGTTGAGCATTTAAAAAAATACACATTTCGAGTATAACGCATTTTATAGTCTGACATTTTGCTTAAGAGTGACATCTGCTTTTACTAAAACACTTGTAGTTTTTACTCTAGTGAATGGAAAATAATAAACCTGGTATTTTTATAAAGAATGACCTATAAAACAAAATAAAAACAATTGCAAATTTATGGCAAAATTCATGAATTTAAGGTAGTCGGATACCTTAAAGACATACAGAGAGAAACTTATAATAACTAAGTGAACGCATATTTATTTTCAGGACAAAATTTCGCTAATAACAAATAGTACTCAATTTTTTTAAGAAACCAAAAGACTGTTATCGTCATATTTTCTGTAATGGAATAATCTAAAAGTATAAACAAATACCATTTTTGAAAATACAATCTTATATTTTTCACTTTCTTTAGTTATGGGGAAAGTACTTCGTGAATATATATTCGAGTAGCTGCGTAACATAAACCATTTATGCCTATTGAATAACGCGGCTCTTCAGAATCATTTTAAATTTACTCGTTGAAACCTCATTGTGATAGCAATTTATCATGCTTTCATCGCATCCCTCAGAAATGTAAATCAATTCCATTTGATGTAAAGTTACTACACACACTCGCGCTTTAGAAACTATATTAAATTAAAGCAGAAACCTAAATGCGATTTTAACTCCTTAGGTTTCACACCTGAGGGACATGCGGGTAGAACATAGAGACATATTCTTCTATGCCGTAGCGTCATATTAAAATTTGCATATGTAAAATATATGTAGAGCACTTGAAAAATCATATGCATAAACTTCTCAAGATCTATCATGCGCATAACTGAATTTTTGAGACTAAGAAATGAAATGCTATCATGGAAAATTACGGAAAAGGAAGTTTTCATTATGACTGTGAAGTAGTATTGCAGTATATCAAATTTCATACACGTTACAGAGAGAAGGCTGATTTTAATTTTGTATAGTAAACATTATGAAGTATAAACCAGCGCTTTTTTCTCAAACTGTGGGGTGCGCCCCATAAGGGGGGCTTTACACTCTACGAGGAGGGTGAGCATATTGAAAAGTCGAAAACAAAAGATTAATAAAAAGATTATTAATTTACTGAAAGTAAACAAACAAAATGCATTTTGATATTATAAAAAAAATACAGATTTACACTTACACTTACATTAATAAATGTATCAGAACTGTACATCGTATTTTATAATTAATTTAACTGTACTATGTTAAGAACCAGATTAATAATTACCAGTGACCTCATGGTCTTGTCATATATAAAATTAAATGCAAAAATTAACACTTATCTTGATAATTTGAAGGATTTATAATTATTCCTTAAGGCATCCGACTACGTTCGGAACCGTGATTTTAAAAAAGCGCATAAAGGATAATTTCATTGATGGAGTGTCACTTAGTTTAGAATACATGTATAAAACTGTTTTAAAGACATTCTGACAAAAAAATATTTAAATACAATATTTCGGCAAAAAATTAACTTGGAATAATCTTTTAACAAAATGTTCTCCTTTTATGAAAAATGCTTCTATTATAATAATATTTTGCCTGTATATAGCTCAGAACTTTGTACAGAGGTTCAACTATGATTTTTAAAAAATTCACATTATTTTCAGAGTTACAACCCATTGAAATAATTATCGGCATTTTTTTTTCTTAAAATTTCTCCCCTCTGTTGTCGTAAAACATGGATAAACTCACTTTTAAGTTATATATTTCAACAATTCTAGTTGATCCTCTGTACGGAGGTCTGAGCTCTATACAGGTTAAATATTATTATAATAAAAGCATTTTTCACAAAAGGAGAATATTTTGAAAATGGATCATTTTATGTTCATTTTTTGTCAAAATATTGTATATAAAAAATTTTATTGATATATTCTTAAAACAATTTTATATACATTTTCAAACTAAGGACCTAAATATCATAAATATTATCCTTTTATATAAATATTATCATTTGCAAAATCACGGTTCCGAACGTAGTCGGATACCATAACTGCAAATTAAAGTTACGCTATTCGCTCCCCAATTCCCCCCATTTTCCATGTAGGCGCGCGTATGTGATGTATTGGGTGAAAGAGAAAAGGAATAAAAAAATGATCAAATCCTCTGAAATTAGTAAATCCTTCGAAAACACTGTAATTGCCATTTTATGGCATTCTAAAGTCTTCGGAATCATTGTATGGACAGCAATGCAGAATAAGATTGCACTTCAGAAATACGTAAATATGCGTCCGGGCAATTAAAACTTTGGTTGAGCGAGACATTTATAAACGCCGGTGTTTTTTTGTGTTTTGAGAGATTAAAGTCGTATTGCAGTTTTAGTGTTAAAATATAGTATTATTGAATTCCATACATTGTTATTGTAAAGAGGGGGGGATCGATAAAAATTATGATTGAATATTGGGTCGAAGATACTAAAAGTTTGAGAAGCTCTGATATAAGACAATATTATTAATACAAATTTGTGTTAACTGTTTTATAATGTTAGTAATTCAGAGTTCAATGAAAAAGAATGAAGTTTATAGAATTTTGAATTTTTGCCATTACCTCGTTGTCACAAGAGCTCGTGAATTTAGAAACGTAAAATTATTTTCAGTGAAAATTAATTACTTTGATTTTACTTTTGTAGTAAGAAAGATAGCTAATGTGCTAAATAAAACTAATTGAATATCATATCACCACAACGCCAGATCGAGACATAGACACATTACTTCAAATACAAAAGTCATAAAAAAGATAAAATGAAAGTTAAATATTGTTGAAACTTTTAAATTTATGTACATGTTTAGCAATAGCACATACGTGATACTAAAGAAAAATATTTGGTTCTCTTTACAAAAAAAATATTGAATGTTTACCGAATAAAAAAAGCAAGTTTATTTATTTTAATTTTTCTTTTGATAGTACTTAACAATACACTAAGCTAAAAGTTATTCCGTTATTTTATTAAATACCTTCTGATGTATGCTGGTGTAGAAAGTTTTATCATGGGTGAATGAATTTTTATACTTCTCAAAGTTTTAATTAATTATAATCAAAATTTTATTGATGAAAAACAGTTCATTAGTTTGATTTATTTCTATTATGAAGGGGATTTTAATTTAATTTACATCACACTCTTAAGCAACGCGAGGGATTTCGGTTACAAACTCACAATTTCAAGCTACAGTCAGATAAGTAGAACTATACGGGGCAAACACTACAATCTTTAAACTTCCGCACCACGTCAACGAGAGGACGGTAAGCCACCACGGATTTAACGTGCAACAAACTCTTTATATAACAGGTCTTCAGTAGATTTTAGTTTAAAACCCGCAATCCAACTACGTCAAATGGAATTTCGAGACTAACTATGTATGAAAATAATTAAGAATATTACCAAAAAATAGATGTTCATAAGTCTCCAATGGTACCCAGTCACGATCATAATTTATGATCATGTAAACATGATATCCCAAAAATGATGTATATACTGTGGTGGAGGTATTAATAGAGCTATGGCCATTTCCATCAGCAATGCACCTCTCATAACGAAGTGTGTACGAGACTGTTTATGAGATTGTGTCACAATAAATCCCACTCCTCCATCTAGACAAGGGGTACTCAATCTTTTTTTCTGCTGGGCCGCATACATATGTCAGCTATTTCACGCGGGCCACAACATAAGTTAAACGGGAGGTGCTTTAAGACCAAGTTTACATTGGAAATTTAAAATGTGGAAAATTGATCAAAATATTGTGACTCCTGTTTTGCTTTTTTAAAATTATTATTTTATATATATTCTTTTATTTGTTTATTTTTGTTACTAACACTAAATTAACCCTCCAAGCGGTCTGCACGTAAAATCCCGTCATTTCAGAGATGCGTTTTCTGCCTTCAAGCAAGATTCCCAAAAGCGGCCGAGGTGCATTCTTAAAAATAAGGCTCAACCGCTTTTGAGAACCCCACCTGAAAGCAAAAAATACGTGCGGTGCATTTTTGAAGCATCTCCAGAATGGCAAGACTTAAAGTGCAGACCGCGCTTAGAGGGTTAAAAGAATTTAAGAAACGTTCATTCAATATTTTTGTATCCGTAAATGGTTTCATGTGAGTTTCAATACGATAACAAACTGCATAAGATGTCTTTGTTACTGCTATGACATTACTATTTATAAAACACTTTGTTACTGTTGCGAGGAATATTCAATAAAGCCTATTTACATCTCTTGAAAGAGATCTTGGAGGAATAGTGTCATTGATTGATTCCTGTTTACTAGCATTTTTAAATACAGCACTTTCATGACAAATCAAACAAGCACTGATCCTTGTTTGTTTTTCAATACAAAACAGTCAACCTCGAAATCATGCGAATATGTTTCGCTTGCAAGGTATGAAAGATTGTTAAAAATTAGTTCCACACATAAAGTTGTCGCTACCCTACTGTTATCTGTTATCATTAACCGTAACCGTATTAATAGAAAAAGAATACCAATTCGCACCCAAACGACATCGACAGCAGAAAAGCAAAATTGATATATTTGACTACTTGTCAAAGAGTTTCCCACCAAACGTTCTTAAATAAGGGAATTTCTCATAGCAATGGGTCATGAGCGGGGCCACTTAAAAAGGCTCGATGAGCCACATGCGGCCCACGGGCCGTAGGTTGTGTCTCTCTGATCTAGACACTTCTTAGCACTGGAATAATGTCCTAAGTAAGGGCTGCCGAACTACAATAATATCTATGGGATTTTAGAGATATGGCTGAATATCCATCGTTTTAATATCCTCAGTTTCGAGTTATTTGTTGACCAAACTAGCTTTGTCTGGACGAACGGTAATGCCCATATTAATGGGTTGTGCTTGACAGCACTTTGAAAAACGCGTTGGACTACCTCTTCTTGAAACTCAATGGTTTGCTGGAGGACGTTTTGTGGCCTGGATAATTTTGGACAAATCACTAAGTGTTACTTTCAACGTGGTGGGTGGCTGATATTTACGTTACATGGATAAGGCGGAATGAATATCCGCCATCCGCTCCAAGTGTTCGTGCAGGTGTTTATAAAATGACATGTACATACCGGATCTTTCCGGTGAGTTTTGACCGGCGGGTTAAGCTTTGATAACAGGTTGCTGATTGGGTGCGAGTGGCAGTATCTCCATTTACGAACCGGTATTTGTAATTTTTCTATTGCGCATTCAATTAATGACAGATATCTGGCATGTGGTGGCTCTTGGATGCCTTTTAGAGTCGATGTGAAATTTAATTTGGTCTCCTAGAGCTGATTTCATAAACTGGAAACTCCATTTTGGAAAACAGTGAGCCATCTCGCTATATTCGGTTGAGTTTAGTAACCTCCTTAACTTAACTTTTCTCCATCGTAATTCTTTAGACACAAAATCTGATTTGTGTCATTGTTTGCAAAAGATCCAAAAACAATCATAAATCTTTATAAACATAACTAAAACCAATACCGCTGAGGATAGGAATTTGAGTATCTGCCTTTTGAAATTTTTAATACCCCGATAATAAAAGAAAAGATCGAATTTGATTGAATAATTAAAAAAAGATCATTTAATTATTTTTGTTTGCCATTTATTTTTTAAAAAAGGTACTCTGGTTTTGAGGAATCTCCAATAATGTGTATTTGTTCTTTAACCCCTTAAGTTACCACAGCGACCTTATGTACGTCTTACTCCAGCCAGCACGCTAAATGCCCGGACATATATATGCACGTCTTTCCGAAATACAATCCTTTTCTTTTTGCTGATGTCAGTAAAAACAATTGCCTGGAATTTGTAAAATGAATACTTGGCTTTTTGTGTTTGCAAGGCATTTTACTGGTACACAGAAAAATTTGCTTTTTTGTCTTCTTTTCCCCTGATGTAGCATACACGAACGCCGATGTAAACCAGTGGTACTGGGGAAACGGATCAGTAACTTTCGCTGACGGTGTGGGTTAACTTATACTCATCAATGTAGCAAATGGACGAAACAAATGTAAGTTTTATTAATATTTCAGTCCACATTCTTGACTTATGTAGCTTCTGGAGTACACAATGTTTCTCAGTTTCTTAGTTTTAAAACGGTTTAATTTTATTTACAGTATCAAAATGTAGTGCATATGCTTTTCAGACAAATTAAAAATTTTTAATATAATTAATAAGAAATATATTCAATGGACTTCAAATTCTATTTTCTATTCATTAGATTTGAAAATTGGATCACTGACACATGCACGCTTTTGTGATAAGAAGAAAAGATGCATGAACAAGTTTTTTAAAAGCTATGTTGAAATGAAATATGATTTGAAATAGTAGTATGGTTAAAGTTTAAAGTTATAATTTCTCCAAAATTGATTTTTAAATTGGCACTGGGTAACAGAAAATTTTTAACAACCACACAAAATAAAAAGTAGAAGGGAATAGTGGTTGTGGCTGGAACAGGTAACCAACAGCCACCCTACATGACAGATCACATTTCGTATTTATTATATGCTGCATATCATGAATTTTAATGGTATCAAGTTGACAGGCACTCAACATTCGTTTTACAAATAAAGTAGAATTTTCAGTTAGATGAGCAATACTAAGAAACATGCGACTTCTTGGAATCCGCAATTTTCTGGAAAATTGTCTTTTTTCCAGAAAAAAAAAGGCTTAAATAAGATAGAAGAGAAAAATAAGGTTTCTTTTGCTACGAAAATGTTATAAGATAATTTATTTTTAATTTATTTTAATTTCATTTAATATTTAATATATAAATAAATACATTCTTTTTATTGAACCAAACTATATATAAAGTATTGTAATTCGTTGGCCATTAATGATTAAACTAAAAGTGGTAAATTCGGAGTTAGGTTCAATGAAATATCCGCTAGTATAACAATTATTATTTAATTTAAGTTGAGTTGGAAGCCATGTGACCGAGTGGTAGTGTATCGAGCTAACACCAGATCAGGGTTCTGTCCGGAGAGGCTGAGCAAAGGTTGACTCTGCCTTTCATCCTTTCAGTAGGTTGATAAATGAGTACCAATCTTTTGATTGGGAACTAAACACTGGGGGTTTTGCGTTAGTTTGTTCACCTGATATAGGAACATTTGCTCATGCACCTTAGCACCCAAGTTCACGCAAACTGAAATGGGCACAGTATGCGTTGGTCCTCCTGAGCAGTTGTGACACTGACGAACTCAAATATTAATATTTAAATAATTATGAAAAATAAAAAAAAATATTTAATAATATGGTGAGATTTCCAAGCTTTTTTTCGCAGAGACTTTTCAAGAAAAATTTATATTACCAAATTTTTATAATTACGAACAAGAAGGACTTTCAATTTTGACGACAATTTGTGATAATAAGATATGGTACTGGCATAAGGTTTTCGTTGAAAACCGAGTAAATGAATGAACAGTAATATTTAGAATAATACGTTAAATAATAAAGAGAAATAATTTAATAGGTATAATTGTAATCATTCTAATTAAGAAAAATAACCTTTGTAAGTAATTTGTGCATGTATTGTACTAACTAAACTAAATTGAATAACTATATTAAATAAATCGTAATAATCTAAAATACATGCAGATAATTCATCAATAAATTAATAAATGTGTCATACACGTGTAATAAAAGAACTTTAATCTAACTCTTTGTAATTGGGAAACACTAAGTAATTCATAAGCAGATCTTCAGGATTTATTAATATTAAATTAATATTTATTTCAATGATAAATATTATTGGATAACCCTATTTTTAATTTAATTGTGATTAGATCCACAGAAATTATTATAGTACTGGTAAAGCAGAACTGACTTTGGCGGCTTTGCACTTCCTTTCAAAATACTTTTCGTTAAATAAGAAAAAATCTTTTTCCTCTTTGATAGTAAAACGATATTAATTAAATGCTCAGTTTTTTCGTTTAACTCAATTATGTATTTTTAAAATCATTTCCAATCGAAATCTTTTATTTTTAAAATGAGGTAAATAGTCATGAGTACATTGTGTGCAACAACATTTTAAAATTATTCTTTACAAAAGGAAAATGAAAATTTTATAAAACAATAAAATAGTTTTATTGTGCATATCACCGATAATAAGGGTGTAATACTATATATACGTATGTCTTGTGGCTGACAATATTGAAGTCGAGCCTGTGCAAGATATTGATTTTACTAAATTCTCTAAGATAATGGAGAAACACTTTACATTTTGAAATTGGGTCTCAGACCCTGAGGAGTAGCGGTTTGGTGAAAAGATTTTATACTCCGGCTTCGTTTTGTCCTGCCTCCAGGATAGGACTTTGATTCTTTGTGTCCATCCAGGTATGCGTTTTACAGAGTATTATTTAAGGTTCAGGACGTTTTGGCAGCATAAATGAACATGTTGCTAGGTATTTAGTGTCATAGATTAGAAAAATGTATATAAAATTGTTTTAAGAATAGTATTACAATAAAAAATTATTTAAGTACAATATTTTGACAAAAAGGCATAAATTGACCAATATTCAAAATATTCTCATACAACAGAAAAATGATTCTATTTTAATAATATTTTGCCTGTGTATAGCTAAAGGACCTCTGTACAGAGGCTCAATTAGGAGCCACAATTTTATAACTTAAAGAGATGGGTTTTATCCATGTTAAACGACAACAGAGGGGAGAAATTTTAAGAAAAAAATGCCAATATTTATTTCAATGGGTTGTAACTCTGAAAATAATGTGAACTTTCAAAAATCATAGTTGAGCCTCTGTACAGAGGTCTGAGCTATAGACAGGCAAAATATTATTATAATAGAAGCATTTTTCACAAAAGGAGATTATTTTGAAAAAAGGTTATTCTAAATTAATTTCTTGCAAAAATATTGTACTTCAATCATTTTTTTTGTCAAATGTCCTTAAAATAAATTTATACATGTATTCTATTCTAAGTTACATTAAATATCATGAAAAATATCCATTTATGCGCTTTTTTAAAATCAAGGTTCCGAACATAGTCGGATATCTTAATATAAATGAACCAGGTACCATTCATTTTGTAATGACTTGATTCACTTCTAAATCTATGAATAAACTAAAATTCTCTTACCCTCTATATATACATGGGTTATTTAACGTAGTTTGTTTTAAATTATATAAATCAGGAATACGTAAAACTGGAAGCTCTTCCTACAGATAAATGAGATGAAAAATTGCATTAAAATGCAATATCGTTGTTACTTTGTGACGTATGCAATTCATTCCTAGTAGGAGATATAGTTAGAGATATCAGACTTCCTCGTTAACCATTTATATTTAGTCTCTGAGAAATCAATATTAATTTAAATTAAAGATATGGAGAAGTTCCTCTTAACTTGGCTTTAACTGACAGTGATAATCATAACAATTACTTACTAGTGAACTATTAAATTTCTAGTAATAGTATATGACTTTTACAGATGTACTCTGAATCTCTTTTTGTTTTATATATATATATATATATATAAGTTACAATGGTCTCAACAATACTTCCATAACGTAGATTATTTACTCTGTCTGTCTTCTATGCCTATAATTTTAACCCCATTCAATTTATTCTACCACTTAAGTTTCTTTTCTTTCAAATGCGGTTGTGTGGATTGATATACCACTATAGACTTAGAGCATTACCAGGAATTTGGTACCACTTTTTAGTGTGCCACCATTTAAGTGGATACCAATTGCCACAATATAACTTTTGTGTCCAGTTTTCTCCCCAGAGGGAGGCACATGAGCTCTAATGATGCAAAATTGTACTAAGGATTTATTTTCCAAAAACACCCAAGCTAAGCACTGTACTGATCTTTAATATGCCCCATTATCATCGATTTTTACATGAACATTCTCCAACTTGAGCCGGGGTCGAACCCGCAAACTTAGGCTTGAAAGACCAGCACCTAACCAAGTTCGCCACTCAGCTGATATCTCCCACTTAAGTAATAAATGTCATTTACTACATCCTGGTTTCTTCCTAAGGGAAGATTATCATAGGAAGCATCTTAATAAAACAATTATATAGGGTTTAGTTAAGAAAAAAGCGCGTACGAGCGCGTTACAACTTGGTAAATTATTAAAACAGATGGAAAAATATTACTTTATTTTTAAGTAATTTAAATTATTCACATTTTGAAATAAAATGAATATCAATCATTTTTGGGCCTTTACTAATAGGAAGAAAAGAAATTAACTAATATATTTTCTGCCCCGGTGCATTATTGTTATTTTTATTCAATTATCATAACGAAATAAGAACAATCAAAAGATCATTAATCATGCCTCAGATTTCGCAAAGGACCACCATCTTAACAGCTGTTGATAGATTTTTTCATTAAAAACCATTTAGATCCCTTTAAAACAAATAATTCTTTAAAGGTTATTTTTTAAAAACCAAATAGTTTCGTACCCCAAGTTTTCTTAATTATATTTCATTTTTTAATTGTTATATTTTTTTAAAATTTATTGAAAAAAGGAAAAAATTTCGATCAAAAAATTAATAATTTGATTTTTTAGTTTTTTTTTAAAAATTCAAATTTTAAAATTTGCCTTTTTTTTGGGCCATTGAATAAAAATCAAAACTGTCTGACAAGCTGTTTTTGATTACAACCAAAAAAAAATTGTGAATGTTTATAACAATCGAAATTCATGAAATATACATTTAAACAAAATTCAAAACTCTATAATTTTGGTTTTAATGAATTGTGTGAATGTTTTTTATTTTCCCTTTTTAAAATTTTAGTAAACTCCTCTGGTTTGTGGGGGTTTTTAAAAAGAAAAATTTAAAAAAAAAAAATTATTTTATACTTTCAATCAAATTTATGAAGTTTATTTAAGACAACGGGGAAAAAATTTAGTTTTAATTTATTTAAAAACAGTGGTCCCCAACTTTTACCCTTGTGATCTTATTTTAATAAAATTTCTATCCCCCATACAGTAACAATGCATTAAAAAGCAAAATCGTGCTTTGCTGCGGGGTTTTTTTAAATAATATTTTTATTTTCGACTTTTTACATCCCCCGGGCCCCCTGGGTTTAAACCCCCCCTTTAGGAGGGGCCCTTACAGTTTGAGAATGTGCTTTAAAGGTTTTATAAAAAAAATAACGGGGTATTCATTACCCAAAAAAAAACCTCTTATACAATTACAACCCCTTTTTAAAGATAAAAACCCTTTTCTCTCTCACTTTTTTTTTAAAAATAATATTACTTTTCATAAATATGATTCCTTCAAAAGAAAAAATTCTTAATCAAGCAATGTCGAAAGGGTTTTTTTTATGTTTAAAATTTGGACACATTTTACCCCTTCTGCATTTTCTAACCAAGTACCCCTTTAAAAAAAAAATTTAAAAACATGAATGGATGTAACAACAAATTTTTTCGGCTATTAAAATAATAGAAAAGTGAATTTATTATTCTAAAAATATATAATTAATTTTAAAAAGCATTATTAAAATTTTGGAAGATGAAATTTTTTAAAGTTTGTCATAATTTGGGTTCCCCCGGTTTGAATGTCTTCCCTAGGGCAGTGTTTCCCCCAAAATTTGGATAATTTCCCCCTTCTGTCTTTTTCGAACGCTGTGCCCCCTCGTCAAAAAAAAAAAAAAAAAGTGGATGCATTTTAGCAACAAAAAAAATTTTTTTTTTTAAAAACGTACAGAATAATTAGAAAAGTGATTTTAAATTATTCAAAAAAAATATAAAAAAGGGTTATATTCTAAATAGCATTAGGGGGTTTAAGAGAAGGTCTTTTTATGCTGGAGAAAATCGTCAAAATTTTGGGTTCCCTGGTTGTGAATGTTTTCCCCTAGGGCAGTTTTTCCCCAAAATTTGGACGTTTTGCCCTTCTGTCATTTTCGTAACGCTGAGTCCCCCTTAAAAGGGGGTTTTATTTTCAAAAAAAAAATATATACGAAATATAATACAATTAGAAAAGGATTTTAAATTATTATTAAAATAAAATGAGTTATATTAAAAGTAGCACTTGTGGATTTAGAAGGTGAAATTGTATATGCGAGATGACATATCGTCTTTTGGGTTTCCCCTGGTTGTTAATTTGCGGGTCGACTTTTAAAGGGTTTTCCTTTTTCCGCTTATGTTTAAAACGAAAAACTACACATAAATATGAAGTTGGAAAGGGCAAGCTGTATTTCAGAACTTTTTCTACTAAAACTGGATACACACGATACATTTGTAACCAGAATGATCTTAAAGTACATTTCTTATATTGATTTTTCAAGAATCTGTCAGAAGCCAATTCAAATAAATGCTTTTCGTCCGCATGCAACAAATCTTCTGGTATGGATGATGTGTTAATGTTAAACAGATAGCTCACCCATTCAATACTTTTAGAATGAAGAATTAGGCGCAGGGCATATCCCCACCAAACTCTTCCAGTACCCAAGGGGGTACGCGTACCACACTTTGGGAAACATTGACCTAGATCAGCGATACTCAACCTGCTTCCCACCGGAACTTTTTAAGTGGTCCGGTCACGGTCCATTATTCTGAGAAATTCATTTATTTATGAAAATTAGGTGGGAAATTCTCTGTTAAAAAATCAAATATATCAATTTTCCTTTTTATTGTCGATATCGTAAGGGTGTGAATTGATTTTTTTTTTCTGATTAGTGATAATAGACAACAAGGGAGTAGCGACCCTTTTTTGAGTGGAATAATTTTTGACTATCTTTCATATATTGCAAGTGAAAATTATTCGAAAGAATAGATTGTTTCAAGACGATTGGGAAGTTGACTATTTTGTAGTGAAAAACGAGCATGGCTCAGTAACTGTTTGATTTGTCACGAAAGTGTACCTCAAAAATACCAATAAACAGGAATCATCTAATGACACTTTTCCTGGAAGATCTCTTTCAAGATGTGATAAATGGGCTTTCGTGAATAATCTTTACAACAACAAAACAGTGTTTTGTCAGTGGTAATGTCACAGCGGTAACAACGGCACGCAATGAAATTTGTTATAGCATTGGTAATCATATGAAGCCGTTTACTGATACAGAAATTGTGAAAGAGTGTTTCTTAACCTGGCGTCACTCGCGCCTGTTTTTGCTACCGTCGTTACTCGTAGGGTGTAGAGAACACCCCAAGCTTTTAACACGTGTATTTAATTATGAAAAAAAATTAAGTCCATTATGATACATATTTATAAAGTACAAGATGTTTTTTGTATTATACAAATAAAATTTTTAAATTTATTGCATACAAATGGAACTAACATTTATTTAAATCGTGGTCTGCGCATTCTTTTTCGAATCCTGAGAGGCATTTTTTGTTGCTAAGGTGTACAGAACATCCTGCTCGAGAGATCGCAGGGTTAAAGGCTTCCAATTTAGAATAATTGAGTGAACAAAATAAAAAAATTAAAAAAATAATAATTAAAAAAAAGCAGAATAGTCTTAATATTTTGATCAATTTCCACATTTTAAATTTTTTGGTATCTTGGTTTTAAAGCATTTCTTCCCCCTCCCTCCATTAATTCTCATGTTGTGGACCGGCAGAAAAAAAGTTGAGTACCCCTGACCTTGATAATCAGTAAAAGATCCGAAGAGAGCCCCCGGTTAGAATATATGTGTTGCCGTTAAAGTAAGAAATCCCTTATTTCATAGAATAACTAGGTATTTCATGAAATTAGACACAAGTCTGTGTTAAAGTATATAAAATTATTGAACTCTACGATTTTCTTGGTATTCTATAGAATAACGATTAACTTAATTCAGTAGCGACGTGACCTTGGAACTTGAAGTTTATGAGCAGATGTTCCAGTCAGATGGTCAGTCTGACGCGAAGCCCACCTCGGACCTGTGGTGTGGAAGTGCGATGCACTAACCACTCAGCCATTGGGCTTCATAGACTAACGATTATTTGATCATTAAAGTAGAAAATACGGCACTCCAAAGTTCTTTGAACCGGTTCTAACTACTTTTAGTCAGTTTTCAACTGTTTATATCTGCTTCGGGGAAAGGAGTTTTCGATTAGGAATAAGAGATGCCGAATTAGACGATTGTACTCTATATCTATGCGAGCAAGATTTAATTTTCTTCGATGAGGTTCCGAATATTGACACAATACTTTTATCTATTGTAACAGCTCCTAGTTGCGGCACTGGACATGGATTTAAAGAAAGCTCATGTAAAAACATGAGCAATTGTAAGAAGTAAGCTTGTTTCAAAAATAGTATACAGTTCGAAGTATCATCACTGCAATCTCCTTGTTCTAATAAATAATGCGAAATAAAATAATAGCATTTCATAACATTTATTTGGAAAAGTTTGCACAATATTTTTATGAAGAACTAACATTTTTTGCCCATCTTGTACTTTTTTCATAATATTTGAATATAACTATTTCTTCAACATATTCTTTTTCTTTCTCTGTTTAACGAATGATAGTAATATGAGGAATAATAAATGAAATCATCGCTTTTTCCTTATTATTTATCAATTAATCATTCACAAAAGCGATAAAATGTATTTTAAGGGAAATTTTTGCTATTTATGATCAATTTATTTATAAAATAACTTTGAAACTGTTTATTTTTCACTGTAATGATCTATCTCATTAGTTACTTCATGCAAAAATTAGGTAAAATATTAAATTTTTCATCTATTATATACTTTAACTCTAACTTGTCAAGTTATTTCATGAAATACCTAGTTATTCTATAAAATAACTGAACTATACACTAAGATATATACAAATTAGCTAGAGTTATATGAAATCCCCTGTGATAATTATCAAAGCATCTTGCTTATTTTTATTTCAATTTAAGTCCTTTATCGCAAATTTATATAATTGAAATAATGTTTTAATAAAATTTGTTTACATATTTAAATAAATAAGAATAAAAATGTGGCTTTTGATTTTTTTGAATCAATTAAATGTACATTTTTTTAGAAACTTCACAATGCACATTTATTTATTAATACATCTAGAGTTGTGAAATGCTTAATAAATAGCTAAATATTTAACATTGTGGCTTGGTTTTATCATTAAACTAAAAATACAGTTTTAAAATTGTGCTTTTCCAATAAAATTTGAAACGTGTGAAGTATTTTGAATAAGAAGAAAATTTTTCTTTGAAAATCTATACATATAAATAAAAATGAAGTGTCTGTTTGTAATTTGAAATTAACAGCTTTTTACTAAATGCATTTAAAAGTATATAAGGTACTTATATGAAAAAATCAATTTTTAAAAATTTTGTCTGTCTGTCTGTCTATCTCTTTGTTCCGGCTAATCTCTGAAAGGGCTGGACCAATTTTGACGAAACTTTCACTGGCAGATAGCTAATGTTATAAGGAATAACTTAGACTACTTTTATTATAAAAAAAAAAAATTAGGTTTCCGCGAAAATAAAATTAAAACCAATGAAATGGTGAACAATATCCGTTTCAAATAGGGATCATTTATTTCAATCGACAGTGTCAAAGGACATGCATCCTTCTCACCCCTTGCTTGCGGCTTCGTTTCATCCAATCCAGTCTTCACTCCATCGACAGTGTCAAAGGTCACGATTTCCCTTTCTCCCCGCTTGCAGATTCCTTTCACCCTACTGTTTTTTAGACCTGTTTTGAACTGACTATTGTATATAAGGAGATAGTTCAGTAAATTTAATATTGTACATAGAGAGATTATTCAGTAAATTTAATATTGTATATAGAGAGATTGTTCAGTAAATTTAATATTGTATATAGAGAGATTGTTCAGTAAATTGAATAATGTATATAGAGATTCAATATTAACACGTATTACACATCCAGACACAAATTATTTACACTATTTTAAGAGTTAATTACACAAAATTTGTAACAATGTGTTATTTTTGCTGAGCAGAAGGAAGGTGTTTTCAAAAATCGACCCGCAACAGAGTTACGGGCGTTATAAAATTAAGAAAAATCTTTTTTATCAGCTGTTATTTCTACAGACTTAAAATTAAGCAAACATGGTTTTTTATTTAGCTGAGATATGCAAAAAGCTTTTTTTTTTGTTTAATTTATAATTCCCTTAAAATTAACTCATTAAAAACTCCTTTATCCATCAGTCTGCATTGTTTCATTTTTCAATTCACCCGTGCGAAGAACGGGTATACCAGCTAGTAAATTAATATAATCAAAATGTAGTCAAAATAAAATGCCCCCGGGAAGAAATAGATCGCTTAACACACAAAAGACACAGGATAAATGATTTTTTTTCTATTTGATCAGTTTTTACTTCTAAAAATAAATCGAAATAAAAATTCCTATATTTTTAATAATTTTTCGAACAAATAAAGTTTCGTAATAATTAATAGTTTGAGTGTGTGTGTCGTTTTCTAATGTGTCTTCTAAAACTAAGATATGGTTTTTAGTCTGAAAAGTAATTAAAAATAAGTTATAATAAAAAGCTACATAATTTTAAAAATATTTTTGTTTATTATAAATTTAAGAATTTCTTAGTGCTGCACAAATAAATATTTAAGAATATGAATTTAAAAAATTATTTTAAAAAAGTTTTGAATAGTTAAATTAAGTATGAATTCAAAATGTTCTTTTGCAATGTTAAATAAAATGATTGATATCAAACTCTTTGTATTCCTACTAAATTTATACAGAGCGCAATGGAAATAAAACAATTTATTCCGATCGCAATAATCACAATGTATTTCAACCTACTCTATTAATTTGTTTCATATCCAACTTGTAGATGCTTATTTTTTCTAATATTTAAAATAATAAGGTTGAAAATATATATGAATTCTATTATTTTAATGTCACAACATATTCCAAGGAAACTATAGTCAGGAAAAAAAAAAACTAGAGCTATGTGTTTTTATTCTAGATGCATATTAATGACACTTTGATACTTAAAAATAATTTCTACTTACTTTGTGTTAAATAGAGCTTTTATGAAACTACAGTTTTATGTTCCGAATTCGTGCATATTTTATTTAAAATGTTCATTACAAGAATTTTTAAGTTTGAATCAATTATGCAAAAGAAAGTGCAACCGTATTACTTTTTTATGATTAAGGTAATCGTACGAAATTAAATATTCGACCATCTATTTTGGGCTAAATGCTTAAAACATGTAATAAATTGAACAACAACAATTAACAACCAACAATTTCAAATTGAACATTTGAACAATTTACTATCCACTTACGGCCAGCAGCAATTTAAATTGAATTATAATATAATACGTAGTTCCTCAGAGAAGGTAGTTTTATAAGAAATTTGTATATAATTCTTTAATATGATTAAATTTATTAAATCAATATACAAAATACAAGTCAAAATTAAATCAGTTTTCAATCTAAGCTATTATTTAATTACTGTCAAATTCTTTTCAATGTTGAGAGTAATGTTTGAGAAACAATATATAATATGAAAGTATAAACTGAGTAGAAGAACATTATTACTTGTGTTAGTACATAAATTCAACTTCAGAATTTCAAAATAGAATTTCTTTTTTGAGACAGAAACTTGTACATGAAATGTGTTAAAACATTTAAATATTATTGCTTAGAAAGTATCGTATTGTTTTGTGCAATACATTATATCATTTAGTTGATTGCCATTGGGGTGATTAAATAATCAAATTTAAAGGATTCATGATTAGGATTTAAGTTTTAATCTATTCTTGTAATTTATGTGTTGGAAAGAGAAAGAAGTAACAAAGAAATATCTGTGTGTGTGAAAGCAATATATACTTTACCGTTGATATCGTGCAAAAACATTATTATTAAGTAGAACAAAAAATTAATTCAACCAACGAAATCCTTTATGTGTACACACACATATACATAAAGGATTTTAATATTACTGTTTTTTTCTTACTAGAACAAAATGTTTACGAAGAAAAACAGAGTACTTAAGAAATATTTGTATTAACTTAGCATTAACTGCAACAGCAACGGAACACTTACTAAAAATAGAAACAATCGATTATGTAAAAGAAATAAACGAAATAACCAGAGCATGTGTTATTGACAATTGCTAAGTGAATAAATTTAACTTAAATGGTACTGGTAAGAGTTTAACAAATAATAAGCAAGCCTAAACGTTTTAAAAATTAAAAATATTCTGAAATATATTTATTTTTATGCTTATTTTTTGTCAGCTGAATACTATAAGTGTTGTTCAATCAATATTTTAATAAGACTGTATTTATACATAATAGTGTAACTGTAAGGGTTAGCAAAAATACTTAAAGTTATTGAGAAATAAAACACAAAAGTTATTTTCAGCTGCATTAAAAGTCTAAAAATATTTTTTTTCCAAATATTTTTAGTGAAACTGATTTCTATCTTGAATCAAGTAAATAGCTCTATCGGAAGGGATAACAATCATCTGTAAGATAAATTTATATTAGCACCTTCCCTGTTTTTCCCCCAGCTGACTCAGGCGGGGAAAAATTTCCATTTTTGGGTCATCCAAATTAGCTCGGGAAATGTCTTTTTCACAAAATCGGGGTCTAACGGCTCATCCCGCAATGTTGGTTTTATTTTTCGGATCAACTCTCACAAATGGCGCAATATGCCTACGTAGAGACCTTTGTTCACGGGGACCTTTGTTCAAGGATAAATTCCGCAGGCACAATGCACTGGATATCAAAGAAAACCTCAAGTATATACTTCCCTTTAGAGCATCGTTTCTCAAACTGTGGGGCACGAGCATATTGAAAAGTCAAACACAAAAGATTATTTAAAAAATTATTAATTTACAGAAAGTAGACAAACAAAATACATTTTGACATAATAAAAAATAAAATACACATATTCAATGATATATTATACAAAAAGTTCAGTGCTACACAATGTATTTTATAATCAATATAACAATCTTAATTTAAGAAAAGTAATTTTACCAGTGCCCCCATGGGCTTTTTAATATGAAATTAAAACAAAATTAGCACTTATCTTATAATTTGCCCGGTTTAAAATTTTTTTCCCTTTTGCCGATTAAAAGTTAAGTGATTCGCTTTCCAATGTTACCTTTTTCCCGGGCACTTATTATGTATAAAAGAGGAAGGGGGAGGGGAAAAAAAGAAAAAGCAAAAAAAATCGAAATAAGTAAATCCTTCCCAAAAAACCTAAAAAGGTCAATTGCATTCCCAAAATCTTCGGGAAAAATTTTATGGACAGCACTACACAAAAAGATCTACTTTGGAAAGAAAAATTTTTATATAATCTGAGGAAATAAAAGTTTTGGGGCTTGGGCGTTTATATACGCCAGGGGTGCTTAAAAGGGGTTAATTCATTTCCGTCTTGGTTAAAGTATATATTATTGAATTCAAAAATACTTATTGTAGGGGGGGGACGCGGGAAAAATTTTGATTGAATATTGGGTCGCGTTTTTGCAAAAAAACTGCTTTGGCAGCGTTTTTTCAAACTGTGGGGTCGCTCCCCCCGGGGGGGGGACAACCCCAAGGGGTCTCACATATTGGAAGGTCGAAAACAAAAGATTATTAAAATATTATTAATTTAGTGAAAGTAAACAAAAACAAAATACATTCTGACAAAGTAAAAAATATATTTACACTGATATATTACACTTTAAATGTTTCAGTTAAAAATTGTTTTTATAATTTCTAACAATACTAAGTTTATTAATTATCACCCCATGGGTTTCATATATATAATTAAAAAAAAAAATAAACGCTTATCTTGATAATTTGTACAGTTTATAATTTCCCCTTTAAAAGCTGATTAAAAATTCGCAATTTGCTTCCCAAAACCGTTTTCCACGTAGGCGGCGTTTTGATGTGCTGGGGTGAAGGAATAAAAAAAATAAAAAAATCTGAAATGGTAAATCCTTCGCAAAATTTGTCAAAACTCTTTTTTCTGCATTCCCAAAACCTTCGGAATAATTTGTATGGATAGCAATGCACAGAAAAGATCATTCGGACCAAATATATACGTCCGGGGGAAAAAAACCTTTGGCTGAGTGAATTATATATGCCGTGGGCGCTTCAGAGGAAAGTGTTTACTTTTTG
>BMAV01027064.1:0-254409 GCA_019973955.1 Trichonephila inaurata madagascariensis
AAACCCCCAAGACAATTTTTGAAATCTTTTTTAAATTTGTCTTTTTGGGACTGTGTCTGATTGCCTCTCAGCCTTAGTTGCTTTTAGGAGGAAGGAAGCCGGAAAGATTCTCAATGGTACTTAATTTACCGGTAGAAATTATATAAGTTTTTCAAATAAAATGTTGCATTCGAGTTCCTTACTCCAAAATACAGACATCGGATACAATTAGAAATATATTGATAATTACCTTTTCATGACAGATAAAAAGAAAACGTGTTTTCGTTGTATTTGAAAACAAAGCTAGATTTGCCGGCTGAAAGCAAAACATGAGCTACAACCATCGTCTGTTGATAAAAAGTGATACTTTACACTTTCTGTAAACACGTTGAATTGTTGGATTTGGATTCTCTCACATACGACTTTTCCAGAAGTAAAAACGTATAAGAATGCCTAACCCGCACGATCATGCGGGTTGGGTCTTAAAGGAATATTGAATTACCGAAATTTCGTTCGACATGCCAAGATTGAAATTCTTAAATTTCATTTGTCGAGAACCCCTGTTTCAATCATCTCTCTGTGGTAGAATGAAAAATTTTCTCTCATCCATGAAAAATTTTTTGGGAGAAAACTGATAAATTTTGCTCCTCATACTTCGCTTCATACATGGATTTAGACCCAAAATGCAACTTTTGGGGAAAAAGTAGGTGAAAAATGTACAATATTCATATCAAAAGAACCGTTTAAAAAGAAAGGGTGGGAACGAAACATTTTGAACGTACAACAAAAATACAGTGTTTCAAATGAGATGGTTTTCATGTTATGAGATTTGTTTCAAATTAGGTCGTTTTCCATTTTCAATCACATTTTGAAAGGGTCACGTTGCTTCAACTATTTCTTCGACCGGCTGTAGCCCTCCCCAGTGACCTAACGGAGAAAGTTAGTGCACCTGCAAAGTCAGATTTGGGGCCCAAGCCGCACTTGGGGTATACATTACACCACTGACCCTCCCATGCATTTCAGATGACCAATCGGAGTAAGCTTGAGATTTTTATATGATGTCTTTCAGGTCGTCATAGTATAAAAATTGGGAATATCCCACTTTTCTTAGAACTTGAAAATGTTCTGCTTATCTGGTAACTTAGATGATTATCTCAAAGCTTTGTTTTAAAATAATGATGATTATCTAAATGCTTTGCTTGAAATGTTTCGATAGTGAAACGCTATGAAATCAATTAAAAACCAGTGGTTGAATGGTTATTGGGGCACATGATCTCTGACGAGGTCTTAATCCCCTATCTTAAAGGTTATTGTTGAGCATTAGAGGTTGGTTTGCCATGATTTAGGGGTAATTTAATAAAGTAGATAAAAATATGAGAAAATTGAAAATAATAAATAAAAGTTAAATAATTAATAAGAAAAATTAAATAAACAAATAAAGTTATGATATTGTGACCTTTAAATTATAGTTAAATTGCTGGAGCTAAAGTTGTCTGTGTAGTTGAGATGTGCATTGGAGCTGTGTCAAATGAAAACCAACTGTCATCATTCTTTGGAAATGAATTTTGAGTTTTAACTGTCACGTTAACTGTTTTTGTAAAATCCGTCTAGTAATCGCTAATGCTAAGAGACTAATGGTGAGTTCAAAACTGTTAAATATTTTATTCTATAGTATAAAAAAGAAACAATGTTTTATCATTTCTAAATATTATTCAAATTGTTGTGAATGTTCTTTGTTGCTTTGTCAAAGCGATTAATTTCATTTTATTATTACTCTAAATCATATTCGAAGCATTGTTGGCTCACTTGGATAATTGATAGCATTAGGCTTTGTTCAGTTTTATCTATACATTTTTATTTATATAAGAATTCATTGGTTGTGTAATTTTTCAAAATTGTAATTGTATCGTGCTTATGATTTCTTAAGAAGAGATTAAAATGTTATAATTTATTTTCAATTGAATTGGAAATCTTTCGTAAGGAATTGTTTGATTTATAGAATTCGGGAATGTAATCTATTTATTTATATTTAATTGTGGATTACTTAAATAGACGTATCAATTTTAAAAGAGGCATTTCTTTGTGTTTAGTGGATTCTTAACAATTCACATATTATAAAAAAAGTTACAAAACATTTTATATTTAAATTTGGTAAGAATAGAAGTAAAACTATGTAGTGATGTAAAATAAAAATAAAAAGCATTTTTTATATAATCTTCAAAAGTTCAGAGTCAGACTTTCAGTTTTGTATTCAATTCTAAACTCATAAAAAGTACTCAGAAATGGTTATTTGTAGAAAGTGTAGATCACATTATGTGCAATTATGTTACATTAATGGTAAAATCTAAATAATATGCTCCTTTTTATGCAGCCTTAAAATATCTTAAGTATGTAATTGGAAATAAATATATACAGTAGATTCCCAAAGGTCAGTCAATTGGGTCTATATTGTGCTAATAATGTTATTTAATCCATTGCATAACATATTGTATGTTGATAAAAGAGACTAAAATACAATTTTTTGTATGTTTTTGTATATAAAGCTACAGCTTTTGAAATGAAGTTTGTACCAATGATTAATACATATGTTTAATCTACGTCAGAATTATTCAAGCTTATCTTACAAAATGATTAAAAGGAAAACTTAAATGCTAGTAAAATAATAGCAAATGTAAAAATAACTACTATGTACAAACTAAGTTCAAAATTTGACAAATATTTTTAATAACATTTTTTGATCCCTTAAAAACTTTTCTTTGCTCCTCATCAGAGTTGATGGAATGCAATAGCAATCCATCAAAAAACTACTGCCAAATCAAATGTTTTTATATTGTACTTCCAATAGTAGGGGAGACCTGTGTACCTAGGACCATCATGTAGCTAGGGCCACCCCATTTTATTTCAATAATATTTAGTTCTAAGTTTTATAACTCAGATGGGTGAGTGATAACACCAATTCTTACTTTGGCATTCGTTTTGAAATTTTGCAAAAGAAAGCTGTGGCAAGTTATAAATGAAAAATAGTTTTACATGGTCTTAAGTAAAATTTTGCAATTCATCCCTTTTTATTGTTGTACAAAGATGTCAAATATTTTTCTTTGAATTCTAGTACATAATTTTGTTTGTAACTTTAAGTACTAAATTAGATTTTAAATAAATCCCCTCTCCATCTGGGTTTTTCTGCAGAAGACATTTTGTATGAAATTACCTAGTCTTGTACCTAGGGCCGTGGCCCTAGGTACAATTGCAATTAATATTCTTTGTTATTATTTTATTAAAACAAGTTTTTATAATATAAAGAGGAAAGTGGCCGTAATTATCTAAACCATTTTGATTTAGTCAAGTTTTTTTATTATAATTGGATGTTATTTAAATGAGAGGAGTGTATATTTTCTGAAACTTTCAATATGCTTCATTTAAAAAAAATATGTTTGCTACCATTACTGTTATTATTCAGGATTATCATTTTGTTTACACAAACATAAGAATTCATTTAATAAAAAAAAATTCTTTATAATTATAAAAACAGAAGCATAATTCTAAATAATTTCTAATAAGCATAATTCTCGAAGTAAATGTAACAGAGGTGGCCGAAAACCAGGGAGAGGTTGAATCTTGACTGACACTCCAGAAAAGGAAGAAATCAAAAATAGCATGCTATTAAAATTTCCAAAATTAAAGAAAAGAAAAAGAAAACTTGTGAAAAAAACAAAGTTTGAAATTAAGGCAACTTCATACGAAGAATCATCAGATATTGAAGATTCTCATTCCACTGATGATGCAAATTCTACAGGAGCTGATGTAAGAAATACTATCGAAAAAGGGGGGATTTTTGTTTAACAAAAATACAAGGCAAAAAAACTGAAAATTTTTATGTGGCAGAAATAATAGATGTTAAAGAATAGTGTTAAATTTCTGAAGAATATTGCTCGTTCAAATAAGTTTCTTTATGATAAAGAAGAAACATTGTGACAACAGAAATATTGTGTTTAAATTGCCCAAACCACAATCTGTTGGTGCTTCAGGGCGACAATGTATGCAGCTCACTTTTGTAACCAGTTTTTTAAATTATAATGTTGAATGAAAATACGGTAATTGCTAATAATTTGGCATTGCAAATTAAATAGTTGCATGATAAATCAATATGTTAGCTAATATTAATTCTTTTATTAAATTCATGTGTGTATGTTTGTTTTCTATTGATTACAGAGTGAAACCTAAGTTTTAGGGAAAGGCCCTAGGTACAATGACATCATTGTACCTAGGGCCATTTTTGAATTTTTTTAAAAACCTTTTATTTCACAGAATTTATTATTATAAGTACTTATATTAACTCCTATTGCATGGTAGTTAGTATAATGATAAAAGCATATCAGTTTCACATTTTTTAAAGAGGCCAGTGGCTCTGTTTTCGTGCATTGAAAAAAAGTGGCCCTAGGTACACAGGGCAATTAATTATTATTTATTTAAATTATAATAATTAATTTAATTTATTAAATTTAGCAAATTATCATTTAAATTAAGCAAGCAAAGTAAAGTTCATTATTTGCATTTTTCTGTTGTGTTAGTATGTGAATCTCTCTCTCTATTGTTACTCTTACTACTTGAACTTAAATTCAATGCATATAATGTAATAAGTGTTTCTTTGAAATCAGGCATCAAAATTTGGTAACGAGAGCTGTCACTAGATGGCTCTCAAGTTTGGTGACTTGGAAGTGTCTGCAAAGGCATAGTTGCCAATATGCAGCCCGTTAGGGAAAAAAAGAAATGTATTCATTTTTAAAAAACATTTTAGTTACCAGTATCTGAATAGTTTTAAAAACTAATTGTATCTGAAGCATTATATATAAACACATTTTTTTAAAAAAATATACAAAATATGCGAATAGAAATTTCAGTTGTATTTAAATTAGGATTAATTTAAGATATAAAATAAGGCAAGATTAAATAGTTAAAAAAAGGCATATTGTGTGTCCTAAAATGACTATATCAACCATTATATCTTTTCCCCTCTGTTTAAACCATATCACATTTTTTCATTGCCTGATTGGTTCATTTATATTCTTTTTCCTCCTCAATACTAGACCATTTTTCCCAAAACTTTAAAGGCTACTTTTTTCAGACAAAATTCCTTGATTACCATGTGAAAAGTTCCCTAGATTATCAAGGAATTAACACATAATTATTGCCATGAAAGAATCTAAAGTAACAGTACATGTCACCAAGAATATATATATATAAAAGGGGTATTTTTCCATTTCAGTGGCTCAAATCTTGCCAAGCAGATCTTATTGCCAACAACACACAATATACATATAAGAAAATGTTGATAAATGTTAGTTTTAAGAATTTTTTACTACAAAGGCATAAACATTTTTAAATTTGTTCTAACGGTTACCTGCAGGAATATTCTACTTTGGCGTCTGTTGTATCAATTTTTGCAACTTTATTGCCTATGCCAGCGAAATGGAAAAGTACCAAAGAAAGTTTAACAGTTTCTCTTCAATAAAAGCAAACTTGATTTTATTTGTCTTCTTGAATAAAATTTCGAAGCAAAAACTTAAGATATCTTTTTTGCAAATGAAATATTTCATGAATTTGGCATAAAGTGATTAATAATTAATGCAAGAATGAAGTATGGTTTTGATCTTAAATGGTTTTTCTTTTTCATTTTTTTTTAAAACCTATTTTACAGTTTATTTAGGAAAAGGATAATGTATTTATAATTTTGTATATTTAATATTTTTCATTAATCTTTTAAAATTGATTCTTGTAGGGTCAAAATCAATCTTCAGGTGGGCCTGGTGGAAGTGGTGCTGGTGGTGACAAAAAGGATGACAAAGTAAGTTTTAAATTTCCATTCAGTTGATATCTGTTATATATTAATTTTTGAATCTGATTAAATCTCATTATTAAAAAAAGGATTTTAAAATCTTAAATGTAACATAAGAAAAAATATCTTTCTCGTCTTTTACTGTTGCTTTAATATTTGAATTAAGAATTTTTTATGGGGTTAAAATTTAAATTAATAGGGCAAACTTATCTGGAATGTACTAGTATTAGTGTTTGTGTAAAATGATCAATTTTTACGTATTATCGCAGCAATCGTCAACTCTTTTAATAACTCGCCAAGTTGGCAACCCTGATTTCCTATGTGTCATATGCACGGAATTGGTATCCATGTGCTTCGTTTCATATGTCACCAAAAGGTTGAGATAATACATAAGTACCAAATGATCAATTTATGGAAGTTGATCAAGAAAATAAACATTACAAAAATAAAGGGTATTTTGATAAGGAAAGTACAATAGATAGGAATGAATTTCATGATATTTTATTGTTATTTTCATTTTAGAGCCTTCTATATAATATATTACTATTCAGATTTTCTTATGTGTAATAAAATTGAAAAAACTTATAAGTATGTGAAACTTATCATATGATAAGCTGAAAAAGAAATCGTTTTAAACTTTTTTTCTTTTCACAGAAAAAAAAGAAGTATGAACCTCCAGTGCCTACTCGAGTTGGAAAAAAGAAGAAAAGGACCAAGGGACCTGAAGCTGCCAGCAAATTACCTTTAGGTATGTTACCAGAAGCCATTTAAAATCATGATTTAAAAAATGTATCAATGTGTGTTTCTAATGTTAGTGAAGGCAAGTGTTGAATAAAAAACATTTTTACTTTTTTTACCATTTTTTTCCTATTATAAATTTATATATGTTTGATTGTATTAATCTATTTGAGCTTATAAGTTTTCTCTTTCCGAGAGCATCTACATAAATTTTCTTTTATTGCTCTTATGATAAATTTCTTTATCCCTATTTTATGTAGTATTTTTTAAAAAAGAATCAAAGAAAAAATTTGCTGTAGATATGATAGTTTTTATAAGATGTGATATATTTTGAGTTAGAAAATGTATATGTGGTGTTGAGAAATGAAGTTATTTTTTGAAAGCAATCTTAATGTATACAGTTAAATTTTTCTTCCATTTTTGAATTACTTTTATGAAATTATATAAAAGAATTTTTTTTCTGTTCATTGAAAAAAATTTATCTTATTTAATGGTAATTATTTTATCTTAACACTTGAAAGGTTTTTAATTTAAAACAATTGTGTTTTTTGAAAAGAAATGTATTAAAATGGTTAGACACATTAGTAAATTTCTAATTGATTGCAGTTACTCCACATACAAGATGTCGTCTAAAACTTTTAAAATTGGAACGGATTAAGGATTATTTATTAATGGAAGAAGAATTCTTGCGAAATCAAGAGCGATTAAAACCCCAAGAAGAAAACACTGAGGTATAATATTTATTATTTTGATCAACTAAAATGCTAGTTTGCACAGTTAAACAAATTTTAGTTTATTTTTAAAAGTTATGTTACTAGAAAAGTAAAATATATTTAATTCTTAAAATTATTTAAAGAGAAAAAAGAAGTATTCTCCTTTGGTAAATGAATTATTTTTAAATATACAAATCAATTTTTGAAAATTACCACCAAAATCATAATAATAATTTGTAGTATTTGAAATTGTTATAACAAATTCCAGAAATGGATAATACAGCCTTGTCAAAATACTGATGTAGTTGCTAGAAAGTTAAAACATTTTTTTTAAGACAACATCTAAATAATATTAAGAGATGTTGGTTGCAGATAATTTTCTTAACTATAAAACATAATAGGGAATCTTTTGTATATTTTCATCTTTTTTCAAATAAGATTCATGAGAATATTAGGCTATAAAAAATATTACTAGTCATTTAAAAATAAAATTTTTATAATGTCCAAATAGGTATTGTTTAAATATACATGCAGACATGGTAAACTTAAAATGGTCTAATCAGTATTATATAAAAAATTATATTTTCATTAATTTCAGCAACAGTTCAACTATCTATAACATTTAAAGGAATAATTCAAAGTTTTTCTTAATATCAATTGGAATCAAACATAATTATTCTTTTGAATATATTTATATTACAATAGCAAAACCTTTCATTATTATTAAACTGTCCAATGCTGTTATTCTTAAAGTATGCTCTGTTTATTGAATGACAATATATATATATATATATATAAAAAAAGAGTTGTTTCTTAAATTTAAAAAATACTCTTTTAAATTATTAACTGGGTATTTTAAAATATATAGGATGCATCAAGTATCTTCTTTTTTTGTGTATGTGAAAAATATTTTCTTGAAATGTTTAAGTTATTATGTAAATAAATTTAGGATTGGTATGATTCAACTATAGTATATATTTCTCAATATTTGAAAGTAATAAATTTCTGAAATATCATTAGGAAGAGCGTTCAAAAGTGGATGATTTGAGAGGAACACCAATGTCTGTTGGAACTCTGGAAGAAATAATTGATGATAATCATGCCATTGTTTCCACTTCAGTAGGAAGTGAGCACTATGTCAGCATTTTGTCATTTGTTGATAAAGATCAATTAGAGCCAGGATGTTCAGTTCTACTCAATCATAAGGTAATAAATAAATAGTGAAGTATAAATTTAGTTGTTAAAATATTTAATATTGTTGTTACAATCTGTTTTTTATTTTTTGCATTAACCCTCTCTCTACGTAATACTACATGTGCTACGTGTACTTTGCTTGTGGAAATCGTGGGATGCACTGCGAGAGGGTTAACATACTATTATATTCAAAATATATTTCATTTATTGAAGTTGTATATTTTTAAATTCTGACTAAACATTTTCATGCTCCCTCCCCCTTTGTTATTCCTTTCTTTGAATGGAACTAATTTTGAGGCATTGTTTTTTTTCTATGAATTTGAAATAATTTCTTATATATTTTCAAGTTTAATTAAGTGACAGTTTTTCTTTTTAAAACTAATTTTAATGTTAATACATGGCACCTCTTATTTCTACAAAGCTTTTTCGTGTATTGAATGCAAAATGATGGATTTTAAAATATTTTCTATGTCCTCTTAGTATAATGCTATCACTATAACTTCTGAAACAGTAATTAGTAAACTTATTAAACAATGATTTTAGAAATCTCATTTTTTTTTTTAATTCCAAAACATTCAGGAAGATATGTTGATCACAAGTATTTATTTATTTATTATGTTTTTAGATGTCACATTAGATAAGAAGGCATTTACACAAAAAACATTAAGGCAATTGTGAAAACAGGAAAAGACATGACTAAAGCCTTTCTCAATCTCCAAAGCCCTCAGCATTATATTTTTATTAAATGCTCTTTGGTCACTTGATTTTTAAAACTTAGCAAGCTCATTGTTCAGATCTGAATGTAATATTATTTCTCAGCTCATTATAAAAATTAAGACAATTGGGGTACTTTTTAAGAACATTAGTTTCTGTTTAATTTGTATTTCCTGTTAGGCAAATAAATAAATAAAAAAAAATAAGTATGATGTTATTTTCCAGAAGCCTCTGGATTAAAATAAACAAAATCCATTTTTAGAGAATTGAAATAGTAAACCATTATATATAGCCAACTTTCCTCTACACATATATATGGGGAAGGTTGTCTAGCCTTAAACTGCCAAAACCCAAACTTTTATATAAATTTAAGAGCTATCATCGGTTAGCATTGTTTACAATGCTGCTGCATCTATATTTTTAAGTTTCCGAAATTTGTGTGACCCTTTTCTTTTTATTATATAAGCCATTTCAGTTCCTTAGTATAGATTCTTTTAAAAACTATATATACTTATGTATATACATGTACACAAATGAGGCATTTCAGAGAGTTTTGTGATAAGGAATGCAGTATATTCTTTTAATTGCTTATTGATTTAGATATTTTTCTGAATTTTCATTTTGTGCAGTATTAATTAATTTTTTATAAAACTTTCTTTTGTAGGTTCATGCTGTAGTCGGTGTTCTTTCTGATGATACAGATCCAATGGTTACTGTGATGAAATTGGAGAAAGCTCCTCAAGAGACTTACGCTGATATTGGTGGTCTCGACCAACAGATTCAAGAAATAAAAGTATTTTATATTTTACAAAAAAATGTTTCAAATTTTATTTAATCTCAGTTTCAAATAAAATTTGCAAATAACTTTTGGAATGTATGATTTGATCAATTGAATCTAGAGTTTTCTTATTATAAATTGTATCTTTCAAAAATCAAATTGTGTTATGGGATTTTAATGAAACTTGTTCATAATAGGAGTCTGTGGAATTGCCTCTTACTCATCCTGAATATTATGAAGAGATGGGTATCAAGCCACCAAAAGGAGTAATTTTGTATGGTCCACCTGGCACGGGTAAGCACCATCTCTTCTAAATTTTTTTTCATATCAATTTAAACATTACATGAATTGAGAATTATCTTGTATAATCTTTTATTATCCTTCAAATATTGCATAATTTTAAATGGTTTTTTGATTTTTCCAGTCTAGTATTGTATACTAGTTATTTTTACTCACATTTTGATAGTTCATTTATATTAATAGCAACCGTTAATAATGCAGTATATGATTTGCCAAATCAAACACATTTAATTGATACATTTTTTTTTTGACTTTGATAGGCAAAACTCTTCTTGCTAAAGCTGTGGCAAATCAAACATCTGCTACATTTTTAAGAGTAGTTGGCTCAGAATTGATTCAGAAGTATTTGGTGAGTAATTGTTTGCCTGGAATATGTGATTTAAAAAAATGTAACTTGAAAACCTTCTTACATTTGTTTTTCATTTGCAAAAAACATATCTCGTGGTTTATTATGAACTGTTGATTCATCATTTTCGAATGTAATTGGAGCTGTATTTGGATTTTGGATTATTGAATAATTAAATAAATTCTTTGCTATTATCCGAATTTTCAATATTGTTACTATTGTATAAGAAAATACTACTTAAGTGAATAAGTAGCAATCAGTTTAATAAATTACCAAATCTTCAAATACAAAATAAATTATATTTCTCATAAATGAGTATTTATTTCTTGGTCTGCATAAGATTGACAAATAGAATTAAGTTATTCAATTATTCTCTGAGTATTAATTTTTTCATATTTCAGATCAAATGAAATTTTATTTTTTTAAGAAAAGCATAACCATATAATTGGATGACGTGCATATTATTAATCTAATGCCATTCAGCTTAGAGAAAGCTGTATATTTTGTATATCGTGAAATAATGCATTTAATTTATTTACAAAATCATGCTATGTAAAAATGTGTTATTAATTTTAATTTTTGTGTTTTAACTTATATTTATTTTAATTAGTTGTTAACTTAGTACAATAAACTTATATTTAGTGTTGTAGCTTTTAAAATGGCATTGAGACTACAATAGAAATAAGCAAAGAGAAGATAACTTTTTATAGAATTGACATGCAGCTTATATAATGTGAAATATTTATGAATTATGCATAAAGAAAACGAAGGAGAAACATTATTTAAAATTGTTAAATTTTGACAGAAAATAAATGTATAGTTTAAAGATGTTAGAAGTTATTCAATAGTAAAGCTGTGTTTAAAAATTGTGATATGGAAACAATTTAAACATATTAAGCAGGAAAGCTAGTTTTCTTTTTGCCAATATATTAAAAACAAAAAAGAAAATATTAATTTTTTTTTTTAAAAAAAAAAATATTAAATTTTTTTTTTTAAAAAAAAATGTATGTCTTTTTGAATCAGAGTGACAAATTTAGAATATGTAATTATATTTGGGAAAAAGTTTATTATTGTGTGTGTGTGTTATGTTGTTAATTGCCTTTTAAATCCTAAATTTTTCTGCAGCTGTTTAGTAGTTAAAATAGATTTTCTATTAAAAACAGGAAAGAATTACACATATAAATCCATAAAAGCACAACTTCAAACAATCATACAAAAACAGAACACAGGAGTTCAAATCTGTTATCACAATATTGCATAATGCAAATAAAAGGCACAGTTACTGTCATTTTCTTGTCTCTATCATTACTTCTCTGAACTATCTTTATTCAGGCAGAGAAGCCATTTCAGAAGTTCCCAGCTCTTCTTTTAAAGCACTACAGCCTGTTGCAGACCAAGGCTGTCTCGCAAAGCCTTCTCCATCTAGCCCTATCCTTGCGATAGCCCTCCATTGGTTTACTCCAGTTACTTTTAAGGAATTTTCAACGTTATCCTGATAACTAGTTAATAGTCTCCTTTTATCTCATTTTCCATCAATTCTTGAAAAAGTTATCTTTTTAGTTGGAATAAAGTCATTATATCTAAAGATATGACCCAACCATCTAATGCATGATGTTTTGACTATTTTTACAATGTTGGGTTAGTTTCTAGTACTATTTTGTCAAATAATCATCTTGGGCTCTTCTATATTTGCCTCAATCTAGTTTTACCACCAAATTGGTCAGGGGACTAAAATTTGAAGGTTGAAATTACTTAATTTGTATTGTTGAAAAAGCATTTTCTACTTGCTTGCACGTTCCATCTTTCTGACTTCAATACTATTCCAGCTGAAAAGTAACATATTCATCATGAATTCATTTTTCTGCAATATTATATTCATTATGTAAATTTAACTATTGATTTTTCTAGGGTGATGGTCCAAAATTAGTAAGAGAATTGTTTCGTGTTGCTGAAGAACATGCACCATCTATTGTTTTTATTGATGAGATTGATGCAGTTGGTACAAAAAGGTATGAATTTTTCTTCAAAAAATATTAAAAATAATTTATATATATATATATCAACCGAGATTGAAGTTTTTGTAAATAAAAAGTTTGAAATCAGCATAATAAAATAGAATTTTTAAATTTAATGATTCTTTCTCATAGAATACTGTTTTTTTGTCATATTCTACATGGAATGAATGCAATAAGTTGAGCAATGGTTTTTATACTAAATTGTTGCAACTTTAATTTTTCACTTCGATATTTATCAAATTGTTTCAGGAAATGTTTGACCTGTCCTTTATATACTTTTTTTCATAATTAAAGGAATGTCTTTTTATTAAAAAAGTGTTTCTGATTAATATATTAATACCAAGCCTCAAAAGTTTTTAGAATAATTCCCTCCTCCACCTGTCCCTCCTTGTTAGCTTGCTTCTGTAATTTATGAACATTTAGAAATCCTAATGTTAGAATTACTTTTAAAAGATATGTATTATTGTGTTCTCTTATTTATGGAAATATATATGCGTGAAATTGATCGTTGTAAAATACACTTTCATAAAAAATTTAAGAAGAAATTTCTACAGTTTTGTTGATTAAATTGTGAAATTTATTATGTACACTTTGTAACAATGTGTTAATGTAACGCTATACCGAGTTATTTAAATTATTGAACATAAAAAAATTATGTTGTATTTAGTTAATATTTTATAAAAATAAAAAAATAAACAGTATAATAGCATTTAAAAGAATTTATAGCCTTTTTTTTAATTAGAATACATCTGAATAATTAGAATCAATGATTTAAGAGATACTTGAACATTCCTTTAATTATCATTATTGTTTTTTCTTATGTTTTAAAAATAAGTTGAGAAGTAAATAAATTGTATTTATCATTACATATGCATTTTTCAACTTTTTTGTTTTTACAAAAGAATTTTATATTTTTGGAATTTATTATAAAGGTTAGGAATAAAATATCTCAGTGACCAGTGACTGCTCTTATGATATTCTTAAAAAAATTTATTTAGAAGAACATTTTTTTGCAAATACCATTTTAACTATTTGTTCATCAAACTTAATTTAAAATTAAAATTTCTGTGGAACCAATACAAACTACCCTAAATCCCATCAACATATTTGTTGTCTGTATTAACTGTATTATGTATCGTGACATTGATGATACATTTAATTTTTAATGTCACCATAAATGGTAATGAAATGATTAAAGAAACTAATTGCGTATAAAATATTTTATTTTTATGTATAGTTAATGCTTCAAACATTGTGTATTAATTTTTTTTTTTCGAAACCTTTTATGCAGATATGATTCTAATTCTGGTGGTGAAAGAGAAATTCAAAGAACTATGCTTGAACTCTTGAATCAACTGGATGGTTTTGATTCAAGAGGTGATGTTAAGGTAATGTTAGGAATAAGAAAAAAACTACTAAAAACAATTGTAGTTCTCAATTTATGTTGATTTATAAAACTGGAAAAATTCTCTCTCCCCTCCCCAGGTTGTAATGGCAACTAACAGAATTGAAACTCTTGATCCTGCTCTAATTAGACCAGGTCGTATTGATAGAAAGATTGAATTTCCCTTGCCCGACGAAAAAACCAAAAGAAGAATTTTCCTCATTCATACTGCACGAATGACCTTGGCAGAGGATGTTAATATTGATGATCTTGTTATGGCAAAAGATGATCTCTCTGGGGCAGATATTAAAGTAAGTCAGCTGTTGAGTTTTTGAATCAAGAGAATTTTAAAATATACTATTATTTAAATCAGTTCATTTACTCACAATTTATTTGGATTACAATAATCAAAATAATTAAGGATCTAAAGAATTTTAGAAATTACGATAAACCTCATTCAGAGTTCAAAGATCATGTTTAATAACAAAAGTAAAATTAATTTTTCTTTAAAAAAAATTAAAATGTTAATGAAATGATTAATGACAAAACAAATTAAGTGTATGCATTCATAATAATATCTGAAATATTACATTATTTACAGATTTTCGGAATTTTGGTTGTTAATTCTTTATTTTTAAATATTGATTGAAAACAAATTCCGATTAAAAAAATTTTAGTTTGAATTTATCCATTATATGGTAATGGTAGAGCATTATGGATTTATGTGTTTTGATTTGTATATTTTTTAAGAAGATTTATTCTGAATTCTTTTTTTGCTGTAGTTGTACCACATTCCTTTTATGCATGCTCAAAAACAAGAGAATTCATATTATTTTTATATAAATGTGTGTTAAATCTGTGCTCTATTAACTTGAAAAATATGTCAAAATGTGAACATTTTTTGGGTTGATAACATATTAGTTGAGTATAAAAAGGTGACAAAAATTTTGGTGTAGTTAAATGACTAATAATTATGTGCATGAACATTTTTATGTTTTATTGTTAACCTTATTTTGGTAAGGAAATTTTAATTTGACTCTAAAAACTAGCTGTACCTGGCCATGCATTGCTGTGGCCAAACTTGGTTAAATAGAAAGGAATGAAAAGAGAAAGCACATGTTTCTAATATGTACAGATTCACTATGCTTGTGGGTATACAATGTTATTCTTGTTCCATTGTTTATGCCGATGTAGAGATTTTCTGGTTTGCCAACTCTAGAATATGCAACATCTAATTGGTCTATGTGAGAAACAATCCACATCTTGATCTAAATAGCACAATTCCAAAGATTGACATTTGAGCTTTGTTGATGGTGATTGCAAATGCCAAACAAATTGGGAATCGCAACTTTGTACATTGGATGACATATCTGTTAGAATCATGAATGTAAGGAATGAAGACATCATGAATTTCTGAAACCTGTTATTATGTCAGACTTGAGGCATTTTGACAGCTTGAACAACAATCTTGTGAGTATCAAATAACATGATATCAATTGTTTAAAAAAACAAAAACACATTGAATTGTTTGTTTTTCATGAAAAAAAACCCTTGTGCAGTTGAGAATAGATAGACCATTATATGCTGGTAGAAATTCCTCAGTGTGTATTCAATTCACCATTGCCATCGCTGGTGAAACATAGTTGTAGAAATGTATGTTTACCATTTCAAAATGGTAGCAAAGAGCTGGCTTTATGATAAATTTGTCCTTTCAGTTTGAAACTTGGCATGAATTTCACTGTTACAATTTCTATGCGAATGATGTCATTTGGAAGCATGAAATGTATTTCCTGATATTAGATAGAAAATGCTTAGATCCAACGAAATTTTTAATGACTCTGGTGGTTCTCCAAGCTGAGGTAGTTTAATTTTTCTATCAGTGCAAGATATTCCTTTTGTTTCTCCATTAAATTTTAGAGCCTTGAAATAAGAACACACTTTTTAGTCATAGTGCTAATGAGAACATGCCAGCTCAAACTAATTATCAACTAAGCTATGTTGGAATTCTAGGTAATTGTGATAGCGAGATTACTGAGCAGAGTTGTATTTGATGTTGATGTGCTGTTTCTTGTTGATGTCTTTTAGCTATTTTCAGCCTGTCATCTTCTTTCTGTTAAGAAAAAGCAGATTTGAAGTTGCAGAACACTATTGCTGTACTCACAACTGTGTATTTTTAAGTCTGATTGCATATTGCTCTTCTATATCTTCGACATTCATTTGAGTCATTTTTTTCCAATTTGATTTGGAATTACTCATTGCACTGTAACTGCTTGGCGAGTATGATGACTTAAAGCAGATTGATTATGTTGAAAAAGAAGAAAATTATAACCAAAACATAAAATTCCAAAAAACATTAAAGAAGGAAAGATATAAAATATAAAAAAAGTATTGACAAAATATTGCAATTCGAACTGACATAGTTCAATTTCAACACAATAAGAAATTAAATGTATCAATTCATTTGAACAAATCACTTCAAAAAGGTTCAATTTCATGATATGATGAATTCAATTGGAAATCAATCAATACCATCTAGATTTAACTAAAAAGTAAAATAAACACAAAAGTTCTAACATCAATAGTTTTATTTTTAATAGTTTATTGTTACGAACATCATGCATTTTTTAAAATTTTCTATTGTAAAATGTACAATGAGCCATAACTTTTTGATAATTGTAAATATATTGTAGCTTTTAGTTTATTGCCTAATAACTTTGTCAAATATGTTGGGTTAAAAAATAATTTAAATATAAGGCTCTGAATTCTATGTAGAGTGTTTTGAGTTTCGGTATAATTTTCATCAAATTTTACCTAAAATATCTCATTTCAGTAAATTTAAATTTCCACATAATTTCCTGATTGGTGTTTTTCATTAATTTTAGTCATAAGTATCAAAAAGTAACAATTACTAATTGCATGACACTTTCGAAAACTCATCTCCTTACATAGGCAAATAAACTAATCTAAATTTTCTTTCCAATAGGCTATTTGTACTGAAGCTGGTTTAATGGCCCTTCGAGAAAGAAGAATGAAAGTTACTAATGAAGATTTTAGAAAATCGAAAGAAAATGTTCTGTACCGTAAAAAAGAAGGGACTCCTGAAGGGTTATATTTATAAACTGAATTTTTTTTCATTATTTGTAGTTTTCTCATTCTTTAAATAAAATTTCGAACCATTTTGTAACTTGTGTGAGTTCTTCAATATTGCTTGTTGAAAAAAAGTTTTTATGTCAGATCCAGGCTCCATAAATCATTGGTTAAATTGTTTTAGATGTCTTGAAAAAAATTTCCTATTTGTTTTAAATGACATCTGAAACTTGAAGTTTCTATGTTGTATGAAACGTAATTGCCATATTTGTCAAATTTAATGAAAACCTGACAAAGATACACTAAGTAAAAGTATTGCAACTTTTATATTACTAAATTGAATATTAAAAAAATTATACCAACATTACTCCAAAGCTGAACAATGTTATGCACATTCATGTTTTTTATATATTAGAAAGATGAAAACATATGTATATTTGTTACACCATGCAAGAAACCCTGAAAAACAATCTCTTAAATAATTGAGACAAATGCAGAGAATTTATTTTGTAGTAGATGGATAATATCTTAACTTTCTAGGAAATTTAGCTGAGAGCTATTGTAAACTCTCCATGCCAAGTAATGGAAAGATGCTCTAGAATAATACTGTATATTTTGGGTTATGACATGAACCCAAAGTGCATTTTTAAATATATTTGCTGTATAAAGTGCTCTCCTTTTTTTAACGAAGAAACCTGAAATGTACATGTGCTATGCTTTTACCTTTTGAAGTCATTTATTAAAAGTATTATTCCTGGCTTTTGAAAACAATATACTTCTAGAACTACAATCCTTTGAATTCATAAGGCATGCCCCATTTCTTTTAAATAAACAATATTTTAATATTTGTAGGATTCTTAATTTTTTATGCTCTTTTTTTAAAGCTAACATTTTTATACCTGGCGTATAATGCACACCCATAAATTTCATTCTTGTTTTTTGTGTTAAAAGTGCACATTATATGCCACATTACACAGTAAATGTCTTCATTAAATTAATAGCTATTTAAAAAGCTCAATTGTGTTTTGAGATAATCTGCTCCTTAATATTCATTAAAATTTTGAGCTAAAGATTTTTATTATTTGATAGGTTTTGAACCATAAACTTCAATTCAAGGGTTATCTATCCAACTGTTGTAGGAAGTTGAAAATTGTGTTTTATGATCAGAAAAAAAAAGGTTACAAATCTAATAAAGAAAATATTCATTAACAATAAACAGAAAATACAAAAGAGAATTAAGAGGCATACTTTCCTATATCACATTTTGACATAATCACCAAGTCTATTTAGGCCTTTATCAGAACACAGAACCAACTTGTTTAACCCGTCTTGATAGAAATCTGATCCCTGTTCATTGAGCCAGGTCTTGGAATATCTCAGCACGTAAGAAACGATATACTGCACACTGCCATAGCTTCAGTCCCAGCTCTGACGAGATTTCATGCTGAGTTACCCGTCGATCATTTTGAATCATTTCTCCAACTCATGCCGTGGTGATTTCTGTCATTGAAGGACTTGGCCGGCCGTTCCCTATCATATTGCGCTTTGACATCCTGTCTGCATGTTTGAAAAGAGTGACACAATTTCGAGATCATTTTTCTAAGAGTTGCCATTTCAATCGTCCTGAACCATCTGGGAACTTTCACTGCTTACCCTTAAACTATCTGTATGACAAACAGCGACATTTGTCTCCTCTCTGGGGAAACAGAACTTCTCCAATAAGTGGGTTTCAAATTATGAGGCTTGTAACCTTTTTTCTGATTGCCCCTCGTAAATTATTTGCCAAAAACAATACATCTGTCATGTCCATCTCCAGAACAAATTAAACTTATTAACAACTGTATGATAACACTTTTATCAAAGTTCTCTAATGACTGTACAAAACTGTTAGACTTAATTTTTGGGGGGAAAGAAACTCACAAGTAAAATTCAATCAAGATGAAACCAACTCTAAGAGTAATTTTGATAAATCTCATACCAAGTATTAATTATAACGAAATTTTATTAATATTTTTTGTGTGTGTTTTGCACATTAAATCACTAGAGACCCATTGTGTAGAAGGGCTGATGTATGTTAAATTTTTGTTAAGGCTATAAAGTTCTTGCGTTAGTGTGAAAACTTTGAGTAGGGTGTTCTTATCTCTTGACAGTGGTCCACATTACTTCAGAGTGCAATGCTAATTAACAGTCACTCAACTAGCTGTTGAAAATGAGTTTTAAAGTTTAGGTAAAAGATCAAGTCATTTCTGTGATCTGTTGTGGGATTCAAATGATTTAACTCAACAATTTTAAATGTCTAGCACAGTTCAGCAGGAAACATCAGGTCTGTAGAATCTACTGATTTTGTCCATTTAGTTTTTATATGCTCCTGGATTCCATATTCTTGATGGATTTCCTTTATCAGAGAATTGTTATAAAGTATTTTAAATGTGTGAGTACAAAAAATTAATACATATTTGGAGAATAGTAACACATACCTGCTAAAATTTAAGCCTCATCTTTTATGCAAAATTTCAGTCATCTGCTGATTATATATATTTTCTCATTACTTTATATTCTCATTGACGGAAATTAGGTTGATGAAAACCATAGAATTCATAACCATTAAGTTTTGCAAATATTTCCTGCCTCCTACATATTGTTTTTCTTTAAGTTATTGGTTACTAACTCATCTGTTCCACTAAGCAAAGCATTTATTTTTTTTCCTCTGGAACTTCTAACTCATTTTGTGCTCTGTACTTGCTTGCATTGCTGAACAATTTTTCATTGTTTGTTACCATTACCTTTTTAACAAGGTAAAATAGTATACTTTCAAATGTATAAGAAATATTTAAAAAAGGATTCAATTGCATTAACTCATCTTGAAAAGAGATTATGCATATCGTACTGATGTGCATTTGACACCAAGGCCAATATGATATTGCTCATAATGTGTAAACTCTAAAGTGCATCGCAAAGAAATCGACTTAAAATTCAGTCAGTTTTTCCAAGGCTGATGGCCAGTACATGCAATGACCGAAGAACTCTTTACATCTTTTCTTGTAGAATATTATGTACCTTTGACTGCATCTGTGAACATGCCAACCTTTTTTTTAGAAATTATTTTCAAAGTTATTGTTGAGTAGTTCTGATGCAGAAGTAAAAGATCTGCTGTGATTAGTGAACTAGCTTCTAGTCAGAAAAAGTTTGATGCAATGCATGAAACAAGATCCTTTTGCAGCAGCATCCAACAGCAGTAATGATACAAACTACCATTTATATCCCATTGTGGTAACTTACTTTGATCTTGCAAAATGTCCGATTCAAAGTGGCCTTTTGTGATTCCATCAGATGAATTTAAAAAATGTGAAATACCTCTTGAACATCTGGTTTCATTTATGGTAGATGATTCAGCAACAATGCATGGAGGGAGAAAAAAGGAGTTTTTACCTATGCAAAGAAAAAAAATGACACAAGCAACCTATACTTATTAGTTATTTAATAAATTTGGCACCAGAAAAAGGTGCTTTATTCTTTAAAAGTTGATGAAATGATTATAGATAGAATATATCTATAAAGTCTCAATTTTTTTTTGAATATTCGTGTACTTAATGGCTTTGCTTGGTCAAATTTTTTTAACTTCTGTATATAAATACAGTCGGACCTCTATTTAACAAAGCCGCTAAATCCCCAAAAAAAGTTTATATGGAAAATTCGTTAAATAGAGATTCACCTTTCAATATTTTTCTGTTTCGGGTCCCAGGACAAAGTTTGGAAAATGAGGAATTCGTTAAATGGAAGTCTGACTGTATCCATAATCAAGAAATATTGCTCTATATTCGGGGTGGGCATTACGTTGATCGTGGAATCACCAGTGACTGCCAAGACATTTTGGAGGGACCGCCTGAACATTAGCAGTCAGTAATTATACATGGAAATATTCAAGATTGGCTGAAGTATGCAGATGTTATATAAGCCTTCTACTGACTATAACAACAAAACTACCTTTAGATAAAAATGTTTTATTTCTTATGTTTGATAACATTTGTGGCTATTATTATTATGGTTTTAAAAGTGTTTTTTTTTTAATTTTAGTTCTGTAGGTAAGTACACATACTGTATTTATCATTGATTTATAATAAATATTGTAGACCGTCCTACCTCAATACACCAATGACACTGGGCATTGGCACACAAGAATTTTTCCAAGAGGAGGGGGGTGGGGGCGAGGGTCAAAAGTCTACCATTCTCGGATCATATTCCAATATGCAGCCAAAATATTTTTTAAATTTTGCAGATTGTTAGGAACAAAAAAATTACTGAATAAATAATCAACATTAAATAATAAAAAGCAATTAAATTTTACGTGCTATATACATGGGAAAAATTCATCTGAAAAAAAAATCAGCAGCAATGAGGGAAGGTCCGGACCAGTGGACCTTCCCCCCATTCTCCTTGTGTTCTCCCACTGACATTGGGTGGACCACAACAGCTTGAAAAAATTAGAAGTAACCCGCACCCTGGAAAAGTCTGCCCACCCCGGTTCTATATATTTTACAAAAGCATCTTCACTGTAAAAAAACTACTTTCAGGAAATTACTATATACATGCTTTAAAATTTTCTTTAGCAGGTATGAATTTTTATAAATCAAGTCTACATAAAAGAAAGTTTTCTGTGAGAATTTTTCTCATATCAAAATCTTTTTTGAAATTCTCTTCACATTGTTTTAAAAATATTTGTAGGAAATGTTGTTTTATAAAATTTAAAATGTTGGTTATTTTTATTCTAAGAATTTGCTTGAAATGTTGATCCTGTGTTTTTTTTACACTCGGACATTTTCAAAATGGTAAATAGCAGGTATGGTGAAAAAATACTTCAATAATCAACTTTATGAAAAATAATTTACAAAACTGATAATGAGACAAAAGTAATTGCTTCATAAAATAAAATATTTATTTGTACAGTTTTTAAAAAAAGATTCATACATTGAGCATATATTTAGCAAATAAAAATAATAAAAAAAAATGCAAAAATATTTGATAAATAAAAATATAATCTAAATTATAGAAAAATATTTCTTGCATATAAAACTTTATACATATTTTCAACTAAAATTAACATGGGAATATAATTACTACCATAATAATATAACAAGGAATGCATAATTAATAAATCTAATCTAATCTAATCAAAGTAACAAGTTATTATTCTGAAGCCAGATAAATTCCTAGCAAAATGCATACTCAAAACACAAAAATAAGCAAATATTACTTAATATTTTATTATAAGGAAGTGGAATGTGTGTTACACAAAACAGTAGGCAATAAAATCACGGAATTATTTAGGAGAGTAAAAATTCCCAAGAAAAAAAGGAAATCCTACTATTCTAATAATTTACTATGTACTAATAATGTTTTACATAGCACCTAAGAATTTCATGTATCATACACTAATTTTTCTAGAATTTTTATAAGTATTATAAATTAATTTTAATACTAATAATATTTTGCTAATTTTTAAAAAAATTTTATGCAAAAAAGTTGATTTAAATTATTTGGATAGTAGCAAAAATTATAAATGCATCTTCAAAAAATTGTAACTACAAGAATTGATATGTTATATAAAAAATATAAACAAATTAATTTATAATTTAATATGCTGAATTTTATATAAGAGGATAAATGTTCTGAATAATGAATCATTTTGTTCTTTGACTTAAAATGCAAGATTATAATTTTATGATTAATTTTACCAATTCATATTTCTAATACCAGTATACTTAAGGAAAAAAATTGACAAAATTTTCTTTGTAAGATTTTAAACTTATGATAAATATAACATTTTATAATACACTCTTAATGTTATAATAATTTATTTTATTGAAAAATTAGGATTACATCAATGTAATGTGTGCATATTCCAAATATAATCTTGGTAATAAAGAGCTAAGATACATCCGAACATAGAAATTTCTTTCGAAGTTTCGAGTTATATAAAAGTATGACTTGGAGAAGTTTTGAATTATTCTATATCAGTACAAATTCTACAAATTAATATAACATAAAGCACATTTCTAAAAAGATAATGTACAAATAACAAAGCTATTTATGACTTGCTTTTGAAAAAGAAGGTAAAATAACTAAAGAAAAAAATATATTTTATAAGGATTTTCAAAACATGAAAATGAATTTAAAAAATTAACACAAATATTTAAGTAGAAATGCATATAAAAATAGCTTAATATTTTATCACAAAATAGAAAAGAAAAGATTCAATATCCTAAAGTCAACAATATTCTCACATTTCTACATAAGCCACATAATATTTATTTATATAATTTTATAGATAGTAGTATATTACACTATAAAATTCAAATGTAGTATTCAAAACTATATACTAAATTTTTTATCACAGATGGATTTTATATAAAACCATTAATTATAATTATAAATATAATGCTGGTGTTAAGAAACAAAATGAGTTCAGGAAAACGGAGCATTATCACTACATAATAAAGGAAAATCTAATAAGATTAAAAACATTGTTTTTAAACTAAAAATGCATTAAACAGAACACAAAATTTATAGTTCTTAACAAAAAAATACATAACATATGTTTTGTCTTAACTAATGTATGTTGAATACAATTATAAGTGGTAACAACATATAGTTTTAAAAGATATCACAAATTTTATCCCTCTATTTTTGTAAACAAAATAGAATGTTGTTACTCAGCAATCATATTTCTTCTTCGCAATTCAGGGCTTGGTTGAGGTAATTCGGGTAGTGGTTCAATGTTTGCAACTTTGTCAATTGCATCTGAAAATTCCTCCTCTTCTTGAGAACAAATTGAAAATTCACTGTCACCAGAAGAACCTTCGTCGATTATATTTTCAGACAAATTTTGCGTAGTGTCTGTTGACTTTGCTTCTCCATGCAGTTCTGAACTTCCACTAGCGAGACCTTAAAATGAACGAATCAGAAATAAAAGAAGTGACAAAAAATAAAACAAGCTAAGTAATTTTTAAAATTTTCATTATTTATACATATATTTACATCTCAAATAAAATTTTGATGATGATTTACCTAAAGCAAGATACATGCTACTTAATAATAAACAATTAAAATTTATATCAATGCAATACAAAAGAATTCATTATTTTTATGCTATAAACTGAAAAAAAAAAACTACTGAAGATAAGTTTTTGATGGCTGACAAATTCAATATATAAAAACATTTTTTCGTACATTTAATTATGGCACTATTTTTTTAAACTCCAAAACACTTGCAAAAATTATAAGTTACTTTGTATTTTAAAATTCATGAATATTGATGTTGTTGCTTGAATCTGAATAACAGCCAGAGATGGAGATAGTATATATGTTTATATTACAGAAACTAAATATTTACAGTTACAATTTACACTTAAAAGTAGTAATGCGGGTAAATGAAAATTACACCTTTGAAGGTGGTGCGGACAAAGACCTTGCATTGTTGCCAGTGCACTTCCTGTTTACAGAATGTCCCGGTACGAGATCCTTAAGTTTCAGTTGAGGTAGGAAGGCGGGAAAGTATAGCGCGCTCAGTTACAGTTAAGTGAGGAATGTAGGAAACATAATCTTTGGCTGTTATTCAAGTTCAAGAAACAGCATCAAATATTATTTTATATCCTTTTTCAATTCCTACTATTAGATCACACTCTCTCTATATTTATTTATTTATCTTGGTGGAATTTTCAATTGTTAATAAAATACATTTCAAAGCGCTCAGTTGAGCTGAAATTTTATACACATAATTATTTTGGATAACAATACAATAATTTAATTATAATTAAAAATTGATTAAAAATAATTATTTAAAGAATTACAAATACAGCCACATTGGCGACTTAGTGACCCTTTTGGTGACTTGTGTCAAAACTTAAAAAGGTTTTTTTCTCACGTTTTAAAGCATTCAGTTGAACTGAAACTTTATATACATGATTGTTTTGGATGACAATACAATACTTTAATGATAATGAATAAAAATTAATTACCACTTAATGTTGTGATTCTGTCCTATGTATATACATATTTATATTAATTGTAACTATTTAATAAAAAGTAGCTAAAATAAAATTTTTCTTTGTTGATCTAAGTAGGAATTGACCTTAAAAATTTTTTTTTATATTACTTGTTTGTTTTTTTCAAAATGTATTTTTAAAAAATTCACAGGAGAGTAACAAACATCATTATGAAAATAAACACTTAAACGCAGTAAGTAAATAAAACTGAAATATTCAGATATACAGGACCATCAACATCCAATGATGAAGAATATCCAGCTGCTTTAGTTCACCAACAACCTCAAATCATTACTCAACTAGAATTGAATGATCTTATCCAACATTTGGAGTTACCTTAGAGTAAATCTCAACTCCTTATGTCTTGACTACAGCAATGGAATCTAATTACTTTTTTTGAAGGATGAAAGCATAGTGTTTTGCTTTTATTCAAATGAAATTTTGACAGAACTGAAGATTGGAAATGGCGATTCCTTCCGAAAAAGACCAATTTTTAAATCGATTCGAATCGTAACCTGATGAATCAATTCACAAAAAAAAAAAAACCGAGGTCTAAAGGATTGATTTTTAAAAAATCGATTTTTTTCAAATCTGCATTTATAATGTAAATATAAATCCATTTTATGAAAAACAAGAAAGATGCCACAATAAGCTATCTTTTACCTGTAAAATCAGCGAATTTTTTAGTTCAGGGTATTCGACAATTACAATTATTTTTATTGCCATATCAAATAGTATCAGGTATAAAAGAAGATATTTATTTTCCAAATGCATTTGCTATATTAAAAAGTTAAGAAAATAGATAATATAGCTTTTAGTTCCCAATCCTTAATATCTAAGCTTTTTAAAAATAACAGTCTGTCTAGTCTACTGGGACCAATCAGTTCCGCTCATCACTTGCGATGTTGCAGGCAATTGAAAAAAGGCACTCACAAGGAACAGATGATCCAATGATACTCATATACATCACGGCTATTACGTGAATGTGATGATAAATACAGTTTTTTTTGTTCTTGCCAGTAAATTAACCCTTTAACCACCAACACCGTATTATTACGGGTTTTAAAGATAGTACATTCAATTAGTTGTAAATAATTTTATGGTTTTTACCAAAACAGAAAAAAATTGAAGGTTGATTTTCTAGGATGAAATATCGATTCAGTGCTACATATCGATTTTTTTGGCCTGAGAAATTGATTCTTCTATTAATCGATCTCAGATTGCCATCCCTACTGAAGATGTCATGTGGTCCTCACAAATGAACAATGATTATAGAATCATCAAAGACAAGCTTTTAAGTTGTCCTGTTAGCCAATGAGACAGATTTACGATCAATCCTTGTAGCATACCCTACAGCAGAGGTCTTCAAACTGTGTTCCACGAGGCACACCCAAGGATTCCACGAGTCACAATAAAAAAAATCGAAAATAAACCAATAAATGTGTATGCAAAATGGATTCGCGTTGTCTAAGTTGGTACAACTTCAAGAATTTAAAGTTCATCCCTTTCATTAACAAACTGAATATTTTATTTGGTATATAATGGCTTTACGCTGAAATACTTTTTAAACTTTTACCATAATACAATAAAAGAATATCAAAACATTTAATCTTCAGAAAAACTTTCCTACCAAATTGGGAATTTTTTATTGTTTACTATTGCAGGTTAGATGAGATAGTTTTATACTCATTAGAGTACAATATCTTGCAAAACTAAATAGCTTTCTAGTAGAAAATACACCTTTTGTACTTGTGGAAAAACAAACCCTACAATAAAAGAGAGGGAGCAACTTATCAACAGATTTGATATTAAAAATCTAAATTTAAGCAAGAACAGATCCTAAATTGTAAGTTGCAAATTCATCCGAAATACACAGTACTTCTCACACAGCTATAAACATTTTAATGCCATTCAGAACAATGTATATAAGTGAAAAATATTCCTCAATTTGAGTGGTTACAAAAACAAATTGAGCTCAGAATATGTAAAGCGACTTCAGATAATTTTGAAAGACCTATAATTCAACAGTTTGTGTGAATAAATGCAAGCACATATCCCTGTTACTAAACATAATGCATGGGTAGGCGACACTTGTATCACAGATTAATATTATTGTGTAAATTATTTTAAAAGTAGATTAATTTTTTTAATTGCCTTCACATAAAGTACCTATAGCATGTTGAACTACTTTAAAAATAAGGTATACTACTATACTGTCCTACTATAAATAAGGTATTTTAAAGTATGTCCTTCTAAGTTATGCGCAGAACACACAGGGTTCCACAAAACTACTTTCTAGTTCTTGGGGTTCTGTGAGTTGAAAAAGTTTGAAAACCACTCTTTCAGATATAAAATTTCTACAAAGCATTTGGGTTCCCCAAAAGGGAACCCAGGTTTTTTTCAGCCCTTTTCCTTTTGCTTTGGGGATTTTTATTTGAAGGTGCTTGGCTGAGGAAAAAGGGGGTATATGGGGAAAAGCAGCTAGAATATGAAAAAAAGAAACAAAAAATTACACTACAGAAAAACTGATAATTTTTTTTTAATTTAGGGGAAAAAATCCCCCTACCCTTGCAACAAATGTTCATGTTTTAGAACTTTTCACCTCTATAGCATCTCAGAAGACAATGAATAAAACAATCCTTTCTTTACCCTCAAAATCAAATTCATGGCGAAAAAATTACTAAATAATGATAAAAATAGGGGAGAAAGCCCAAAAGAAAATGTATTAGCAACAAAATGGAAATCATATTGGTTCAGGAGTTCCCATAAAATAAACAAAATAATATTAATTTAAAAATTTTTTGCATAGAAATGTAATAAGAGAAAATCCCTACATAACACAGCACTTCCATGCCACAGTCCAAGCTTTGGGATTATCGCCATATAACACAGTGCTTTTATAATGCATATTCACTCTAGCATGATTCAAGAAAACACCTGTACAACATGAAACGCAATAATTATTAAATGCATACTTTATCAAATTTGAAATTAGAGAAATCCTTATACAGACATTAAGTTTTTATCTGTGAAAGATACCTCATTATACATTTGATCAAGTACATACTATCAGATTTTCCAGTAGAGTTTTTGTGAATACTTAAGTATATACTTATTTGCCTCCTTTTTTGTGGCTACACAGATTAAAAAATTTTGGGTAAGTAGTACTCAACTTTTTAAACAATATAATTATATTTTTATTTTCATGAACTGATCTGTACCTCTAAACTTTTTCTGGTGAGCATGGAAAAAAAAATGTCTCGTAAAAGATAAATAATGATAGTCAATAGTGGCTTGTGATGACAAAGAAAACATTTTTTAAATTCATATTAATATGTATCACTTTTTAAGAATATTTTTAATATTTTTACTTCTAAAATTTTTGAATAATGACTATGATAACTTAAAAGATTACATAAGCTAACCTTAATTAAAATAATATATATATATTGTAATAAGAAAGAAAAAGATAACTAACTTGGATATAGAGATAAAAATGGATCTCTGCCAAGATTAGTACCAGGAAGATCACCTCTGAATTTATAAGGACCAGATCTAAGAGGCTGAGATCCTAGTAAAACATGACAAGCATTCAATAAACATATTATTATCATTAAAATGCTGCATATTTTTTGTTATAGGATAAATACAAAAGTGGATACTGTGACAAAACATTCTTTGAAGTGCCAACAGCACTATTTTATTCCTAGGGTCCCCCCCCCCAAAGAGTCATGTCGGGGATGAGAGTATGGAGTGCTTAGCCCTGTCAGGCCATAATCTTCAATTGGGTATTAAGAATGACAGTTCTGAATTTCTGTTTCCCAGTGTAAATTAAGATATTTGAAATGAAAAATTTTATTGCTGAATATGTTAATACTTTAGGTGAAAAAAAATTCATTTAAAATAGAAAAAAGCTTTTTAAAAAGCTATAAAAGTAACATAGAGAACAGAGAAGTGGGCCCTGTCAAGTGTGAGTGAAACTCAAGGAGATGGCAAAGTGAAGTGCACTTTTCCCCAAACCCTATAATTAAACTATTTTTATACTATAACTAATTATGTAAAGTTAATTAGATTTAGTTGTATATTTGAATTCACCCCAAATCTTTTGCCATTAATTTACATTGTAGCTAGCCAAGAATAAGCCTTAGATACAGTACAAAATATTTACAAGATATTTGAGAACCAGTTAAAAGAACGAATTTTGGAGGAATGCTTGTATAACAAAATATAGCTAATAATACTTATTATACATCTTGTGGACAGGTTCAAACATAAAATAAGATTGATTTTTTGATACATCATGAAAAAATTAAAAATCTTTAAATTACTGTCTTAAATCTGGACCACAAATCTTAATCCAATATTTAAGATGCAGTAAAATTTTACAAACACAAAATAGCATTTTGTAATGTTATAGAATAAAATTTATTCCACATTTATGAGCCATTTATAGTTTGGGGGTAATCTAATAGGATATTTATGCTAGAACTATGAAACTTATAAAAAAATATATAAACATTACCTTATCTACAGAAGCAATAGTAAACTATTTAGGGCATTAGTAAAAATCTTAAAAGAAAAAAAAAGAGAGGAAACTAACTTGGATATGATGATAAATTTTCAATATCCTCCCCATCAAATTCAGCTATTGGTGGTCTGTCTTTTAATTTAAGAATGTCTGTAGTTTGAGCCTGGGCTTCTAAAAACACAATAAAGCAAATAATATGCATTTAAAAATCATAAATCAATAACAGAAACTATACATCATTTCACATTTTTACACAGAAAATGAATCTATTATAAAGTTTTACACACATTAAAAGTTATAATTGTTCCAAATGTGTCCTAAAAATTACACTTGCAAGATATATATAAAATAACATTGAATAAAATGCAATAAGACATTTTTAAAAGTATTTTTTTTAATAACCGCACACAAACAACATGCATCTGTGATTAAGGCAAAACTATGTAAATGAAGGTAAGGAGGAAAAGGGAGAATGTAATGACAAAAAGGAATGGAAATAGAGAAAGATTATTAGTTCACCCTGAAGACACATCATCCAAATTTGTCAAAAAGTTGTAAACTACATGGGAGAAAAAAGATTTCGAATTATAAATCCTATACATACCTAAAAAAAAACAAGCCCAATGGGAATAGTAGAAGTATAATTTTATATCAATTGTAATGATGTAACTTAAAAAAAAGTTATCCCCTGTGTTCCAAATGAAACACAGGACAACTTAATATTAACATAAATATTTAAAATTACATTTAAGTGAAAAGTTGAATTTCCTTCCTTTTTAAATACCCGTTAATTTCCTTTCAGGGGGCACCAAATAATTTATATTTATTTTATGTACAATATATATTTAAATTTGATAACTGTAGACACACACTTAGTAAAACAAAACATAACAAGCTAAAAAAAATCATAGTGATTTATAAAACAGAAAAATCATGTATGATAAGAAATAAAACTGCAAAATAAGCTTAAGGAAGACTTTTTTATGTTGGGAAAATATGAAAAACCTTTTGATCACTTTGTAACAGACACAAATAAACAAAAAGAGATATGCAACATTAATTTTAAATCCAGAGAATATATTAGGCCATGAAATATTTTGAGAATGAATCAACCTTTAAAGTGAGGTCTTATACAAAGGGCAAAGTTGCGGGGTTTCCCAAAAAATTTTTAAAAATATAACAAAATAATAATTAAAAAAAATTTAAAAAAAAAAAAAGGGGAAAAAAAAAAAAAAAAAAAAAAGGGAAATAATGATTCTCCTGTGAGAAAGTGAAAACCTACAAAATTACATAAAATATGAAAAAAGAATACAATCAAAATTAAGGCATATTAGAATTGATAAGGTTCTATATCTGTAGATTGTCAGATATGGAAAGCAGTGTTAGAGATGACACAGATGACTGAAAATTGGTTAATAGGTTGGGTACTATGAGAAATTCTGAAGACAAGAAGTGGGCTTGAATTGACTGATGAAGACAATGTGGAAACTGCAGGTGTCAAAAAAATTTATTTGGCATCAAAAGGGATGGGAATGACAATGGTTTAAGACATAGAAAAAGCAAACATCAATTTTGCTATATTTTTATTTGTGTTCGGGTGATAGTGAAAAGAGTTGTTAAATTTAGTAGCCAGAGTGTGTATTTGAGATACCTGTGGAAATATATTTTTGTGCTTCAAAATTATAAACAGTTCTTGAATCTGTTTCTGTATTTTTTTGTTTGGGACATAATATTGAATTAGATGGATATAATTGTTATGAATTAACACATTTTGGCTCCAGATTGCAATCTGTGGAAGGATGTTAGTTGAATTTTAATGAATGCTTGAGACTCCGACACTTGAAACAATATAGAGGATTTGGAACATATTGTTATAAAAGGCAGTTTATATATGTAATCAACTTCAATCACAAATGGTAAATTGATAACCTAGGATAACTGAAAGTTAAAATCAATTGTTTCACATGAAAAACCATTCAAATATTTTTGTAATCATAATTTTTCTGGTCCAATTTACATTCTGATCAGAAAGTATTTTCAGGATTTCTACTTCAGAGGAGCATAGCAGGCGAGATTCAGAAATTATACTCTGACAGGAATTCAATGATTTGAGTTGACTTACAGGAAAGTCTCAAAAAAATCTTCCAAAAATTTTGTTTGCAAAACTGATTTATTTTCCATGAAAAATCAGTGGACTGTAACATTTTAAAACACTTAGTTCATTACTTATTCCTTTGTGAGAGCTTTGTGTATAACAAAAGGTGATTTTGCAACATTTCATACTTAGGCAAGGGATAGAATTAAAAATTTGTACTCCTTTTCCATCATTTTTTATAACAATTTTTTCACTTATCCATGGAAATCATACATCAAATAAAGAAAACAGAATCAGAGTTAAAAAAATAGAACAAAATTATCCATATATATATTCAGTTACTTTAACATACAAAGTATGCAATTTTTTGTTTTTTTATATTGCAGAGAAAAAAAAACTGAAAAAACATTACAAAATCTAGTCAGTTAAAAAATATTATTTATCACTCATGTGCTATCAAACTCTGTTTTCAGTTACCAGTTAAGAGAAAAAATTCAGCTACTAGTTGACTGGATTAAGCTTTCATACAGAATATTCACATCACAAAAACATTACGTTAAAAAGTTATTTAAAAGACATGACTTTTTTTTTTTCATAAATATATTTTTTCAGTATAAGTCATACTTTGCTTACTATTATCGGTAATTTTCCTGTTTCGCTAGCACAAATCTCGCCAAGCAGGCTTTAATGGCAACAACCAACAATATGCACATAAAAAATGTTCATAAATACTAGTTTTTGTTTTCCATCCATTTTTAATGTGTTATGAAAAAGATGTTACTGATAAGAAAAGACTGAATTGTTTTAAAAAAGTGGTTATAAAAGATAAGCTGCAGGAATGTTCCATTTGGCATTGGTTTTATCATTTTTGGCGACTTTATCACCTGTGCTGGCCAACTGGAAAAATACCTTAACTTTAATAATATGGATACTTCTATATTAACTAAATATAGAAGAGAATAACAACAGATGTGAAAATTGACTACTAGCTTTGATGTACAGAACAAAACCTTGGAGTACTATTTCTCTCTTTTCTTTAATTCTTACTAAAACATTTTAAAGGATTTTAAAAAATATTTGAACTTCTACATAACAAATTATCCTTGTTTTGCTTAGAGAAATGTATTGTTTTAATTTAAATTAGATGCACATTAAGATAATATTTTAAGAGTATTCCATCCCTTTAAAAATACATTTAATACCATATCTATAATAATCAATTTAATTTAACCTTAATACTAAATTTACCAGTTAAGATGACACTAAAAGAATAATGATGCACATTATTCCATACAAATAATTTGTGAAATTTTTGTGGATGTTTCTACTTTACTACTGATTCAATCAATGAAATCACCATACATGCACAAATACATGTTACCAAAATTATCTTACTTGATCTAGTTGGACTTCTTTGTGCAGACTGTCGAATTTCTTTAATTAAATTTTTTTCTTCCTCACTTAGAAGAGGTAAGTTGTTATATTGTGATGAATTCATAATTTGCCTGACCCAAATGAATGTAAACATTATTGAAATCATGAAAAAATTTGTCCCAATACCAACAACAGCTGACAGCATTGGCCAATAATACATCATGTATCTGAAATTAAAAAAAACACACACACACAAATCAATGTATGTTTCTTTCAACTGGAGAAATACATTATTGTATATATTGAACATAATTTTTTTAAATTATATTTTAATGTGCTTGACAAAAGAGAATTTCATTTTGCATTCAATTATAATAGTTTGCATTCCGTTTTAATGGACCATAAAATGATTGTTATGTCACGAATGGAGAGGTTAAAAATTTAATGAATATTAAGTTCAAATGAATTATGTTAATGAAAATTGATTTAAAATAAGAAAGAGCAAGTAATATTAAAGTGTATTAAAAATACAGGAGCCATTTCAATCAATTGTAATATATATAGCTCAGAATACTACTTAATACTAACTATAAAGAAGATAGAGCGGTTTTATTGGCTTTCTACAGATAAATATATATATAGATCAATTATCATATAAATATAATATTAGATACCCATGTCAGTAATTTTAGAAAGATGCAATACTTTCAATTTATCAGGAAGTAAGGTTGAAATAAATGTCCAACACAACATCAACTATAGTGTTATTGTAACTAATGAAAATAATTTAAATATATTATATATATATAAATTATTTTATATCTACCTTATTTATAAACAAACAAAAAAAAAAAGATATTGAATCATTTAATTTTTCAAAAATGTTAATAAAAAAGATAGTATTTATATACATTCTTAATAACATCTTAAATATAGAACTGAAATTTGGCATTCATCTAATTTAAAAGAGAATTGCTCCATGGGACACCACACCAACTTAGAAGGAAATTTTTTTAAAACCACTTTTCCCAAGATATATACCCGGGGTTCATGATGAGTATTTTAGCGGGGAAAGCGAATAGTTTTGTAGAAGATATTGTGTTTTCAGCTGACAGCATTTTTATCAGATTGCAAAGATTATTATTTTTGCCCAAAAAATAGTTTTGTCAAACTTGGTTTTTTATGTTTTGTATGTTAATGTAGACCTTAGGAAAACGTTTGACTATTTATTTTAAACGGTTTTTATAATTAATTTTTCAGGGGAAAATCTTTAGTTAATTTATTAGCTCTAACGGATTAAATTTCACAAAGTGGAGTATTCTGTTTATGTATATCCCTTTAATTTTTAATGTTGGATCCAAAAAAATTATTGTTTAAAAAAAAAATAAAAAATTTTAATGCAGTAGATAAAGTATTAACGATCGCCCCCCCAAAGGCTCACAAAGCTCTAATGCTTTCCCAAGAAAGTAGTGAAATTTTCCAACTTGATTTTTGTTAACTTTATTTTTTTATTGAATCCATTATAATTTAAAAAAAGGTGTTGTTGCAAAAATTCAATTTTAAAAAAAATAAATACAACGAAAGAATATTAATGTTTTCACTTTCAGATATAAATTATTTACCTATTTTTAAATGTTCATTAAAAAAATTTTAACAATGTGTACTTTTTAAGCAAAATCAGCAGGAGGTATTTTCAAAAAACGACCCTCAAGAGTGTTAGGGAGTTATAAATAAAAAAACTTTTTTTTTCAGCTATTAGATCTACATACTTAAAAATTTTAAAAAAGGTTTTTTTCCCTTTTCCTTTTTTTGCAGCTGAGATATGCAAAACCTTTTTTTTTTAATTTGCAATTCCGAAAAAACCATTAAAACTTCTTTATCCTTCAATCTGTGTTGTTTAATTTTTCAGTTCACCCGTGCGAAGAACGGGTATACCAGCTAGTCATATATAAGTTCAAAACTTAAATGCATGCTGCTCCATTTGGGTTAGTTCAAATTAGATCAGATTAGAACTACTGTACTTGACTCTTTGAACTCTTGACACTGTACTATAATTAAATTTAATTAGGAGCCCTCACTGTTCAATTACATTAAATGGACTTAGGATTTAAACTCATCTACTACTCATTATCTACTAGTCACTAGGTTAATTCTTTTTTATTTCAGGTATCTTTAAAATTGTAAAAACAATTACTTTTTGATCTAATCACTGCATTTAGGGTATTTGTCATTAAACAAGTAATATATAAAAAAAATTTAAGTTAATTTCTACTTAGATAAAAAAAGAACAATTTTATTTTAGCTACTTTTTACTAAATAGTTACAATTGATATAAATATGTATATACATATGACAGAATCACAACATTAAGTGGTAATTAATTTTTATTCATTATCAAAAATGGATTGTCCCAAAAAAACAAAGTCTATAAAATTTCAGTTAAACTGAATGCTTTAAAAGGAAAAAAAAAAATCTTTTACAGTTTTACCAAAAGCCAAAAATTAAAAACCAATGTGGTTTATCTGTAATTTCTAAATAATTATTTTTCCCAAAATTTTTTAATTTAATTTAAAATTAAATTATTGTATTGTCATCCAAAATAATCATGTATATAAAATTTCAGCTCAATGGAGCGCTTTAAAATGTGTTTTATTAACGATTGAAAATTCCACCAAGATAAATATATAGAGAGTGTGAGCTAATAGTAGGAATTGAAAAACAAAGAACAGATAAATATATATATATATATTTACCTTAAACCAGTAAACTGAGCATGGATTTTTAAAGTGCTTGAGTATATTTCAGCAATTTCTGCTTCTACTGCAACATAGGCAAAATATGCAGGATGAGTCTAAAATATTTGAATAATTATTTAACATAAAATAAGAAACCATGTTTTAAATGCTAATAATCAAGTAAAATAATAATCATGAGAAACATATTTTTAGAATCAAACTATTTTTAATAAACTATATTTAAAAGGAAAGTAATTATTAATGAATTCAATAGCTTTCATTAATCATCTTAAGAATATTTCAACTGTGCTTTCTCTTTGAACAGATAGCGACGCTTACCTAATTTGGATGCCATTAAATAACAAGAAAATACATCAAAATACTGCAGTTTCTTGAAGAATGGGTGAAATAAAATATCTGCTTTATTTTAATCCCAAATTAGAGTAACATTTAAGTTAAATCTTTTACTTTTAATTATTTTACGTACATGAATTCTGTATAAGTTAATATAAATATATTTCATGCTGAATGCTAATATCAACACATTAATGCTTGAATAACTATACCAATTTTCACTTAATTTTATAAGTATTTATGTCCTTTATTGTTCAAACAGAAACTTACGTTTGTTTAGATTATGTTGATGTAGCCATAAGTTTGACATCAAAACTTTTTATAACTAAATGTTTTGTTAAGACCATAGCATGAAATTTCTAAATTTTATTTAAAAATTATTTTTCCTTTCTTACAGAGATGTTTAATCATTGGCCATTTTTGATAGAAATATTTAAACTTTATTCTTGATACAATCCTTTATGCTTGAAAATAATGTTTCAGAACAATGATTTTCTATTTTTTTTCCAAGTAATTTTTGATCATGATTAAAAATGCTAATGAGTTTCAAAATATGACATTTTTAAATATTGTTAAATTTTTTTCCAGTTGCTCTGTTCTGAAAAATTAAGTCTGTTTTTAAACATGTTAAATCTAATAAGACTATTAACTTGCATCATGGAATTATTACTGATTAATTATCATTTATAAGTGAGAGATCCATAAACTGAATTCCAAGACATTTTAGTTAAGACTTTCTAAATACTTTTTTAAACAGGTCACTGGAAAGATACACAAACATATGCCCTGCTGGTGTGTGTTACTGTTCTTATATTCTTCTACTAAAAAAAAAAGCAAATTGTAATGGCTTTAAATAAAATTAAATAATTATGTTGGCTTTAAATGAAATTTTAAAAAATTAGTTTCAAGTCAGAAAATAATCTTAAAAAAGAAGGGAAAATGCTAGTTACCATAAGTAATAATAAAGCTGTTACTCAAATATCTTTCCAGTATTACTTGTCTCGAAATCAACTATAAAGCAACAGCTTTTTAAACAATAGTAATAAAAAAATACATTTTTCTCACAGCTGCTTACATATTCCCCAGACTATTAGTTCATCTGTAGAGGTAAGAATACCATAGTTTAAGAATTACAAAATTCAAATGACATTCTGGTTTCTTACTACCTTTTTCAAAACTTCTTTACATTATGAAAATAAATGGTTTTGAGTTGTTTTCAAGAATTCATAATGTCAAGGCAAAAATATCTGAAAATGTAGCTATTTTCAAAATTGAAGATAACCCTTTTTTTATGGAATTAAACTAATTCATAAAATAAAATTTTGATAAAATTTTCAAAATTTTCATTAGTGATAATATAAACAATGGGCTTATATAAAAAATTTAAACAGAAGTGAAGTCATTAATTTGTTGGGTGACTAGAAAATTTATTAACCTAAAAAAAAAAATTTTCATAATCCTCTAATTTACTACAATGTAATAATTTACATATCATAAACATATAATTTTTCAATTAAAAAAAGGGGGGGGCCTTTAGCATCTAAATTTTTAAAATAACTAAGAATAAATAATAATATTTTAATTATTCAAAATGCATTATTGCAATTATATAAATACAATCTTGACAACCACAAAAATTTATTTTGGATGGGTAAAATTATCCTTGTAAATGACATTTTAAACTACTGAAAAAAAGCCTTTTCCTTACTATCAAACTGCCTCTATGATTAATTTTTTAAAAACATTGATGTTTTTTTTTATATATATATATATATATTAATGCTTTTTTCATAATGCATTTTTTGTGACAATTTCTTATAATTCCTATTCCAGATATTTTTTTACCTTTTGAAAATATTTATGTTTTATCATACAAAATTTTTTTCTATTTTACACCTTCATTAATTTTCCCAATCATAACATTTTATGCATATTATAATAAAGATGTGGTTTTAAAAATTTATAATCTAAAATATTTTAATTAAAATTATGAAAAAATAGTTGAAATACATCACAGCTTACACAGTCTTCAACATATTTTTCAAATAGGGGAATAGATAATGACTGTTTTTCTTCAAGAGTTCCAGCAAGTAAAGCAGGAACAAAAAACAATGTATAAATCATCTTGAATAAAGGTGATCTATAATGCAAAATTGCCTGAAAAAAAAAAACTAATCAAAATGTTTAAGTTTGAGCATCTAAAACAAACAGTAAACTGTCAAGAAATATACAATTATACATCAAATTGCAAACACTTACAGGCCTCCTTGATGATTTCAAAACTTCTCCTTGTTGAGAAACCATATCAAGGCGAATCATAAACATACCTAAAAACAATTTATAATTAAATAAGACATTCAACAAACTAAAAAAGGGACGTATATTTCACACAGATTTGCATACAACTTCAAAAGAAAACATTAGTATTTTATCACCAAGTAAGAGTACACAAAATACCAATGAAAGTAAACAGGAAAAGAGCTATCTATAAATTACATTAATAAGAATCATGGCAATTGTTATCTGTTAACATACAGGCTTCATGATAGCTTAGCGGATTGCAAATAATGTTTGGTTTTTAAAAATATTTTAGTATTTGCATCTCAGTGTCATAAGCTTCTCAAAAGTATGCCTCTGGAGAATCACATTAAATATCCCATTGCCAAGCTATAAAAAATGACAAAGTTATTTTACTAAATACTTCTCAAGGTTAAAAATATAATAGTGATTAATAATGTTTAGGGCATAAAAAGTTACATGCACAGTTGTTCCAGAATATATGTTAAAAAAAAAAAAATTTATTCAGATATAAAAAAACTGAAAAAAACTTTTTCATCCATATTCCTTATATAAAAATTAGGAAGGACAATCCCTCTCAGCAATTTTTTTAAAGTTCAATTATTTCAATTTTATGGTTAAGAGTTTCAGAGAAACAAATCAAAATGCAGGAAGTAGAAATGATTTAATAATAATGTGTGAGATTTTTTATTTACTATAATTAATATAAACATTTTCTTATATAGGATTGAATCAGCTCATAAATCTACAGTTAAACCCTTTGGATTCTTAATAGCTGGTGTAAACTTGAAAATCTTATACACACACACAATGAAAATTCAGCAGATTTCATTTGACAGGTTTAACTACGGATGTGTGCTTCCTTGACAGTCACCATAAATAAATTCATAAAAAAGGAACTACTGTTAAAATGTAGCTACTTAATAGTAGATTAAACATATATATATACCTTGATTTAAATTACGGTCAGATTCAGGCATGTCTAGAACTATTTCTATAGAATAGACTTGACCACCTGTTAAAAGCTGCAGAGAAAATATAAACAGTATTTAATAAGAAAAATTTTACTATTTTTTTAAAAAAACAATAAAAGTTCTTAGGTTCATAAAATTACAAATACAAGAGAAATAACACATATATACATTATACCTACACTTTTATATACATATATCATTATACCTACACTTTTATATAAATATATACATTATACCTACACATTTATATGCATATACATTTATCTTTAGAGGAATATTTAAATTTTAACTAATGTATAAAATTTTTTATTAGTTTAATGCAGAACTGTTGTCGTGTTAATTTTTTTAAAGCCATTCATGTATATAAACATAAATAATTCAAATTTAAAATATTATTAAGCAGAGTTTATTCAAGGTTTAACGATAAGTTGCAAAAGCCAATACAAAAGGCATTTTGTTACGCAAAAGAATAAAATTTTGTTCAAATTTAATATTTAAAAAAAACCATAAACTTTTTCATCAATAAAAAAAATGGCAGCATACTTCTCTATCAATATATAATTAACATTTAATCCTTGTATAAAAATATTTTTGAACAAACCAAATATTGAATCTTATTTTTATTCCTGACAGCAACAAAATTGAAAGGACATTAATATGAATAAATTAGAATAACTGTGAAGAAAACATGGTATGACAGCAAATTTTTATTTTGAGCGAGAAAGGTGCATATGAAAGTACCATAAATGGATGAAGTTTTATTGCCACATACAGATAGCATTAATGAAATCTGAATGTCATGGAATAAATTAAAAAATAATTAACTAGAAATGTTGAAGAATTATTATAAAACAGGCATCAAATAACGGATTTTTCTAGGGAATTCAAAATTACCCAGTATTGTTTCCCAACTTTGGATATTATTTTAAAGTAGAATGTGTAATAGGTTTAGGCAGCGAGGTCATCCTGTAGTACTATTACTGTGGAAGACAGATATATCAACCCAACAGTGAGTAAGAACTGCTACACAACAGCTGGTCAAAGAGCAAATGAACTTTGTAATGCCACATGTAATCAAATATCACAGAAGCTGTTTCTGAATGTGTGTAGCAAGCAGAAATACATGCTTGGAGACCAACAGTATCGACAAGAAAACATTAGTTTCTATGAGCAATCATGTCAACATCAAAATTCAACTGAGAATGATTGGATATGTGCCCTTATCAGATAAAAAACCCAAGATTCACTTTTTCATCTTATTGTAGATGCCAACTGATCTGATATGAGAGAGTATATCAAGTCCAAAATATCCAAAAAAGGTATAAATGTACTTTTTATACTGCAGGCTAGCATTATGAATGGCTGATTGTCATTGCATGTGATATCAAGTGGGATTACAGACACTGATCAATGCATTACTGAAGCCTCATACTATATAATCTTTTTATGCAACTTTCAGTAAGACATTCTGTTACAAGGAAGGCAATGTAACAATTCAGCACACATATGCTGCCAAGACAGTGAGGATATTTAGCATCTCTTCTGGCCATCCCATTCCTCAGATTTAAAATATTTGGGATACCTTAGGATGAAGTTTAACTACTCAATATCAAAGCCTCCACCAAAGACACCCTCATTTATGTATTGAAAGAACATTGAAAACACTTGACTCAACAGCCTGCTCCAACATACTGACACTTACAACGAACTTCATTATGAACATATTCTATACTAATTTGCTTTTTACAGTACCCACAGCGCTTTCTTCCCATGATTTGTACAGTTAAATGTTCAGATTGACACATACATGTCACACCTACAATTGACTTTTTGTACTTAATTTACAAATAAATCTTTGATATACTGTACAAGATACTGGTAACACCCCACCATATTTACAATTAAAACAATTCATGGTTTTTATACTATAAGCTCCGAGACCATGAGTTTTAAATAAACACAAAAACAGATTGTTCATTCATATCTGTCTGGAATGAATATAATATTGCAAGTTGTCAAATAAGAATGTTCCAAAAAATAAGAGTCATGATCTCTGACAGGTGCACACACATATACAAATTCCCTATGTGAATTAAATTCCTTGTCTAGACGATTGAAATGATTAAAGCACATATCAGCATACCATAAATGGTACCAGTTGCACTGTAGTCTGACAAAATCCGAGAAGATACAAGCATTGATGGAATGCAGTTAGTTATTAAAGAAAGATTTTTTTTAATATATGAATTGTGTTTTTCTCAGAAGGAGAAGAAATTTGTAAAAGTAACTAAGTACAAAATAATTATTAATAATGCATATGTTTTGATAAACAAAATTAGGCGAACTTAAAAATTGTGTATCATTTTTACTTGCTTAATATATTTTCACAGATTCAGGACAATTATTAAATTAGTATTTATTGACTTTTCACAGTTTCTTAAAATTTGAAAAGTACAATCCTAAATATAGTAGCTACATGTTTTCTTTCAAACCAAGTTATGAGGTTTATTCTAATTTTTCAGTATTTTACTTTATATGCATGATCTTATTCTCTTCTATAGATTTGACCCTTTTAATAAAAACATGTTTATTCCTGAAGTTGTTAATGCAAATAAATGAGCTGATGTGAATTGCTTTTTGTATTTCAGTAATTACTGGCATTTTTAGAATCACTTGAGGAGATTGATGCTTTCTTAAGAAACTCTGTAGTTGGTAAGTTGATTTAGTTTTGTATATGACCTTAAATATAAGTTGATTTCTAGCCACACTTAATTATTTAGTTGTAGCTTGCACATAATCTTATACTTCACTTATTTGATAATTCATTCAATCTTCTAGTCAAAGCTGATTTACTATGATTTATTATGCTGAGTACCATTTCAACTTATTTAGATATATAAAATAACTGTTTTTGTACTTTTTTTCAGTGAGTTTAGCACTTTTTAATGAACTCAGGAATGTAACTTGTATGCTTCCAGAAACCATAAAACAGTCTCGGAAAATTTTATTTATTTTTCATCTAATTGAATTGTTGTAAACAACACAGTAATAGATATTTGAAATACCTTTGAATTATAAGTTTTTACTCAAGCATTTTTTTCAATTTTTCTAAATCTTTTCAAAATTTTACCCCATATTACGAAATTTGTTTCTATTAAGAGTTTATACTTTAATTTATCATTACCTACTTGCTTAGCAATAATTAAATAACTTAATTTGTTTAGCTACTTCAAAATTTACTAATTGGATCAAACATTTAAAAATTGTATCTTATATATTCCAGTAGATCATTTTTAACAAATTCACTTTGCTCTATGAGTTGATGTTATTTAACATTTAGCTTAAACCATTAGCTTGATAATTCTTACATTTTCCATGCTATTCTTTGAGTATTATATATGTTTTTATCAAATCTAATAAAAGTAATTTAACTCAGTGGCGCAACAGCTCATGAGGGCCTACTGTGCCCAACTCAGTATGTGACCTTGGGCCCCGAGGTGCATGAGCAGGTGTTCCGATCAGGTGGTCAATCTGACCTGAAACCCTCAGTGTTAAGTTCCCAAGCAAGCTTGGTACTCATTTATCGACCCACTGAAGGGATGAAAAGCTGAGTCAATCTTGCCTAGTCCAGGGAATCTAATAAACTTATCTTTTATATATCAGTAAAAAAAGGGAAAAAATTATTTTCACTAGAAATATCTGATTTTTCACTTATTTCTTTAAATATATGAACTACATAATATAAACCAAAAATATATGTTTTTTCCTTCATTGATATAAGTCTATATATATGGTTAATATAACATATAGCCTAAAATTAGAAAATAAGAATAAAACTCTCTTTAATTCCCCCCCCTCCCAAAGTTTACCTATATAACACAATTTAAAAAACTACTCACTTCATAATGACCTTTTTCAACAAGTGTTAAATTATCATGAGGAAAAGAACATGTTGTTCCTTTGGGACATGATGTGCTAAGAAGAAAAAAAAATCACATAAGTTGTATAATTAAAATCCAAACTTAATCTTATCTTTTATATCATGCAACAATGATTTTATTAGAAAATATGGTAATTTTAACTTTACTACATTTTCATCGATCTTTATCAATATAAAGTACCAACTTTCACATAATGCTATTAACATATGAATGAAATCAAATATTATGAATCAGCATATTTTTAATATTATTAACACTAGTAGCTTTTAATTTCCTATTTTCTGCAAAATTATAATCAGCCTACATAATTATAGCTTTATTTAATCTATTTGTTGAAAATTAATGCTTTATGCGGATTGGGGTGAGTGAGTGAGTTTGGTATTTTATGGCGAAAAAGCCAGTTTTGGCTATACTCGCCAAACATTCATAGGTCTGTGGTCTGGACGGGAAAAGAAGAAATTGGATGACAAGATGGAGGGTCGAAAATAGAGAAGGATCACTGGGGTACCCCGGGGTCGTGACACCAGTGTTTACCAAAGATAGTAAAGCCCTTGGGAAAAGATCACTAGGGTATCTCAGGATTGTGACACCCGTACCCACCTAAAGAAGGTGAGAGAGGGACTAGAGAGAGTGAAAACAGAATTTCATAGTAAAATGCTTAACATATACAGTAAAAATTTAAATGTTACCAACCTCTTATACTTGTAAATCTTTTAATAGTAATTTTAATTTACTTAATTTAAAACATTAATAGCTAAAAATATTATATAGCTTGATTAAAATATCTCAAGTTTTAGGAAGTCGGTTCAAAAGACAATAAAATAAAAAGTCAACTTTTTTTCATTAAATACTTTACAAAACACAATTGTTATTAATTTGGTTTAAAAATTTGTTTTTATTTTGAATTTGAGATATATTTTTTATGTACATTCTGAAAGAATATCAAGCAAAATGAAAGTAACACAACAAAAACAGGTACTTACACATTAGCATCACCACAGTAAAATAGAGCCATACAAATTGCATCATTTACCACCAAAATATATGACTGATTGGTAAAACATAGAATCTCTTTGTTTTGTTATCATGGCATCAGTTTTGCTGCAGTGATGCTAATACGCAAAAAACAATAACCCTTGCACTTTGAAAGAGAAATTTGTGTATCCGTACATTTTTTAAAGAAATTTAGATATACTATTTGATTAAAAAAACCTCAATATGTAAAGTAAAACAACTTTAACAGATTAAATACATTAAACAAAAGTTTTTCCTGATAAGGCATTTTTCAAAAAATTCAATTGTTTTGTAATTGATTTTAAGTAAAATAAAATTTTCTCTGAATGAAAGTTATTTAAAAAATGTAATTAAAAGTAAATTAATTTTTTAACAAATGAATTTTAAGCAATAACATTTTGAAAGATTTTATATTTTAATTATCTGGTGCAGCACGGTTACCAAAATGATGTTTTAAATGAATTGCATATTAAAATCCTCATTTTACTAAAGAATCGTCAAGTAGAAGGGCTCGTGCACGAAAATATTAACAAGAATAACACCACAGGCTAGGTAGATTTGAAACAGTTAAGATATGAGGTTGATATTTGAGGTAATACTTCCCTCTTTTCAGCAATGCATTACAAAAGGATTTTGGGTACTTGGGTATTATCGCAATCATATTGGTGACATTATATGAAACAAAGCATATAGTTGCCAATTTGGCGTGCACGACATGCGAGAAATCGGGTTGCCCCAACTTGGCGAGTTATCTTGAACGTTGGCATTATTGCGATAGTACCAGAGTAAGTATGGATTTTGATACCAGTCCCATTTTACTCACAACAGCCCTTTTTCTACACTATGGATCCATAGTAAAATCAACACTTTTAATATATAACTTGACTAAACATTCCCAGTCATATGTAAAAGATTTTGATCCCTAGGCTATTCAGTCACTTAAATCAATCAATATACCTTATTATTTTGAATCCAAATCATATCATGAAGCCTAAAATCAAATATCCAGATCCCTGCTTTACCAATATAAGAATGAGTCCATAACTTACTTAATGAGCAACAATTTATGCTGCATGGTGAACTTAGTATTTACAAGTTGATGTGAGTGTGATTCATGAATTTGATTACACATACTGAACCTATGATTGATCATTCTTATGAAGCAAACAATCCATTCAAAGGTTTAGTTAACAAAAATGTTTTATACCTGGGGTGGGCATTACGTCCATCATGATCAACCGCCTGAAGATTTTAGCAGTTAGTAATTACATACGGAAATATTCAAAATTGGCTGAAGTATGTGCAGACTAAGTTCTCTACTAACTATAACAAAACAAACTAACTTTAGATGAAAACATTTTATTTTTTACGTATTTTGAATTGTTTGACAATAAATGCATCATTTGATATTATAACATTTGTGGTTATTATTATTATGTTTGTATTTTGCATTTTGCTTTAAATGCAGTTTTAAAAGTGTTTGTTTTTTTATTTCAGTTCTATAAGTAAGTACATATTCCATATGTATTATTAATTTATTATAAATATTGTAGACCTTTTCGAAAACCTCACCACGGCAACGACACTGGCGCTCACAAGAATTTTTCAAGGGGTGAGGCGGGGTCAAAAGTTTACCATTCTCATATCATACCCCAATACGCAGTCAAACATATTCTTTTAATTTTGTAGATTATCAGGAACAAAACACAGCAAAAAATAAATTACTAAATAAATGAGAATTAAATTAATAAAAAGAGTAGTAATAACAAATAATTAAATTTTACGTACTATATGCATGGGATTATAAATAAACGGAAAAAAAAAAATCAAGGGCTATGGGGGAGGGTCCGGACCAGTAGACCCCTCTCCTTGTGGGCGCCACTGATATTAGGTGGACCGCACAACAGTTTGAAAAAATTTGAAGTCTGCGCACCCCCGTTTTATATGAATGAGAAGTTAGCATACATCTAATATATAAATTATTTGTTCCGTTATCATTAAACTGATGCTATATATAAAATAGACTATTAATAACAGACTTTATTGAACCTTGAATTAAAAAAATAAGGTTAGAACTGACAACCCTACTTCTAGCTCCTCCACCACATGATATAAAGATAAATTATTAAATATATAATAGACAGACTTGGTTTCATTTGAATTAACGAGTTGTTTCAGATGAACATATTGGTTATAAAAATCTGGAAGTGCTGTAATTTTGATCCTCAGACAGACATTCGAAATGGATGTGCCAGTTACGAGTTCATGACAGCAAATTAGTCTATTACAAGTATAGGAAAAAAATAGACTAGTTTAATGTTATGTTTCTGAAAAAGACATCAATTTTAATTTCAGAGTTTCATGACATCCAATGATTAAATTTATTTCCTGAAAGAAAAAAAATTTTACACTGGCACAAGTTTCTCAAAAATTCAATGCTAAATTTGATGAGGTTTGTTACTAAACGATACCAAAAATTGTTCTTTTCATTTTTATCCCAATTCAAAATACAGTGATTATTTATTTAAATTTTCTCAAATTTACTATCAATAAAATAAAACTGTTGTATTTTATTTCTTCCAATCTGAATACATAAAGCCATCAACCAGGAAAGAGCTTAAAATATTTTCAATGATAGGCGCTGCTATATAATTAGCTTTTGAAATTACAATTTTTAAATATGTTTCCCGAAAGTTTTATTTTTTTTCCATAAAAGTTGAAATTTACATATTGGGAAAGCAATTGACAAAGCAGGGAAGAAAGATGTTCAATTTATTTCACATGCCAAAAAGATAGCATATAAACTAAATTAATATGGCGATTATAACATTTTATACAATATTGTGCAGTTCAAATGAAAAATTTCAATATGTAAAAAAGCTATTTTAAATTACTAATGTAATTGTTTTGCAGAGTAAATATTAATCTTCTTTAAAGAAATATCTATAAATACAACATGATATTATTAAAAATAATCAAGAGTCTCATAAAAATAAAATGAAATTTGCCATATTTTTCCAACATAATTTAGTCGAGGTTTTTTAATGCGAATATACAATTATTTTAATTTGTATCGAAGAATTGTGACACTATTTTTATTCAATGCACTAAAATTATACGCAAAAAACATGTGATAAATAAATGAATAATATCTTTAAAAATGTAACATTTCCCGGAGTTTAACAACAAAACTCACTCGTATTTTAAATGAACAGGCTTTACATGCGCTACAGCTGGGATATACAAATAATACAACAAAGCATAACTGGCAATAGAAAACCATAATACGGTAAAAAATGCAAAAATTAGAAGCAAAGCTTTAAAAAATGTACGCTTTAAATCTGAAAGAAGCTCCATTTATTATTTAACTACATTTAGTATTGCATTTAAGGAAATTTAAATATTAATTGGCAGACAGGTTTCGATGGTGTAGCCAAAGAATACAATATCTAAACTTTAAATATGAAATTTAATACCAGAGAAATAATTCGAATTTTTAGAAAACCCACACATAGCAGAATATTTAGCCAAACTAATCAATTTTTTTCACAATAATAATTTTTGCAAAATTAAAAATTTTATTGTAAATTAACATTTTTTCTCTTGAATTCTAACTTTTCAAATTTAACAGAAATTTATAGCGTAAATAGCTTAAATATAAATATTTTGACTAGGACATTCCCTTTTTCAAAAAGGAATTAAGAATGAAATAAAAAAAGTTTTTGAACTATGACCTTCAAATCCGTCAGGTGAAAGAAAAAAGTTTATTTTACTACACAGAGGTGAACTTTGACTATGACTATGACCGTATTATATATTTGTAATGAATGACGAAAAAAGAGGGATTCATGACAAAGATAGTGAATCTTTGATTAAAAAAAGGACGAATCACACGCATAATACACCATAGATATTTTTCAAAAGATAATTTTTTTCAGTATCTGATGATAGCTACATTTTTTTTTATTTATCAGATATTTTGAACCCTTTTTTGACCCTGCTTGTCTGGCCACTGTTGTAATGAAATAGCGTGGAAATTGAAATTTTATTTTATGTTTTTACTGTGTTAATCCTCATTTTTGTTTATTCTTTTAAATTTAGTCATAGGTAAGCATCAACATCTTCTAATCTGTTTCAATATTTCTTTATTACATATAAAATTCTATACATAATGAACAATAAGTGTATAAATTTAAATATATTTTAGTTATTTTTCAACTCTATTACTGTGGACTTATTTTTTTCGTGAAAATATTTATATGAAGTATATGCGATTGCATAGTTTGATGACGAATTATACTTAATTGGGGGAAAGAAGTAGACATGCCGGTATCTTAACCATAGCTCGTGAAATAATTCTTGCCCCTATATCGAGATAATATTCACTTATAAGCGATGTTTTTCAGCTCAATGCTTACTTCAAATAATCACAGGCCATATATTCTCTTATGTGCTTGAAAGCACAGACTTTTTAAAAAAAATCTGCATTGTGTAATCAATGAAAACAGAATAATTTTTCTCTTTTCTTTTGTATTTTGAGAAAATTTATCAACTTTATGAAATTTATTGATTAACATAAAATTTGCATTTAAAAATACACATTGAATTTTGTATATAGTAGTTTCATCAGTGTTGGAAGGAAGTATTAAATTCTGAAGAAACGGTTAAGGATTTATAAAGTTATTAGTAAATATTTTATGTTTGGATTTGTCTGAAAAGGATTGAATGGTTTATAGTAGCATTATAGATTAAGAAAATGTTGGCGATAAGTATTACTGAAATCACCTTGTATCGTCTAGTTGCAAAAGATGTTTGCTCACCTGAAGGAAAGGAGATTTGTCAGATAAAGAATCAGTAATTTAATTTGTAAGAAGGAAATAATCCAGTTACCTTATTAATAATACGAATTATGAAGTCTACTTGAAGTTATTTTAAGATTGTTGCGTTAGTTGTCTTTTAGCTGTTCTCATAATTTTTATTTTCATCTTACATGATTTAAATGGATTTTTTAATTAGATCATATATGTAAAATGATATTTCATTTATGTGTTATATGATTTTAACATTGTATGAAAATACTTATATGATTGTACTCTTGCATTACCTATGAATATATAAATAATGGATTTAAAAACTACTATCAGTATAAGTTTTAAAAAGTAAGATGTTAGTGATTTTTTCTGAAATAGTTGGATCTTATTTTTGCTAGATAAGTACTAAAGTTTATTTACATTCTGTTTTAAATAATTTCTTGGAAGATTGGTTATTTATTATAGGCAATTAAGTAAAAAAAGTTTTTCTCTATAAATTTTTAGTAGAGATCAAATTTTATTTAATTGTATTTCTAAAAGATTTTGCTATTTGTGAAATTTTGTCAATTCCAGATTACCTTTATCTATTATGGTAGTTTTTCTGGCAATTCTTAATAATTTCTTTTTTGAAACAACTTTGGACAGTTTTGGAGTCTTTTTAAGAATAGAAAATTACAAGAATGCTTAGATTTGATATTAAGTTTCTTTTACCTTTCATTTTTCTTAGTAAAATAAGAATAGTTAAGAAATATATATATATGTATATATTTTTACTTACAACATCTTCAAAAAAAAAAATCTTTATTATTGTACTTGCATATTATTGCAGTAAAGTCATTGTTCAAGATAATTCGTCAAGTTGCCAACTTTGAATTTTTTTCTTTTCTGCTTGATATTTCTGTTTTGTAAAATTCTAATATTTTAGACTACCTTGAGAGGATTTCAATTATTATACACAGATACTGACTAATCTTAGTTAATTTAACATCTTTGGCAGTGGAGAAAGAAAGTGTCAAATTATGCCAACAGCTTGCTTTTCTGCATTACTTCTTATTCAGTATGATGACTATCATTCAATAAATTGGCAATAAATAAGAGTTTTGTACCAAAATAGGGTCAAACTGTGATATGTAATTCTTAATTTAAAATATTTTTACAGAACAAAACTTTTTGTCTGATAAATGTGACTTTAATGAATGAAATAATTTATTTTTTTAATACCATTAGAGATTGTTGGCAAAGGAAATGTTGCAATCGGTGCCGGTTTAAGTTCATTTTGGGCCCTAGGTGCGAAAAATCTACAGGCTCCCTTGCACTGGTGAATCAAAATTTATAACTAGAAACTGGTTAGGTCCAGCTTATCTGGGTCCTTCCGGATTCCTGGGCGCCCACTCCAAATGCCCAATGGATAAATTGGCACTGGTTGCAATAATTGGCAGGATATTGTTATATACAATAATTATATATTTGACAGGATATATTTATCAATGCATTACTGTGAGTTGCAATAGCAATGATCAAGTATAAATATTTTCAAGTATTAATTTATTTGTTCAAAATACTAAACTAAGTTTACCTTCTTTTATGTTTGTTAAAATTGTAATAAACATGTATATATGTGAATGAGCAGTTAAACTTAACAGTTTATCAAAACAATAGAGCAGTTAAATGGGAAATCAATAAATATATGTATGCTTAAATTTTTTTCTTGTTTGTAATCATTGTAAAGTTCAGTTGTTATTTGCATATTTATGAATATATGTATATATAACTTCTTGATAATACATTTTTCATGTGTCTGTATATTGCTTACTGGTACGTCTTTAACATTGTCATGTTTTACATGCAAGTTGTAATATATATTTTTCTATGTTTATAATACTTTATTAAATATCAATTATTGTTTTGATATTGTATTAAGTGAAATAACAGAAAAAATATATATCTTGTTCAGATATTTATGTATAAAAACACTTTATCTGATTATTAAGATTATTTTTTTTATATATATAAATTAATTTGAAACATAACTTCCTTATTTATAACTGACAGCTGATACTTGTCACAAACATTTTACCTGTTAATTTTCTATTTCCTTTTATGTTCTTATTTTTTCCTATCCAATTTTCCTTGTAGTAGCTAATATCTTAACAGGAAATTATGTAATATTTTCTTGTTCTTATTTTAAATGCCTTTCCTTTAAGATTACTGCTTTGTTGATTGTGAAATTCAAAGACTTTTGATGATTTGTTATGAAACAAATGTTTTATTTTCTGCTGTAAAAGTTACTCTTATTTAAAGAAGAAAAAAATCAGTTTTGTATACCATTACTGAAACTTAAAGATATTACATTTCTTGTTTATAAACATTTATTTGTAAAATGAATTTATTTTTAAATATAATGTCATATTTTTAATGTATATATATTATCTTAAAATTGATTAAATATTACTTGTTTTAAAATGAAGAAATATGCACATTTGTATATTGTACTGCTCTGTTAATTATTATTTAATTCTAAATCTACAGCTTTTGATAGTGCTGAAATATTTTGTAAAATAATGTGAAGTATTCATTAAATCAAAAGTTTTTTTAAAAAAAATTTGCTGCGTCTTTTATAAAAATTAGTAACTTTTGAAATATTGATTTAATTAAAATTGGGGCTTATTAACGTCACTACAGCTAAATTTGTGCCACACAAATCCCACCATTTTCTGAAAAAATCTGACAGTTTCTTTTTCAAATGAGACTTAACAGAAACTTTTTGCTTTGGTATCGTGGAGTGAGTTGCATGGCATAAATTTTAAATTTTGCTGCAGTGATGCTAATATGAAAATACCAATTATTCTTATAAATTTAGTTTAATTTTTAGTAATAGATTAAATAAGTTATAAATGTGGAGATTCTGTAGCTAGTTGAATGAATTTTTTTTTAATATTGATAAAATATTTAGTTTTATCCATTTATTATTATTTATGCATTACTTGATTCTCAACAACGTTTGTTTTAAAATACTGTCTGTATAAGAGCTATTTAAACTGTTTATGTGCTGTAGTTTAAAGTGAATAGTAATTTTCCTATTTAACTAAATTCTTTCTAAGGTTTATCATTAGACTTGTAAAAATTTTTTGAATGTGATTAAATACGTATGTATATGCTGAATTATATATATCTTTGAGTATACACGATTGAAGTTTTTTTAATGTCATATTTATTATAAATTAGTACAAAATTCATTATTTATTATAAGTTTACCTAATGCACATGTTTAGTGCATAAGGGCTGCATAACTTCCTCCCTAACTTAGATGAAAGTTGAAAAGTTATTAAGCATCTCTTCCTTAAAAAAAGTCAAATTTTTCAGTTGGGAAAGATGGGAGATGGGGGATGTGTTATACCTGTTAGTTCAAAATTTTCTATAGGAAGGGGGAGGGATTGGGAACTCCCCCTCCCACACACATTGTTTGTGATGTTATTACATGCATATTTTTTTAAATAAAAATATTAAATCACTGAAGAATTTAATTAAAATTATAGAATTTATCAGAAATTATTACTGGTTTAAGTTTAAAAATTGCAACAGGTGTATTTCCTTGTTAATGCTGTTTTAAAGTTGCAAAATATTTTAAAATTCTTAAAATATTCCCTTTTTTAAAAACATATTTTAAAACGGCACCAAGTTTAATGTTAAAATATTTGATGTTAATTTGAAAGATACGTAAAGGATCAAAGTAAAGGAATTCTGTTGTATGGTAGGGTTATGGTTTTTTTTTAATACTGAGATACTATCTGTTTGAATAAATAGTTAAAAAGGACGATGTTTACTTCCAAGTTTGGGAAGAACTGTGTTAATGGACCAGTGACTTGTAGAGAAAAAAAAAGTTTGGATCATTTGTTCAATGCCGTGAAATGTATTTTTATGCGAATCAAACAATTTTCTTAAGTGTGAGTATTGTGTCTCAAAGCAACTTGATCAAGGAAAAGCTGAGCCCTGAAATTAATTTTAAAGACTTTTCAGTGATACCTTGGAATTTAGAATCTTTTGATTTTGGAAAACTAAATTCTGGGATAATTGACTAGGATTGATCCAGGACTGTTTTGGGGATGTTTTCGGAACTATGCATGACTGTATCTCGTGCTAATCCCATTCTTTTAAATGTATCCAAATTTTATACTTGTGGGCATGAGAATTCTATATTTCAGATTTTATAGATAAATATTAACTTTATTAAAATGAACTTATTTACCTTAAATTCATATCTTGGCAGATAGTCTCTATCAGTAGCGCACACAGGAACTTTTCAGGGGTCCGGGGTTGAAAATTCACCATTCTTGTATCATGCTATTTTTGATTTTGTTGATTTTCGGGAACAAAACACAGTAAAAAACTAATTATTGAATAAATAATTAGCATTAATAAAATTAATCATTAATAACAAATATTTAATTAAATTTTACGTATTATATACTTAGAATTATAACCAATCAGTAAAAAATCATGGCCTTGGGGGTCCGGACCCTCTTGTGTGCGTCACTGGTCTCTACAGGCAGGCTATAGTTGCACAGGGAAAGGATGTAGCATAATTTGTCCTATAATTGGTTTTTATAGAGCCGAAACTTGTTGCCTTATTCTTTCAAAGGATTGAGCTGGGGAGCAATGACTGTTTGGGTTTACCTTTCTAGAGGTGTAATTAATGTGAGAGGAAAAAATTATTAGTTTTGCTCTTAAAACCAATCCTAAGTATTTGAATTCATTTATCCATGGGATGGGCTACCGGGAAATTTGGGTGTGTCTTGGATAATGAGGTTAAAATGAAATGTGTTGTGGCATAAAATCAGTTTATGTAATGATATTTTAATTGTTTCTGCTGTAGAGATGTTTGTGAGAATTCCTCATGCCATATTATTGCTAGTTCAAACCAACAGTTTACAATTATTAGGGATGTTATCAGTTACATTATCGAAAATGCGAGATTTATTTTTTAAATTAAAGGTTGCTAAACTTTTTGTAAGCTATGAAAAAACCAAACATGTCAAGCAAATGCTTGATTGTTATTCACGTGAAGGAAGTGAATTTATTAGATTATCATACTGTGACATTTCTGTAGGTTCACAATAATATATTTAAAAGTAAGCTACTTTTTTGTGGAATGCATGAATTGAATTGTTTGATGTTATGTAAAAATTCTGTTAAAGATGAGCGAATGCTCTTGACATCCTTGTCAGCTGTTGGTTAAGTCATTGCTGCTAATATAATACATTTTGAATTTGTTTTTTTTTCAAATACTGCAAATTAATCTTACCATCTGTAATATATTTTTTGCTACTTAGATAAAACTTGTAAAGAGTTGCATAACATCATACTTTATCAGAGTAAAATTTACTTAATCTGATCTTATTCTCAGCTAGTAATACCCCTCTTTCAGATAAATAGTATTTGTGGTTCAATCAGAGTACTCTTTTTCAGCATGTATGGAATGAAAATGTTTTCATAAAGTTCCACGCAGTTAACTTTTGAACTCTTAAAAATATCTGCCTGTTTTAATTTTCAAATTGCTGTTTTTTTTATTAGTTGAATTTTCAGATACAGTGTTAATATCCAATTCTTTGTTGAAATAGGTATAAATTTAAAAAAAGTTTCATTTTTTTCATTATTTCCAAAAATTTCCTTTGTATTCGGATTTTAAATTTGGGGAATTTTCAATTTAATAAAACAAATTGAAAATATTAAAATTTTAAATTTTTAAAAATTTTTATGCATTTTTCTCCATTTTAAATTTAAATTAAAAAAATGTTGAAAAATTTTTTTAAAGATATCGCAAATTTTTAAAAAAGTTAATTTTTTTTAAATTCTTAAAAAATTTTTTTTTCCCTTTTGTATAACATTGAATTTGATTTTGAAAAAAGTTTTTTTACTGTTTATCAGCTAATTTTAAATGTATAAATCAATAAAAAGTCTATCTACTTAAGACTTTAAAAAAAAGTCACATTTTCAAATTTTTCTAAAATGTTCATATTTCTAATTGTTAAATTTTTCCGACTTTAAAGCAAGATTATCGGTTTTGATATTCGAAAAATAGTTGTTTTTAACCATTTGCTTGATTAATAAATATATTAAAATTCGTAAATAATTAAATAAATTATATTTACAACTTTCTGTTTTGTATAGTGTACGCGGCAGCCTAATGATCAAGGTATTGGACGGTTGCTGGCTTGTCACGAGTTTGAACCCTGTACCACCAGCCGTGTAGGGGAGCGTGCACATGAAATCTGTTGAAATCTCAAATGTCCTCCCATTGGTGTGGTGTGGTGTGGTAGTTAGGAGAAGGGGTGCCGGCTCAGGTGTCGTCCACGTAACTTGACCATGATTCAAAATTATGTGGTCCATTGCCAAAAGCCCTTGTGTAGCTGAACAGTGCGACGTTAATATTCACTCACTCATTCTGTTTTGTATAAATAGCTTAATGATGTGCTTAGAAATTCTAAGTGATTTAGGTTTAATTTTTTCCTTATAATTTGCAGTCAATTTAAAACTGTTTCCTTATGAATTATATTCAATTCTCTCCCTCTTGTGTTTGCTTTGAATTAAAACAAACCAATTGTGTATTTGTCTTTCATTATTGTTTACTGATATCACTTTTAAAGCATTTCATTTTAAATTATTAAAAAAAATTTTGATCAATTTTTTTCTTTCCTTCTAGGGATGGACTTGCGTCAGTTTCTACATTTAACGAAGAGTGTATTAAATGTTTCTGCCGTCGTAATTACTAATCTTTATTGTATACCTACCTATTTATTATGGATGTGGGTTATATTGCTGCCTTTTCGAATACTAAATCACCCAGGTTATTGGTACCTGGAAAGTATTATGTACAAATGGTTACTGAGTATTGTTGCTACTTGGAGTTGGAGATCAAAATATCGAAGTAAGTTTTGTGATTATACAGTTTAGCTTTTATATTTTATGATTTCTCATTTTCACTAATCTTTTGTATCCCTTAGTTTATTTAAATTGAAATAAATTCTTATTATTATGTTTTCAGAAAATTGGGGTAAGTTTTTTTTGGGAAAAATGCACTGTTTTTTGACAAATTGCACTATGTATCTGTAAATGACTTGTACCACCTAAAAAGTTTTGTGACTTACTTTCGTCGGAGAAATTATAAATTTTGTAATCAATAAAATTTCTCTTAATTTTTTAAAACTGTTATGTTATAGGAGTGAAGCTTATAAAGGAATTTATCCCCTTATAAATTTTATCTATTTTCCCCCAAGAGAGTGTACAAAGCGTAGAAAGAAGCAAGCTGTTAAATCAATTCAGTTTTTTTTCACTTAGGAAAAAAACTCCTCCTTTTCTGCCTCTTCAAGATTTAAAGATTTTGTAGTGAATATAAAAAAAGCTGAAAAAAATAAAAGGGGAAAAGAAACTCTTCACACATTATAAATATATGAAAATAGAATGAAATTATTAATTTTTAACAGAATGAGACGAAGAAGAAAGAAAATTAACAGTTAGAAAAAGTCGGCCAAAATTCAGTAGCAAAAGCTGCAATTAGTGTCCTTTTTATTTAATTGCTGTATGGATGTCTATGTCCCAACATTAGTTTGTTTATAATAAACTGGATTATATATATAGAACTACATTGTTAGTGAAGTAAACACCTATACTTTAGTGTATTCAATGTAAAATAAGAATTTAAAATTTTTTTTTCTATATTATGAAAATATTTTATTGGTGTTAATTCTCGAAAAAAGAAAAAAATTGTTTCATTTTGTCAAATATTTTTGAAGTTAAGTGTTCTTAGTAATGCATTCTTTCTATTATATTTACAGGATTGAGAATGGACCAGTTAATTTTTTAGTACATTTATTGTAGCATTTGCAATAAGATTTGATTAATTTAAAGTCTTTTTAAAATATTGAAATATTATTTAAAATGATTATTTTTAGAAAGTTACAATCAATTACAGTTAATATTAAAGACAATTTATACATAATTTTTAAGTATAATATGCAGTTCACACTAAATTTTTTAAATAAAATCTTGTAAAAGTTTTTTTTTTAAGCATTTGTCTTGAAAGGTGCAGTTTTGCTAAAAAAAATGTCATAGTTGTGTCAAAAAAATTTTTTTTTTAATTTTATTTATGAAGTTATAGTATTTTTCGGATAAAAACACGAAGGGAAAAGAAATTTATTTCACAATTAATGTGTGGTTTATATATAGACTTTTGAAGGATGTGTGTGTGCTGAAATTTTTAAATGTTTAGTTTGGCATGTTGTAAATGACTGCATTGATTGTAGACTCCATTAAAATAAAACTTATTTTTTTTAAAAAAAATATTTGAAATTATGCTGTAATATTTTCTTGTAGTATTTAATGAAAGTTTGCCAATTCTTAAGTGTAACTGCAAAGATGATTTTTAAGAAAACTTGTTACCTACCTATCAATCAATCATTATTAATGTCTTGTTATTGGTAATCAGCAATCACACAGACTTGAGAAACCTGCTGATAATGAACAGAACTTATCAGTTATAGCAACTATGGATTTTTAACTGCTTTTCCAAGTTGTCTCCCACACATTCATGAACGATGCTATCCATTATAAATTCACTACAAACACAATTATGAAAAGGTTTCAGCTTTATTTTTTTACATTTTTAACAATCAGTATAAGTCAGAATTTGGAGTATTTTCGACATAGTGATGTGGTTTTTGGCTTCATAATCCCTATAACAAATAAATGTGTTACAGTGGCATCATGGTCCCTATAACTAATAAGAACTAAATAAACACCAAATGTTTTGACTTATTAATAATAAAATAGAAAATGTACAAATAACTGAACTTTTGTTTTAGTTTTTTTTAAAATTAGGTCATACTTAATGGTTGAACTTATTGAACTAATAAATTATAGAAAGAAAAAAGTAATGTATAAAATATAGAAGTTATATATAAGATATAAATGTGCTGATGTTATAATTTTTACTTTGATTCTCTTTGATAAGTTTCGGTAATGATAATTTTTTATACAAATAAAAAAAATTGTATTATTTTAGTTTTGAAATTTTTTAAAAAATATACTATCTTTAGTTCAAGTAAGTAACTTGTTAATATTGTGTTATGAGCAAGGAAAATCTTACCTTTTAGCCTCCTTGGGCCACATTTAGAGATGGGGGAAACAAAAAAGACCCCTGATCTTTTGCAAGATCAGGAACACCCTGTTCTCGGTTTCTGTATGAATATTTTCTAATTATTAATCTCTTCATGTAGTAAAAACCAGTTTATTCCATGTAAGATTACTTTTATGATTTTACATTGTAATCTGTGTATCTCCTTTCACCTTTTATTCTGTTCTTTGCATTTATTACTCAAGAACTTGTTTTTCTACTTCATTCTGGCATTGGCTTCATCGTAAGATTAATATTTTTATGAAATATTCAACAAAAAGTAAACTGCACAGTTTCAAAAGTTTTAAACAATTATTTTTCCATGATTATAAATATAATAGGATTAAGAATTTTTTTACTTTGGGCTGATAGATCAAATCAAAATATTTCAAGGTAACAATAAAATTATATAATAAATGAGTGCAATTTTTCGACAATTTATTAGTTTACATATTTCAGTTATATATTTATTCAAGCCCAGAGATAGCATCTTGATGGAAAAACGTTTTCCAGTATGAACCAATAAGTTTCCTGACAACAAACATAGCTGTTTTGACTTTTTTAATGCATTTAAAACAGTGATACTCAATCTGCGGGCTGCAAGTGGCCCACCGAGCCTTTTTAAGTGGCCCTTTCAGTGCCCATTGCTCTGAAAAATTCACTTATTTAAGTACAATATATTAAATATTTGGTGTCAAGAAATCAAATATATTAATTTTGCTTTTTGCTGTCTATGTCGTACGAGTGTGAATTGCTATTCTTTTTTTTATTTGTAATGGTTATGGTTAGTGATTACAGACAACAGTGGAGTAGAGACAATTTTATGGGTGGAACTAATTTTTAACTACCTTTCATATCTAACAAGCGAAAAATATTCGAAGAAAATATATCGTTTCAAGACGATTGGGAGGTTGACTATTTTGTGGTGAAAAACAAACCTGGATGAGTAATTGTTTGATTTGTCACGAAAGTGCTGTATTTAAAAAATACCAATAAACAGGAATCATTCAATCACACTTTCCTCTAAGATCTCTTTCAAGAGATAATAAATAGGCTTTCTTGAATAATTTTGCAACAGCAACAAAATGTTTTGTCAGTGGTAATGTCACAGCAATAACAAAGACATCTTATGAAATTTGTTGTATTATTGGCAATCATATAAAACCATTTACTGATGCAGAAATTGTGAAGGAGTGTTTCTTATGCTTTTAATTCAGAGTGACAAAATATAAAAAATAGTAATTAAAGAAGCAAAACAGGATTTTAAATATTTTCCACATTTTAACCCCTTCCCCCCCTCATGATGTGCCCCAGTGAAGTTGCTAGCATATGTTTGTGACTCGCTTGAATTAGCTGACATATGTATGCAGCCCATCAGAAAAAAGGTTGAGTACCCCTGATTTAAAATGTCAAAACTAAAGTACTAATCAGTATTAACATATTAAAAAGATCCTACAGTGCATTAAATCGGGATTATAACTTTTTTTTGCCAAAACAGTGTTTCATAATTAATCCTGTTAAATGTTTCTCTTTATGAATCTAAATTTTTCCTCATTTATATGTATATTATATAAAGTTCTATATTGGAAATGAAATTAGATAAATTTGACTAAGAAAGTACATAAACTGATTTTCTTTTCTGAGAAAATTAATGTAAAATTCAGTGTATAATTTGTACCTTTAACTTAAAAATTAGATCGAAATTTATTGGTGTATGTTATATAAGCCAGATATAAAAATGATAGCTTTAAAAAAAAAAATGAGCACAAAAAAGAATTATACTTCATGTATTGAAATACTGTTTATTTAAAAGTAATGAGAGAGAGAGAGGAGACATACCTCTCTCATGCACTAAAAAGGTTGTAGTCCTAGAAGTGTACTATTTTTTTCAAAAGCTTGGGATAATATCTTGAAAAATGACTTCAAAACATAAAAGCATTGCCTACATACATTTCAGATTTCTTCTTTAAAAAATGTGTTGCATGTTATACAGCAAATATGCCTAAAAATTTTTTAAAATGCAGCTTGAAAATATAGGTGTGTGTTTTATGCTGGATTTTACAGTTTATATCACTGTGCTTATCTCGCAATCAGTATATATTTTTAATTGTTTGCTATTAGATTTGAAGCCAGATAAATATCTTAACACTTTGCTGTAAAAGGATGAGTCTAGCTTGTCCTTGGTTTTTCATGCTATATCGCACAATGATGAGCTATGCTAGTCATGCCGCTAACGTTACTGTTAAAAATGTTAATTGGTATCGAAGAAGTTCCATGTCTCTTCAGCCAAGGTTTACTAGCTTTGAGATCGTTTGACAAAAGAGATGTATATATACTCAGCAGAACAAACATTGTAATACTGACAGCATGGATAATAAAAGAAAGATGGAGAAGAGAATGTTTTAAAACCAGTTATGTGATTGAGTACAATGATGGAATGGGAGGTATCAATAAAAATGATTAACTGTTAGAGTGTTTTTCATTTCTGTGAAAAAAATATTTAAAAATTTTCTTCGACATTGCACTCTTTTAATTCAAAATGTTTTATGTAAATAAAAAATACCTTAAAAAATTTGGGAAATTTGGGGGCTTTTTAACTAGACCCCAGCAGAGCAGATCCTACAAAAAGTTACACTATAAGATTATAAAACTTGTGGGTGTCCTTTACATACTGAGACCCCAACTATAGGTTGCAGGCTAAAAGATTGTGACATTTTTCAGAATACATTCCTTCAGCTGAGAATAAAAGAAAACCCTCTAAGAGGTTTCATATGTTACAAGAATAAAATTTGAAGTGACATTCCCTGGCAGTGTAAACTATGCAGGATTCCTTTGCACTTACCAAAGTGTTTTGAAAAGTACCACTCACTTGAAGACTATTAATTATTTACTTTATTATAGTTTTGCTTTAATTTTTTCTTAGTTTTAGAGTTTTTGATATTTAACAGTATGGGAAAATGGATATTAACTATAAGAATATGTGAGAATTTCAAAATGAAACAAGTTTTTTTTAAATAAAAAATAAATCATTATTTTATGCTCAGTTTTTCATTGTTAAATCATACCGGTAGGGGTTAATTATGCAAAAATAATTTATGTAAAATCTGGTCTAATAGCATTCATATCTTCCAAAAAGACTAAAAGGGTTTGTTAACAAAGTTAGAAAGCAATAACAATCGCCACAATTTTTTTTATTAGTGAGTTTCCAATTTGTACTTTATTAACCATTTTGACATGTTTTTCTAAGAGTTATCAAAATTGGAAGTTAGAGTCAGTGGCGCCATAGTGGGTATACAGTCAAACCTCTGTATAACGAAGTTGATAAATCCCAGCAAAAAGTTCGTTATATGGAAAATTCGCTGTATAGATTATCTTTTAATATACTTTATAAACCACATAAAACAAATTTTAAATTCATAAACACTATATATTAAAAAAAGTAATTTTTCACACCTTTTTTTAAAATTAATATATGTTTATTTTATATACCTGATCCATTAAAAAAAAGAAAAATTGCAAGGAAAGCAAGAAAAATGAATGTCGAAGAATTCACTGTATTTTCAATATTAAAAAAATAATTTTATACTAAAATTAATAAATTTTAAGGACATTTTACGTGTTAAAACATACAAGTAATATTAAACACATACATTATTTTATAATTAGGACACAGGACACCTCTACTGAGGGTGAAAAAGGACATTGAAAATGTCTCTAGTGAACTGGGCAATGAGGGTTAAAGGTTGCACTTCTAGGATGAAACGTCCAGAACTCTATTGCTCTCAGCAAGTTTGGATCTAATAAAACCAGTTCAAGATTTATGACCACCATAAAATATATTAAAGAGAGAATAACTTGAAATTTTTTCAGAAATACTTTAAAAAAAGGGAGAACAAAAATTTAATCACAAAAGTAAAAGTTTGCTCTATAGAAAATGCATTTCGCTATAGAGAGGTTATTTTACGAAGAAAATCGGGAAATGTTCAAGGTTCCAGGAAAAAGTTCGCAATATAGAGGTTCGATTGTATATTATATTGAGAAATAACTGTTTACATTGGTTCCTATGTTGAATAAATGCATCCCAGGAGGAATAAATATGTACCTATTGCATATTTGGAGAGAAAGTTAATAAAGCTATATATTTAAGAATGATTTTTATAAATCTCACCGAATGTGAGAACTTCATTACCCTATAAACTAATACTTGAAAGTTGTTTTTATTATATATTACAAATGGTATATTTATTTACTATTTCATAAAACTTTTGTAATTCTTGAGGATTTTTTTATTTTTATTTGTTTGGCACCATTTATAGCATTTCTAGGTCTTAGGTTGGATAATCGTGCTATTATAAATTTTCAAAAATGGACCAATTATTTTATTTTAGAAAAGTTCAATGAATTTTTGTGGATTAACTTTTTTAATTTGGCATCTTATGGTGCATATACTGAGGGAGGAGAGATGTTGAGTTATGTCTGAATCAAAATTTAATGAGCTAAAAATACCTTGGCTAAAAAAATTCATCATGCTGTGATATGAATACATTTCTTTATAAACTTTGATATTTGTATTTTTAGAAACTAATCTATACAATCTATATACTGAAGTATTTGGTAATTATTATTTTTGTATTCCTGTTTCTATATTTAAAGTTATATTTCTTTTGAAATAAGCAATTATAACATGCTATAATAAATATTACTATTATATTATCCATGTTAAGGATTGTTGCTTACTTGCTGTGTTTCTTTTTAGTTGTAGAAATGGGGGATGATATAAATACCTGTACCCAAGACAGGTGTCTATTTTTAGTAAATCACCAATCCACTGGAGATGTTCCCCTTTTAATGCAGGCCTTTCAAGAAAAAGATACTGTTTTGGAATCTGTTATGTGGATCATGGATCGCATGTTTCGTTATACAAATTTCGGAGCTGTATCAGTTACTCATGGTGACTATTTTATTACGCAGGTGAGATTTTATTTGTTATACAAACATATATCCGGCAATCAAAATTTTGTTATTTCAATTTTAAAAAAATAAAAATAATTTATTGTAGTCTTGGTTTTATGGAACCAAACTTAGCAAGATATCTTGAGATTAACATTGGATTTTAATCTAAAGAATTGTAATTAGTCATTTATATCTAATAATATTATCCCTTCACTTGTGCGCTTGAATTAATTCAAGTGTACTAAATGGGCCAAACTGTGCTCACTCAAGATAATTCAAACTGACTTGTATTTTATGCTGCTGTAAAAAAAAATTAATTTTCTCAAATGGCACAAAAAAAACGGAAATCTTAAAAATAGTTTTTGCTTGATATTTATTTAAATTGTTTTAACAAAAGTAAAACAATGTTTCATGAGGTAAAGGGTTTTGTTGGTGTTGCTCAAATTACATTTAGTCAAAAATTCATCCTAGGATGAATGATAAGGTATTCTTGATCTGTCCATCTTTGAACTCGAAATTCTGGCTCACGTTTTCTAAAGCTCAGTAGTGGTCGCGGTAGCCTAATGATCATGGTCACGGAAATGTGGCCAGCATGTCATGAGTGATTTCTAGTTATAAAGTAACATTTGTTCAAAAAAACTTTTGACATTCTCTCCCTTTTAGGTTTTCTTTCCTTTAGTTAAGTTTAGGGTATATCTCTGATAAATACAATTAATGAACTCAAGTCAATTATAGTGATTACTTTATTTTTAACCTATGTTATCAGGTTAAAATTTTAAAAAAAATATTTATCCTTTTCCTCTGTAGTCTTATTTCTAGATGAGATATAATATATTAAGAGATTATTTATGATATATTAATTATATGAAATAAAATTTCCAGTAAATTAACACTTGTGCAACTTGTCCAAATAGGACCTTTGACAACAAAACCAACCAAACAACTCTGTATCCAACTAGATATTTGTAATTGGTAACAAAATAAAAAAAATTATATACGTTAGCCTAGAGGGCATTGAGCAGATTCTTCCTGGAATTTTAATATATTTATTCTTAGAGGTAGGTAATTAGTCTGTGTGTGCTTTCTTCAAGGTCATAAGTCAACTGCTCTTCCTAGCTGATAGACATGTCAATGCTAACCACTGGTATCATATTTGACAATGCTTTCCTCTTATGATATTGAAGGGAAATAAGAAAAGGAGAAAAAAATAATCTTCAACTGTTAGAGTAAGAAAAAACTATAAAATGTATGCTTTTTTAAAAAACTCCTAAAGCCTTTTAAGTATAATTTTTACACCCCTTTTCAATATTTATAGAGTAACTAATTGTAACACAGCTGACTAGTATTGCATCATTTTATCATGAAGAAAAAAAATTAAACTGTAGTTTTTCTCTCTAGCAATCATTACTTGTAAGTTTTATTTTTCAATTTCTATTATTGCACCAGTATTGATTTATTCACACAATTAGAATTGTATACTGACAAGTAAATGGCAATTATTATCTTAAAATAACACTTACACAGGTTATTTTACCCCTTCTTTTTGTCTGGTAAAAAAAGCATAAAGAATCTCTGATCAGATTTGTATTATATTTGATGTCATTTTTCAGGTGAAAGAAATTTTAAGATTTTTTAATTTTCTTATAAAAATGATTTAGATAAATAGAAAGATGCAAATTTTTTGCACATTTCTTTTTCATTTGTTTTATTGCTAACTAAACACTGATGTTAATAAAACTTAAGTTAAAAAAAAAAATTCACTGAATGCATCCCTTCCCCTTCTTGGCATTTAAAACTTATTTGTTTACTCAAAAGGCATATAGAAGACAGTTATATACCAGGGGGTTAGAAACCATTAAAACTTGTAGTGTTGTTTTTAATGGATTTAAATTTCTACCAATTCTCATGTTTATATATGATTTCAGATTTGTTTATGTAGTGTTAATTTTTCATTTCATTTTTGTAAAAAGTATGCAAGCTGTAAAAGTTTTACTTCCTGAATGACTTATTTAGAGATGAATTAAATCGAAGTCTTGACTCCATTGTGCACCCTTTTTCCAGTACGAAATGCCTCTTTTCTCCATTTTTACCCTGGGTGATTGGCTGATTTCAGTTTTTGGTATTGAGTTCTGTTTAGACATATTCTGCCAAACACATGTTTAAAATCATTCAATTAATAAATTAAACTACAACTTTGTGTGTAATGTCTGAAAAGCTAATCTACGCAAAATTAAATGTATAGAGAAAAACTAATGTTGCGTAAAAATTAAAAATATGTGGTTGAGGATTTTCTCCAAAAGCATAAAACTAAAATTAAAGCATAAAATTTAAAATATTACCCTTGTATGGAATGATACCAGAGTAAAATGGATTACTTCTTTTAAGCAAAACAAAATTCATAGTTTTAAATTCACATTATTTGATTTTATGTAAATTATTGATTTCCAACATGTGATAAAAGATTACTTGTAACAGTAAGACTTGTTTGAACATTGATTTATTCATTAAGCTGTACATATTGGATAGAAAAAAGAAAGTGCACTTCTATTTTGTAAAAGTACAATTTCATTGAATGATATACGAAATGTGGAAAAAAATATTCCAATTTTATGTTGACTAGCTTTTGATTTGGGAAGTAATTCATTCTGTAATTAATGATTTATGCATAAATGAACAAAAGAACTTCAAGATATATGTAATATGTGTGTTCATTAAGCAATATAATTTTCAAATACCTTTAATGGTTTATTTAAATTGTTTTATTTGATGTTCATTATTGTTGATAGAACGTAATGTGTATTGAGAAGTTCTATTGGATCAGAGGTTCAAGATGATTTTTTAATAATTTTATTCAGCATAGGTAGAAGAGTTAAAATTTAAGAATAAAGCTATTACTATATTCTCTCTACAGTATTGTTATTTTTAGGGTAAGCATGTCCGTGACTACCAGATGAAGCGGCTTAGAGACCATTTACTTAAAGTATTCATTGGTCGAAATAGAAAATGGATTATTCTGTTTCCTGAAGGTGGTTTTCTATCAAAGCGGTTAGAAACAAGTGTTAAGTAAGCATTTTGAATGAATCATTTGCATTAAGTATTTCAGCTTTTCTGTATTTTCCTGTATACTGAATTAATAAACATTAAAATTTTTTGTCTGTATACATTTTACTATAGTGATTCAAGATAAATTTTTTTTTGTACATCTTAAAAAAATTTGAGTTCTATTTTAACTTAAGGTAAAGATATCCTTGTTAAAATAGCTTTCATCATGTTATCAAGGTTTGTTAAAAACATAATTAAGAATTTCATGGATAAGTGAACAATGGTTTTAGATTTTAATTTTGCTGTTGATAATTGAATAGAGTATATTGCAAACTAAACGTTAAAATGAATTGAATTCGGAATCTTCATTTAGTTTTCAGTTAGGTCAAAGTTTGATGGTTAAGGTGTCACTGTCAGTTGCTATCATTGTTATTTAATATTGATTGTTATATCATTTAATATGGAAGTCTGTTATTCTTGCCTTTTATGGAGATGTAATGAAACAAAGCCATTTAATTAGTTTTTAGTATACTTGTATAATTTGTATTCTCTTGTTTTTATTTCTATCACATTGAGATAAATGTGTGTTATAGTATATTTTACTGGAAGTAAAATATTGAAAATTGATTTGTTTGTTATCACAAATTACTAGTTTATAGTTATATATAATTTCTTAAAATATTTGTCACTATATAATAGGTTCCCCAATATTATTAGTTGTACTGTTTTATGTAAATAAAAAATGAATGGTAAAGCTAATGTACCTGTCTATAAAAATAGAATTATATTCCATGTTGCTAATTAAATCATGGATGTTTTAAAATGTGTGATTTTTTCCAGATATGCCACAAAAAATAACTTTCCTATATTGGAACACGTTACCCTTCCTAGAATTGGAGCTATGGAGGTCATTTTGAACACTCTCCGCCCTGATGGAAATTTAAAGGATATTATTGATAATGAAGTAGCTTTATTAAATGGTAAGTGTGCAACACACTTTAAATGTGTCTAAAATAATTTTTATTGAATTATGTTAATGTTTGTTTTTATTAAAAGAACTCAAAATATTAACATTTTGATGAATAGAACATATAATTTGTAAGCATGCAGATTTTCAGCAAAAAGATTTGCCATGGAATGTGCTTACTTCATTGGTAAATTTAATGTTATGCACGAGGTTTGTAAGGAAAGTAAAATAATAAAGAAATAAAGGTAATGTGGTTGCATCTTATTTTGGTACACCCTTTGGCAAAAAGTTGTTTAACCCCGGAAGTGACGAAAAATTTATTAAAGTTGCATCCATAATTTTTGGTAACCTTATTGACTATATAACAGCATGAACTTTAGCCATTCCCCCTTCAGAAAACAGTGTCTGATGTTCATTTCAATATTCTTATTTGATGTACATAGAAGTTTTAAAATATCTTTTGTGAAAATTGGATTTATCCAATTAATTAATCAAAGTATTGTCCATTGCTAGCCACTGTTTTTCCTCCATCTTTCTGGCTACATACAAATTCCACATTGGTTAAACAACTGGTCTTAAGAGGTAGCCCAAGAATCAGCCCAAATTTTTTGTGAGAATGGCTGCTTAGTCAAGAATCATTGGTTGAAATAGGTGAATGTCTGGAGAATATGGCAGACAGGATAGCATATCTCGTTTAAATGTTTTCGAGTAGTTTTTAACTGGCACTGCAGCATGTGGTCAAACGTCATTCTGTCCATTGCTTCTTTAATGTTTGTCTGAAATACATCAGTTGTAGTCAATAGCAATCATATGATTATTTCATTTAGTTTTAGTAGCTCATAATGAACTGCACCCAGCTGATCCTACCAAGTACAGATTATTTTCTTTGATCCATCAAAATTTGGTTTTGCTCCTCCTTTGAAACAGCTGATGAGCAAAATATCAAATGCAGGCAGAATATGAACAAACTGAAGGTCAGGTTAATTAAACTATCTATGTTCAGTTAAAATGTAATGGACACAGGGTGGCTTCTAGTGGTCATTAAAAATTTTTCCAGCTTAAAATGCTCATATGCACTGCCCATTTGCTAATTTTGTTCTTCTGAAATGCATGGATGAACTGCCCAGCTATGAGAGATGCTTATGCTGAATGTGTTTATGATTCTCCTGTTGCAAAGAAGTTACTGATTTTCTGTATTAGATAGATGAAAAAAAAAAAAACCTATGGTATCAAGATGTACAATCCATTCACATGTAGCCTTTGGCTACATGTGAATGGACATGGCTTATGCATGGCATGCTAAATGGCCTTATCACTAATGGCTGATATTGTCTTATCTTTGGACACTGCAACCATAGATTTCACAGGTATACAGGTCATTCTTTGATGCCTGACTTCTGTAGAAATATATTGATCTTCACAGGGATCATACTTCTTGAATGACTGGCCACAGGTTTTCAGACCACTGTTTGAATTGTTTTCAATTCTTTTCCTAACTATGAAAGGACAGATTGATCAACACCAAAAAAAAAAACCATATTTGATTGATTGTCCTGTTCCTAGACTTCCCATAGAACACCAGCAATCACAACCTGCCATTTGTCTTTTGGAAGCCAGGTTGAAAGCAATGGCATGTCTTGAAAACTAATCATACAAAAGTTCTTAACACTTGTCTGCACTTACACACCTTAATCCTTCACAATACTGACTTCTTATGCAGCTGCCCCTTTTGTATATTTCTTAACACAAAACTGTAATTGGCTGTTACATAATATGTATGCATACTTTTATCTGCTTCTACAGGGAATTTCAGCCTCTCAAATCCAGATTGGTTTCCAAAAGTTAAGTTTCCTCTCCATGCCTAACTTTTGGCAGTAAATGAACACAAGTCTAGCCCTTTTAATTTTATATGTATAATTTTTAATTATGTTATTTCTTGGTATTTTAATTCTGCTAAAATGATGAATATTTAATATCATTATTCTATGTAATATCTTAAGCTTTGCTATGCAATATAATTAAGAATTTTTAAATAATGTACAAAATATCTTATAAGCTCTTTATTAAAGAAATTACTTCTGCGTTAACCATCTTGTAATTTAAGAATAAAGTTGAGAATTGTAATTGTCTATTTTGAATTTGAATTAAAGGCTTGTTAAAGATTAATTATACTCGTTTTTTTTCAGTGTTTTGATTTTTCATTTTCAAAATCTTTTTTTAAATCTAGTCTCTTATTTCAACTTAAAATCCTTCAATGCTAAAAAGGGGAGCTTCAGAAGCAATTAATTTCTAACATTTAGTTTATAGGTACTTTTATTATTTTTGTGCTTAATGTGCTATAAAATATTTTTAACTGAAGGGGAAAAAAAGAAACAATTCTTAACTCATTTATCGAATTTAAAGTCCATCCTTTATGCAGCTATAGGATGATGCCTGTACAACATTCCATCAAAATGATAAATTAGAGTTAACTTATTAAGAATGTTCCCTTAAATTTCCTACTTATTATGGGAAAGGTGTGTTTCACATACAACATTTAATCAAATCTCGTTAATATCTATAAATATTTTAATTCAAATTTTTGCTGCAACAGGTACAGCAGAAGAATGTGAACCTCTGAAGTGGGTTGTAGATTTAACAGTTGCTTATCCAGATCCACAGAGACCTGTAGACTTGCTTGCAATTTGTGCATCCAACCGTCCTCCTTGCTCGGTATACTTGCATTACCGCTGCTATCCCATAAATGAAGTGCCCATGGACAGTACAGAGTCCTTAAGAAACTGGACTTATGACCGCTGGTGTGAAAAAGAAGAAATGTTAAAAGAGTACTATACAACAGGAACGTTTCCACACCTGCCTGTCAGTCAAAGAAAAAACGGAACTTTTGATGATCATATACAAAGATCACATGACGTTACAATGGAATTCCGACAAATTGTCTTTTTCCACACTGTTTTTATTTCATCCACTTTATTTCATTGCTACTTGTTATACAAGGTGTGGAATTACTGCCAGTATTAGAAAAGAGTTGATGCAGAATTTGTTGCCTTAAAAAATTGGAGCTTGCAAAGCCATTTTATGGAATGCATGCTTTCTATACGGAGAATTATAGATACTTGTTTTTATAACATATTTTAATTTTGAATCACAGTGAATTAGTTGATCTCTACTTTTAAATGCATAATTTTTTTACATTAATTGTGACATGCATAAGGCAGTGAAACCTTACATTGATGTTTGAAAGCATATTTTTTATAATGTCTCTCCACTCTGTATATCATTTAGTTCCACAGCGTGCTCTTGAATAAATTTCTTTGCTTTAGCTTTTTCTAAAGAACAGTGTATAACATATGTTATAATTCAGATGCTATTTTCCAAACTTGTATCCGTTGTGAAGTTAAAAAGAATAGCATTTGATTGTTATTGTTTGTACTTGTACCTGTGATAATTCTGCACATGTTAAATCTGTGATAATTGTGGTAACTTGTTTTAATGATTTAACTCTTTCAAGTTATTGCTCTCGATTCACGTCTTCGGTAACTATCCGTTAGAGAAGAAATTTCTACACTCAGTGGGGTATTGTAATATTTAAAATTCATTTGGAAGTTTTGGTAGAAATGTCAGTTTTATTGTAATGTGTAGTGATATTTTAAATTAAGTTAATTTCATTAAAAAATTTTTTTGTGTGTGTGTTTTTTTTTTCCTTTTAAAATTTCTCCATGAACACCGATTTTATTATAAATGTACATCATAAAATAAATACAGTTCAACATCATTTTGGTAAAGGATAAACTAGATTTTGTCTTGGTACTTATTAGTAGTCATTTGTTTTCATGTTTACATTTAAATTGGTCATATATTTATTTTTACTTTTGTTTCTATTCTTATGTTCAATTTCTACTTAACCAATTCTACAGCTTTTTACTTTTAAGATAATTTTGATTTATTACTTAAGTCTTAAATCTTGTTTTAACCTGAAATGTGTTTATTAAATTAAGGAAAAATTACGAAATTTGCTGAGAAGTACCATCTATACATAAATTTTTTAAATGTTACAAAGGGCATTAGTTTACCATTTCTTGGTTTTATTTAAATATTTGTATGCTTATACAATCAAATTAAATTTATTACTATATAAAATAAGTGGAATCGTTTCCTGTGATATAGGATTAAATTTTAAAAATTTGAAACCCATGCATGACTTTCTAAGTCATTTTTTTATCACATAGTTTAATATCATGAAGAATGATATTGCTGTTGAGATAACCTCTTGGGGAAAATAGAAAAACTATATCAATTATCTAAATGGAAGAGAAAAAAATTAAGTGCTAATTTTTTGCCCATGCTTGCTCAACCTACCAAGAGTTTTTTAGACTGTTATGCAATCAAAGTTGTTATGAAAAAGGCTTTGATGCTTTAGCAGTATTTTAGAATGTTTTGCATCTTTGAATTTGTATTTAGATCTGGAAAATAATCATTTATAACTTTCTCCAAACTAAATAAAAATTTTAGACTTGAAATTCAGGGAAGTTGGAACTTTGAAACTTTTCTTTACTTCTGAAACTTGAATATTATTGAAAATAATCATTAAAACTGCAAAAAATTCAAAGTGCATGAGTGGAGGTATCCCGGATCACAATTTTGTAAGTGAAATTTGAAGAGAGGAAAAAAAAAAAACATTTGCTGGGAAAATGTTGAAATTAACGAAAAAATTAAACTTTTTTTCTTAGTATGGAGATTACTTAAAAACACATTAAGGAAAATATTTTATTTGTAGCTTATTTTAAATGTCTTAAATAGATTTACTGTAGATTTGTTAATAGTTTTTGTTTGCTTTTATGTATGCTGTCTTCATTTTAATTAAAGATGGAATCTTAGTATCTTAATTCAAATTGAATCAACAATTACATTTCTATTGTTTTTTATTGTGTAAGAAATACAAGTTGTATTTAGGTTTACCTATAATGTTTACTAAATCATAACATAACATGAATAATGGCATTAGCTTTTTGACTTGAGTATTGTCTTATCTTTATTATTACATTTCATTTGGTTATTTTCATGTTAAGATTGTAAATCATACGTATTTCTAGTGTTTTCTCTACAATGACCATATCATAAAAATATTTTTACTCTGCATAAATTAGTTGATAAATGAATTATACCTTTTGATATGTTGAACTGTATTGATTTTTGGAACATTAAAATTTACTTTTTTTTAATTGTATTATATTGTTTATTGTAGTAACCAAAAATTGGGACATTTTTCAATGCATGCTAGAGCTGGGTCTTGTTTAAATTTATTAATTTTCATATTCTGCTTGTTTCTGATTTTTCTTCAAAGTAATTGTGAATGCCATTTGTATGACTTTCAAATATTGAAATTTATATACATTACATATTGGAATGAAAATCTAGGAAGTGCTGTACTTTCTTTTTAAGAAAAGCACAATTTGTTTATATTTTATTTGATTCATATGAATGGAAAAATTTCTTAATATGAAAATGATGTATCATTGATTTTATCTCCCATGAAGTTATTTTATAGATTTAAAAAAAATGTGAAGTTAAAAGGAAAATGTCAGGAAATTATGAATAATTGATCCGTATTTGATTATATGTATCAGGATGAATTTTTTTCAATCGAAGGAAAGGTATTCTTTTCTTAATTCAGATTTCTGAGTAACCAAGATATTTAAGTTACTCTTTGTAATTTTTTTCTTTAGTGTTTCAGAATTTTTCTTTTTTGCAATTTTTTTTTTTACCGGTATGTTTTCAATGTAGAAATTTAAAGGAACAAAAATCTCGGTTACTCAGAAATTTATAAATGTATTTTGAAAAAGAGTTTGGGAAACGAACAATATGTTTGGAACCATTGATGATATGTAGACTGTCTTCACAGTATTTGTTACATTCGAACTGGAAGTTAATTGTTTAAATTATAAGATTTTTTTACTGTTTATTTGCCATATTTCTAAATATCAGTACATTTTCTTAATGTTAGCATTTCTACGTTTATTGTTTTGTTAAAAATTAAATTTGTATACGTCTTTTATGCGACAAATCGTAGCTTACAATGGCACTTAATTGTTGCTTTGGAATTGTAAATAAAAAAATTGCTATTGTAAATAAATTAAATGTATGTTATAAACTACTGTTTCATTCTAATTTGTGGGTTTTATTATAATTTTTCATAAATATTTGCTATAAACTTCAATTATTTTATTAGTTTTTAAAAGTAGTTTTACAAGATTCGACAGTAACAATTTTTAAATATTTTATGTATATATATAATTAGGAAATGAAATGATATTGACTATAGAATAGCAATATTTTGCTATGAAGATAAATAATGTAACTGATTATTAGTATGGTAAAGCAATGAGTAAAGATATATTAAAGTATTAAGAATAAGGAATGATGAAATTATGATATAAATTAGCTTTATATGTATATATGTATATAAATGGATTTGAATATTATCCTGCCAGACAACAAACATTTCAAGAAAAAAAATCTGTTTTGTTTTAAAGATAATATTTTCACTGGTTAATGAAAATCAAGGAAAGTAAAGTTTTATTGGTACTATTTTGGGTACTTATGTATTAGCCCATTGACCAATAAATTAAATTAACACCAAAATTTATTAACATAATTAACTCAATTTACGTTTCATTAATTTCCATTATTTTAACAAAAATACATTTTAAATAAGATAAATAATGTTCAACAGCAGTTAGTCTGTTAAATACAATTGTACCCATTAACACACTTTTTTTTTGTTGCTATGATCCCATAACTTTGAAAGCACTCCTCTGTGTTTTTTTCCATGAAAAGATAGGTCCCAAATTTAAAGAATCTTTCACTAAAAATATGAGAAAAGAAAAGACAACTCATTAACCAGGTGTTGGTGCATGCATGGAAATGCCAATTTTTTTTTTTTACTGTAGATCAAAGCATTTGACAAAAATGGTCAACGGCTAATAGGCAAGTACTTTTTTTCATTTAAGAGTTATGGACAAACTCCAAAGGTGCTATGGTATTGTATTGTATTGAAATGAGGTTTCAAAAATGGTCATATTTTAATCTTGTTTGTGTGTTAAGTTTTGCTATCATTAAAAAAGCATTATTTTATGTGTTAATGTTTATTAAATATCAAAAAATTTTCAAAGTAATTTTAATTTAAGTATCTAGTTGAAATAATCCAAAGTATATGTTATAAATATCAAATGAGAAAAAAAACAACGAATACAATGCTTACTCTTTATCGATCAATTTGAATGTATGAGTATAATGCAAAACATGTATTTAGTTTTATGTGTTATACTTTATTTAATAAACTAGCAATGTAGAAAAGTAAGATATTTTATATCAATATACACTTTTTAATTGCATATTTCTGAATAAATTTGTTGTGCTTAAGAGAACAATGTTAATTTTTTTTAAATAAAAAATTGACATTTAAAATGAACATTAAATCATGTTTTTATTTGCCTAAAGTTGTGCCAGAACTTCAAACTATTTGTTAGCGAATGTTTTTTAAACAAAACTTCTATATTTTGTTGTCTCAATATAATACTTGTGTGTGAATCTCTCATAAGGCTAAAGTTAACTGGATAAAAAAAAAAGTTTCTCTGATGTATTTGAAACAATAGTAATTCATCCCGAAGCATCATGATTTACTAATTTGTGAGTTAACTTGATATTTCTTATTGAAATTCAATATACATATAAATATTTTAATATAAATTTCCACTAGAAAAAAAAAGGTAATGCATTGTAAAATAGTATTAATAGGCTTTATTTTTTGATGTAGGAACATATCCTAAATCTGTAAATAAGTCTATTTTCACTTGGAGTATGTGACACTGGATTCAGCGAAATTAATTACAATATTATATATATTCCTGATAGGATGTTTTAGTGACTGAACAAAACAGTCCTTTGATCATTACTGATGTTGAGTGTTAAAAGTTATGGAAAATAATACATTGTGATAAGATCCAAGAGTGCATTATGTATAATTCTAGTGTTAAAAATATGTATTTTAAGTGTGTGAAATGCTTTACGGGCTTGAGCTTTTTACTGATATATGTATATTTCAGACTGTAAAGACTTCTTTGAAACTGGTTATATGTGATTTATTGAAAGCACCAGTTAAACCTTGAAGCATTCAGTACCTAATGATAATACTAATTATGTAATAAATTGGTGCATATTTTTTCACACATTGATGTTTTGAAGTTTATAACATAAATCAAGTCTTTTATATTCACAATTTTTACAAAAAATTTTACATTTTGTTTTACAAAGCTTTGTTTTTCTACTGCCAACTGGTATATGTAAACTAAGAGTATGTACCATTAAACTTTTTTTCTTCTCATTATTATACAAGTTTGTGCTGCATTTAATTGTGTTAATATTAGTTTTCTGTACTATCTTATATTTTTTTTGCTAATTGAATGTTCTACATATTTTGTGGATAAAATTGACTTGTCTCCCCCGCGCTAGCATGCATATAGAGGTGCTTTGTATGTTATGTTGCAGAAGTGTCAAATTTACTGAGTTGAAAAATATTTTGAAAGAAATGAACCTATACTTGTTGCCTTACTACTCTGTGATTCTGTTATTGCATTTCTTGCCATCTTAAATATAAGATTTTAAAATCAGTGCCATTGTTATCCATGTTATGCCAAAGGTGTAGAATTTTCTTCATTTCACTTCAGTGCATTTAATTTTTGCTAAATAAAGGTTTTGACTAATTGAACCCTGTAAATATACATCCCCTTTGTTGAATAATATATATCATGTTTGTTTTTTTAGTAAAATTCTTACCACTTTGGCTGACTGGGTGGTATTTGTACTTAATACCAATCATTCTATGAAATTGAAAACAGTATGAAATGAGAAAAAAAATCAAAGTACATTTTATAATATTTTCTAAAAGTAGATCTGCCATAAAATTTTGGCATTTGTAAAGTGAATAAATTTGCATGTAAATTAACAGATTTGAATCAACAGAATAGAAATATACTTATGAGCGAAATAAAGCATATGTTTTGTCTTGATTCTTAATTGAATGTTTCATTTGCAGTGAATTGTTGTTAATGAATACTCTCGGTTTCTGGCAGTTCATACAGAAAAAAAAGAATAGCCAAATACAATCAAAATAAAACGGGAATTTTTTTTTTAGTTTTCAATATTTAGTGTGGCAAAAATGTTTTCGGAACATATGCACATTTTTCTCGTATAAATTTATTTTTACTTGGTTAGAACAGAGAAATTCTTGTTTTGTACTTACACTTTTCGAGTATTGGATTCATCATTTGCAGGTAAGAGTGCTCTTTGAGATAAAAATACTAGTTAGCACATTAAGTTTGTCAAGGCTGAAATCCCTCACAGTGGTTTGGTGTGGATATTCGGAGATAAAGTCAGTCACACATCTTGACATACAGGATTCAACAGGGAGATTCTCTCTTGCTTGATCTTTAATATTGCACTTGAGAAAGTAATTTGTGATTCAAATATCAATAGAAGTAAACATATTTCTTCTAAATCTGTACAACTTTTAACCTATGCTGATGATATTGATGTGATTGCTCGTATTCTCCCTGCTCTGAAAGAGGCACTTGCCCTTAAGATTGCACCAAGTCGAATGGTAATGTAAGTGTAAAAAAAAGACTAATGTTATTTTGAAGAAATAATGAGAGTGGCATTAAAAAATTTTTCAAATTGCATAAAATAAATGAAAACTGAACCAATCAAAATTTGTCTTTCTTGACCCCCTAGTGGTTGGCTTTCTTCTGAAAAATCATTCCGAAAGTGTTTACTTTTCTTTTGCAATCTCCTTCAAAAATGCAACAGACTTCATTCCTTTCCTCCCCTTTAAAACTTAGGAGGTCTAAAGGGGACGATTTTATGACTTGTTCAGCCTCTTTGTTAAGCGAGAACCAGGAGATCACTTGTTTACGGCTGTTAAGTTGCCTTGGGCAATCTTGCATGAAAAATGTAGGTCCGCTTGGTTTTTTCCCCCGATCTGTTCAGTCACAGTAAAACTACAACAAAATGAAGGGTAAAAAAAATGAAATAAATGGCGTGTGAAAAGTTGAAAAATTATATTTTCTTCAAACAAAATTTATTTTTCTGTCAATTTACTGGTAAATCACAAATATGGATTACCCTACACTAAAAACAGTATAAGTAAACAAAAATAATCAGCACATTCACATAAAAAAGTATTACCATCCTAAAAATATGTTAAACAATACAGAAAATGCAGTTTACATACAACGAAATACACTTATGAAAATTTCCCTACATACAAATAAATACACATGAAAATTCACCATTACATACAAAGAAATACACAAGAAAATTCACCAAACCTAAGTACTCATAGTTTAGAAAAGAATTAAGATCCATGATAGTTCCGCTCCTGTTTTAACAGGTGGGGTGCAGAGAAGGGGGCATTCTGAGCGTTGTTTTCTCCTTTAGTCCCCCAAGTACTCCCCATTCACGTTGGGTCAAGGACCCCGGGCTTTTTCCATTTCGGTTCCGATTTCACCTCTTAACTTTTCGCCAGCAGTGTTGTCGTGTGTTCTCAATTTAAGTCGCACTCGCTTCCTCATCTGGATTTTTGTGGTCTTTCGATTCTCTCTTTCTCGTAATAATTGCCACACCTTCATACCAATTCGTTTGATAAAATCTGGCAGTTTCCAAGCAAGTTTTTCTATTCCTTCTTTATCCTGTGAATATTTACGTTTAAAACTCCTGTGCTGGGGTACAAGTGCAATGTTGGTTGAGGCTTTTAAATTAACTTTTTGTTGTAATTTGGCAACTGTCGTTCTGCTAATTTTTTTGAGTTTTCTCTTAGGCAATTTTGGCTTTTCTTCTTCAATTTCATCATTATCTATGTCCACTCGCTTTTTACTAAGGATTACGGGATTAATATCTCCTTTAGATTTATCTTTTATGACATCTACTGGTGTTTCTCTTCTTTCCTTCATACGTCTCATCCTCGGCAGAAATTAGGGGTACATTAGATGAGTCTCTAGATAAACCCTTTTCTTCCTCAACAGCGACAGGTTGTGGTACAGCATCTGGATCCGCACTAAGCATGGACTTGTTCACTTTTAAACACAACAACCTTCTTGATTGCTTGAGGTACCTCCATGTCTTCATCTGACTTTTCCTGCTCTTTATTTAACAATTGATTTTGCTCGTTCATTCTTTTTCTGGTAAGTACTTCTGTTTTCATGCTCATTTTATGTTTCTCTTGAACATGTCGTATCTGCTCTTCCACAAGCCATCTTTCCTTCTTCAATCTCATTTCTTCTTCCAAAGCTATTCTTTCGTTCTTCCGTCTTTCCTCCTCAGCCTTGAATCTGGCTTCCTCCTCAGCCTTAAGTCTGGCTTCCTCCTCAGCCTTGAGTCTGGCCTGCTCCCCAGCCTTGAGTCTGGTCTCCTCCCCAGCCTTGAGTCTGGTCTCCTCCTCAGCCTTGAGTCTAGTCTTCTCCTCAACATTGAGTCTAGTCTCCTCCTCAGCCTTGAGTCTGGTCTACTCCTCGGCCCTGAGTCTGGCCTGCTCCCAGCCTTGAGTCTGGTCTCCTCCTCAGCCTTGAGTCTGGTCTCCTCCTCAGCCCTGAGTCTGGTCTCCTCCTCGGCCCTGAGTCTGGTCTCCTCCTCGGCCCTGAGTCTGGTCTACTCCTCGGCCCTAGTCTGGTCTCCTCCTCGGCCCTGAGTCTGGTCTCCTCCTCGGCCTAGTCGGTTCCCTCGGCCTGAGTCTGGTCTACTCCTCGGCCCTGAGTCTGGTCTACTCCTCGGCCCTGAGTCTGGTCTACTCCTCGGCCCTGAGTCTAGCCTCCTTCTCTTTTTTTACACCTTGCTTTTCTCATTCTAGTCTCGTTCTCTGTTTCCTTTCTATACTTTTCCATTTTCATTCTATGTTCCTCTTCTCTTTTTCTACGCTTTTCTTCCTCCATTCTATCCTCTATCGTAGTGTCTGAGAAATCGCAGACGAATTCCTCATCTTCTAAGTATGCCTTACTTTGGATCAATTTTTGTTTTAAATACACCAGATTCATACCAGGGTCTACTATTTCTCCCATCTCAACCAAAACCGTTACGAGATCTTCTTTTTTAACGTTTCTGAACATTTTTCTCTGCTTCACGAACGCGAGAGCGTGTTTTAATAACTTTATTACTTTCTTAATTACTTCTCAAATCACAATCAATACAAACATAATTAAATCAACTCAAACAATTATTTTGACTAAATATAATTATCTAGATTAAATACTACAATCAAACTACAATGTCCGTCGTGCTAAAACACTCTCACGAGACTATCTCTTCTTTCTTACACCAGACCACGCCTGTGCGTCAATCTCTCAACGAAGGAATTCCATTTCCTTCCACCCAAAACAATTCAGCGCTTCCCGCTTTCAAAACACAAGGGACTTTTTCTTCCCTCGACCGTACTCTCCGGGGTCAAAAACCTTCTCCTCCAAAACACATTAACCTTACCGAAGCTGCACCGATTCACGCCAACATTCCATACTCTTTCGTCAACAATTATCTCAGACACTACCCATGGCGTTGCAGACTGTATTTTTCATGTATTTTAGATGCTCGTTTTATATCTTCTACATCAATCTGTTAAAGTCTGCAATTAAAATTATAAAATTCGGTTGGATCCTAGCTGGGCACACTGCTTGGCGATAAAATTTTTGGCGTTTGTCAACCCCCGATTTTCTTCGTTTTCGTCCATGACGTAATTTTTTGAAATACGGGGTTTTGGCGAAAAAAATGCTGCCAAAAACAGCAGTGTGCCCAGCTAGGATTTTACCTAAAATTCTTAACATTTGCAGCAATGCCATTTATAATTTTTAATGGTAGATGAATTTAATAGTCAAACTATTACTTTATTATGCTGTCTATTTAATTAATATTGAGTATAACATAACGCGCGCACACATTTTCTGAATTTTAAAATAAATATTTCAAAAACTATTATAGATATAATCATGAATTTTTTACATACGTTTTATATTCTTAGCTTTGCTTCTATGTAAAAATTTATTGTACAGGGTTATCAGAAATAAATGACCCGATTACAAAATTTAATAATTCCCAGATGAATCAACAGGAAATAATCATGAATATGTCATTGTAAAAATAAAATAAGAAATTTTGAGTTTGTGTAACATTGTTTTTGTCAAAAATAGGTGGCAGCAATGTTATAATTGTGAACAGAAGTGGAAATAGCTTCGCAGCGGAGAAGCTATTTCCACTAAGAGTCTAAGCTCTACTGGACAGTAGCCCTGCAATTATTAAGTGATTACAATTATTTTACATATTTTATATCGTGGTGCCGAAATGACACCGATGGACATTTAAGGGTAATCAAAATCCCAGACGTTCTAGTGTTAAAAAATGGAAAAGAAAATTATAAGTTGTATATGCAAAACAGATTCATGTTTTCCATGAAGTTTGTGAAAACACGAAATATTTGAATTTTTGCTCCACAACGGAAGTTGCATGTACCACGGGGAAAACTAAAAAAAATATACGGCTCCGGAAAAAATCACGCCAAACAGGCTTTAAACGGAATGTAGATTTTATTCAAAATGGCCGCCTGACGCTACAAAAATCGAGTTGTGAAGAATACAAAAATATTACTGAAACGATGAAGTAACCGAGAACGTGAGGAATACAAAAATATTACTGAAACGATGAAGTAACTGAGAACTGTAGAATTACAACCATTTAAAATTATTTAAAAAGTGGAATAAGAAGAAATTTACTTACATTTTCCATGTAAAACGTCGCTAAAGAGAATAAATACGAGGATAAAGAAACTGAATGTGAGGAATTTCAAAATGGTGAAAGAAAAAGAAATTAAAAGAAGCGAAAGCAGTAAATAAATAAATAATTTGAGGCTGAAAGAAGAATTAAATACGAAAAAATTGACTTTATGACTTTTTACCGACGGATGTAAAAAAATTACGAAATCGTTTATTAAAAATAAACAGTAGAAATTCGCAATTTACTACCATTAAACAAAGAATTCTCCCTGATAGATTTATCGTTATGTCTCTCAGTTGAAATTCACACCATAAGATCCATTCTCGGTAAAAAATTCGATTACCCACTTCATTACTTTTTGAGAAATAGTTGTTACGTCTTTACCAGATTTATCACATTTCCCATTGGGCGAAATCAGTAATATCTTAACTAAGGTCGGAAAAAAAATTAAATCTCTTTAAAAAAAAGATTTCACCAAAAGAGCAAATTTGGTAAACTTATTAATCCATAATAATTTGACATGGAATTCTCATACATTTTTTAAAAAATAATACTGGTAATTACCAGTAATTTCTGAGATATCTATTATCCAACGCAAATTACATAAATAGAATACTGCAGCAAAATGGCGTCCAATATAAAAATGGTTAAATCTTTTTAAAAAAATCGAATTGCTTAAAAGTAATAGGGTTACCACAATAAAAATAAACCAAAAAAGGATCATAAATACGTAAGCACTATAGCAAACATATTACCAAACGATAAAATCAATATAACCATATTGTAATGTTATCCCCATCTTGGCGAAAATTAGAAACAATTTGGCGGGTAATGACCTAATATTAAATTAGCATCTTATACATATACAATTGAAATATTCTACATTCTTCGAAATTTTTTATACTTCTGTAAAAGATGCCTGCGCATGGAATGAACCAAAACATTTTTTCTCTAAATAATACACAATATTTTAAAAATAATTTTTATGTATGAAAAAATGCACAATGTAAAAAATTTTCTGTCATTTTTTTCAACGAAATTATCCATCGAATTTCATCAATACCTTAAGATATCATCAGTATCAAGTTAATATCGTAACTCATTAACCATGTTTTGAACATCATTTTATACATGTGTGTGTAAAATATTTCATATATTTAAGTAATGTCATTAAAAAAATGGTACCTAAATGAAAATATGTAGTTTTGGAGAGTAACTAAAGTATCATTATTATGGGCATACAAAAAATCTAATCTCTATTAGAAACATTAAAAATATACAGTGGGCCACAAAAGTGTTCATACACTTGCATTTTCTTATAAAATTTAATGTTTTCGACTAATAAAAATTAATATATTGTAACTGCAATTTGTTTGTGATATCTGCAACTTATTCTTAATGGAATAACATAATTATTTTTTTAAAAATAGTATGACTATTTTCTTAAAAAATTAATTATCAAAAAGCTACTAAAAATTACGCCACAAAAGTCTTCGTACACTTAACAAAAATCTCAACTAAGCTTTAAATATTGTATTTCTTTCTTAATTTAGTACTTAGTAGGATATATATTTTTTAGTATCCACAACAGCTTTTAAGCGTCTTGGTATAGATTTAATCAGTTTTTTGTAATTTCTGCATCGATTTTCCACAATTCTTCTGTGACTATTGTTTTTACTTCACATTTTGTGTTTATTTGTCACGTTTTTTTTTACATCAGAATCTCACTAAATATGTTCTACTGGGCTAAATAAAGTGATTGAGGAGGTGTTTTCATAATTTGGGGACAGTTATAGAGACATCAGTGGCGTACATTGAGAGCAGTGCGCTTGGCGTCATTACCCTGTTAAAAAATTAAGTAGTCTCTAATATCCAAATTTTGGGCGGATAATTTAAAATTTCTTTTTAAAATAATTAAATAGAGCTCATGATTCACAATACCATCAAAAAACAACAAATTACCTAATTCTGAGGCCAATTTACACCCTCACGCCAGAATACCTTCACTTCTATGATGAAGCATGGAAATGAAGAAGTCCTTGTTCCACATAAATTCATGGGATTAAACTCCTTATTTTTTGATTTACAAGCTATTATGGGCCCATCGGAATCAAAAATGTTGAATTGTCTTCCCATCCTAATCAATTTGCTGTCAATTTTGAATTTTCTGATACTTAATTCAAGAATCTAGTTGGATCAATAAAACATGGAGATAGAAGTGTTCTTGCGTGGGGGTGTAAATCGGCCACAGAATTAGGTAATTTTATATTTTTTGTTGATATTGAGAATCATGAGTTCTATTTAAATATTTTAAAGAGAAATTTTAAATTATCCGCCTAAAATTTGGATATTGGAAACGACTTCATTTTTTTAACTGGATTATGACGCCAAGTGCATTGCTCTCAATGTACGTCCCTGGTGACTCTATAACTGTCCCCAAATTATGAAAACACCTCCTAAATCACTTTATTTAGCCCAGTAGAACATATGTGGTGAGATTTTGATGTAAAAAAAAGAAAACGTGACAAATAAACACAAAATGTGAAGTAAAAACAATAATCCCAGAAGAATGGAGGAAAATCGATGCAGAAATTTAAAAAAAACTGATTAAATCTATACCAAGACGCTTAAAAGCTGTTGTGGACACTAAAAGATATCCTACTAAGTACTAAATTAAGAAAGAAATACAATATTTAAAGCTTAGTTGAGATTTTTGATTAAGTATGTACAACTTTGTGGCAAAGTGTTTGATATAATTTTTAAAAAATAGTTATACTATTTTTAAAAAATTAATTATGTTATTCCATTAAGAACAAGTTGCAGATATCATAAAAAATTACAATTACAATATATTAATTTTTATTAGTCTAAAAAATAAATTTTATAAGAAAATGCAAGTGTACGAACACTTCTGTGGCCCACTGTATATCACAAAAACGGAGTCTTAATTTTGGTACATTACTATTTCGAGTATCTTCCGAAACCCTTAAAAGCTTGAAGATTTGAAATGACATCTGATTGTACAGATTTAAATATTTCGTTTCTATTTAATTAGATAAAGAAAGTTAACGGCATATAGTCTTCAATAACTCAACCACTTTTACTTAAAAAAATGCGTTGAGGAAATCATAAAATATACCACTACTGAGATACATCAAAAAGTGTGTCTATTCATTTAAAAAACTATCTAGAAATAACTAGAAAACATTTTCAAAAAAACTCACTAGTACTGTACGATTGCGTACCCACTATATCACTAAATCGTTTCTGAGCAAAAACAGTGGATTCTGATGTTTTTATTGAATTGACATAGCTTTACGTCTTAAGAAACCGTACTCACTCTTGGGAAGTCTACATTTTTATTTTATCCATGTACCTTTTTACCCTGTCTTTAGACATCATCTTCGCTTAGGATGCTGACTCATAGCTTTACCCTGTCTTAGGAAACAATTCTTGCTTAGGATGCTGACTCATAGCTTTATCCTGTCTTAGGAAACCGTTCTTGCTTAGGAAGCTGACTCATAGCTTTACCCTGTCTTAGGAAACCGTTCTTGCTTAGGATGCTGACTCATAGCTTTACCCTGTCTTAGGAAACCATTCTTGCTTAGGATGCTGACTCATAGCTTTACCCTGTCTTAGGAAACCATTCTTGCTTAGGATGCTGACTCATAGCTTTATCCTGTCTTAGGAAACCGTTCTTGCTTAGGATGCAGACTCATAGATTTACCTTGTCTACAAACACCGTTTTCATTTAGGAAGCTGTCGTTTTTATTGTGTCCACATAGCATTACCTTGCCTTCGGACACCGATTTCATTTAAGAAGCTGACGTTTTTATTGCATCGACATTTTTTTACTTTGTCTTCGGATATCGTTTGCGAATGAATTACTGAATTATTTTGGCTAAAAAATTTTATTAGTAAAATCTTTATTATTAAATCTTTTAGTAAATAAAGTGTAAGGATTCGCTGCAATAACCATGTTTGATAAAAAGATCTTGGTATTAATGCAGTGCTTCTCAAACTTTCAATATTCGCGACCCAATATTCAATCATCATTTTCATCGCGCCCCCTTCATACAATAACAATGTATTGAGTTCAATAACACAATAACTTTGACACTAAAGCTACAATTCGACTTTAACCTCTTATGTGCCACCGACGTATAAATACGTCTCTCTGTCAAATCATTAATTTTCTGGACGTATATATACGTCTTTCCGAAGAATGATAATTTCTGTGCACTGTTATCTATAAAATTATTCCTAAGGCTTTGAAATGCAAGAAAAGTACCTTGACAGTGTTTACGAAGGATTTACTTATTTCAAAGGATTTGCTTATTTATATTCCTTTCTTTTCTCCTCCCCTCCCAAAAAACATCAAAATACGCACGTCTGCATGGAAAACGGAGGCATTGGGGAGCGAATCACGTAACTTTTAATCGACAGTTAAGGAATTAATTAGAAACCCTATAAATTATCAAGATAAGTGTTAATACAAGCCCATGGGGACACTGGTAATAATCAAACCTGTTCTTAACTTAGTATTGTTAAATTAATAATAAATACATATTGTATAGTACTGATACATTTATAAGTGTATTATATCAGTTTAAATGTGTATTTTATATTTCATTTATCAGAAAGTATTGTTTGTTTATTTTCAGTAATTAATATTTTAAATAATCTTTTTTTTTCGACTTTTAAAAATATGCTCTGCCCCCTCGAAAGATTTATCACGCCCACAGTTTGAGAAACACTGCCTTATATGGTGCCACATGCAATAAGTCGCACAGATTAGCCATAAGTCGTCATGTCAGACCGACGCAAAATGAACAATCCTGCGCATCTCTTCTTCGCAATAGCGGACCATCCTTTCTGAACACATGTGTAGCAGAGTCACGTGTTAAACGAAAGATATGGACTGACAAAAGATACAGTCGGTCTGTTGGAGAAGTAAAGCAATAAAAATGTTTTTTAGCCTAAGGAACCGGAAAACACTCAGAAGGGGTACAAGGCAGATGGTCATCAAAGGGGCTACATTACAAGGGAGACACGCAGAGACAATACAACACAAAACTTGAAAGCTCCAACGTGTTTTCTACAGGACTGTACATGATAATGAGTGTTCGAATTGTTGAGAGTTTTATAAGATAACTTCGTATTATTGCGTGTTGTAGTCTGGCCAGTCACAGATGTTACTTCAAAATATTTTAGTTTGCATATTTTGTGTTTTAGTTCGAAATATCAAGAGTTTTTTTAGGGACTGAGAATATACTTCGAAATTACTCGAGTATATTCTCAGGGGACTCGATATAGGGACTCGAGTCGACTGTATTTATAAAGGCATTGTGAAAGAAACCCAGAATAGCCATACTATTTTTATGAATATACAATTTACAATATAATCTGTATCAAGGCTAAGTGAATCAGCCGAATGGAGGGTTAATTCATTATACACCCGAGAATAGTAATTATTTAACTATCCCCTTCCATTTTGCTGTAAGTTAATGATTCTTAATACAGTGCCTTCCTCGCGTATGGCGTTTTGTATTTAAACGAGTAATCCAGAAAGTAAGTTCTGCCTTACATTTTCGCAGAACAACGCGTTCACGCATGCGTGGGCATTCTGCTGAGCTATTGGCAAGCGAGGAAAGGTATTTTCAGATCGTTGACTTATACAGTGCTTGTTTGGCGAGAGTTTAAAATACTTAAAACTATTGATGATCCCACCTCACTCTAGATATGGTTGGTTATTATATTTCTCAATGCGAGGTACGCCAAAATTTGTGAAATTCATCGACTCATTTGTAATGTGAACGGTCCCAGTATGATGAGCGATTCAATGTTCAGATGGTGGGTGAGGTAACTCAATGTAAGTAGTGGAAATATGCACAGTAGAGTGAACGAAGCTATAGAGTTGCGATGGGAAGCTTTTGACCACTATTCCACAGACTGGATCTCGAACCAAGCGACTTTCATGTTGAAGCACCTAAAGTCCTTTCTGGTTGGCAAACACTTTCTGGGTGACGATGGAGGCATCGAAACCGTCTTGCCACGTTACGATAAATGCCTGAACAATGGTGATACCTATGTCGAAAAAGTACCTAGTCGGGCATTTTTATTATTTAATCACAATTTATTGTTAATCATTCTCTCCTTTTTTTCTGTTACTAAAAGAAGCTTTCTCTTTTGGATTACTTAATAGTACTGAATCAGTATAATACTCGATGTATTAAATGTGTTTCTTTCATTCTTCCTGGATTCAGGAGTATTCTGACTTTATCAAGATGGACTTACTTCCTGAAGTCAGTATTTCAGTCCAGCGAAACAATTTAGTTTTCTCTTCTGTATGTTGCTGGTCAAGTGTATGTAACTATTAAAAATGATTTTACTAAGACATTAATAATAAACAATTGGCCCTATGTTTCAATACATTAATAATCATTAATTTCTATCCAACATTATTCTTTCTGAATGTAAACATTTAGCTTTTACTCATTAAAAGTACAGTATAAGTAAGAATGGTCCCAGCAAATGCAAGAAATGTGCTCCTGTAAAAATATATGATACTGCAAGCAGACAGTACAAAATTAGAAGTATCTATCAGATCGGTTTCAAAACGTTCACCGGCTTTGTTCCCCGAGATCAGTTTTTGATGGCATTTTCTCCTATAAGCTCTCTTCAATTTTTCAGCCTCGATTGGTAAACTGCCAGCCTTCCACAAAACAGCCAACATGCCAATAGATGAGTTAATAAGTAATGAAACCCCTTGGAATTGCATACAGAACTTTATCTCGATGTCAAGCTTAATAAATATAAAAAGTGCCAAAACAGTAATGCAGGTACCAAAATAAGAAGTGCATACTAAAAAAGAAGGTACAGAGAAAACTGTTTGAGTTAAACTCAAAGCATCTTCTAATGTAGATATTTTTTTGAAGATATTTTCTTGTTTGCTGACTGTGAACTCTTCGAATGGACAGGCTTGTATTTCAGATGTGAGTTCAATTACCAAGTCGCAAATGTTCCGACAGATGAAACAATACAGGAAAGCTATTAAATTAATAAACGTCGGATATATAAGTGAATTGAGAGATATTCTGAAGCAACTAATTATAAAGAAAGTAGTAAAATTAATTTGAATGCCATACATATCCCATTCATTTCTTTGATAATTGCATGTCAGTAACAGCACAGCGGAGGAAATAGTGGAACACAATATAAATAACAGAAGAAGAACTTGTGACTTTGTCAAAATAAATGTATGATTTTTTCGGAGAAATTTCCAAAGAACTGCCAAAGTTCTTCTGTTTCGTCTTAAAGTGTACCAGATGATTGTACTTACAACGTAACAACAGAAATTTAAGAAAGATATTCTAAAAATATGGTCATCCATTTCGAAGCTGAATGCCCTGATACTATTAATAGTGAACTCCAAACTTGCAAGCAAGAGTAAAAACAAGAAAAAACGAACTAAAATTTTAGTCAGAAGTGTTCTGTTTGAATCTTCTAAAAGATCTGCCAAATAAAGTAATCGCCTTAAAAAGTTTGGTCCGCATTCGATGAAACACAAGGAGCTGAATTGCTTCCAGTTGGATCGAGGCCTTTTCTCATTCTTACATTTTAAAACTGGAACTTTCATTTTGGTTAGTAAGTTTTCGTAAGTTTCGTTTTTGGTAAATAATTTCTTTTATATGAATTATATATTGCTATATTAAATTCTAATTTATATGTACAGAAGCGCTATCGTTTAACCAGTGGACTGTATGAAATTGTGTTCTAAGTCTAAAAGATTCGGTTTCGAATTCCAGTCTGGTGAAAGAAATTGATTCAATAAAAACTCCAACTTAGATTTGATATTGTTGAGTACATTTCAATAATGAAGAATATTTCGATAGGAATTGAATAATTCACAATTGCATATTTCAAATGTATAACTACATATTTCACAAGTTGAGAATTTTGACACAAAAACTATTTCATGAGAGCGTATTTACATTGGAAGATACATGCACTGATTGTTGCCACAAGACTACTTCTAAATGGAAGCGGCTCACAGCAACAGCACTACCTAAAGGCTTAGACAAGTCAACAATATATAATTAATAAATATGGAATTATTTATGTACAAAACATGAAGTACTTATTCCAAACATATCTTTCATAAGCTAAACACACTAATTTGCAGCATACATTTATGGCATAGTTCGTCTTAATTACAATTTTGTAAATATAAATAGAGAAGGTTACCTAGTAATAAGAGCTTTGTTATTTAATTTTCAAACTATAATTTCTTTAAACAATAACACTTGCTTTGTTTTTGCGAAGAATCCATCCATCCATTTCAGAGGATACAAATCTGTGGAAAATGTACATCCAAAAAACACAATTTCCGTTTATATTTTGAAAAGCATTGATTGATTGATTATTTTTTTGGAAACTTTCCAAAATAAAATGTTAATTTTCTAATTATTCCCCCCCTCCTCTCGTGTTTTTCATCGATTTTTTTAAAGCAATCAATCTCAATGGTGGCAATTGATCATTTTTTCAGACAAAAAACCCGTCATCATCAAATATAAGAAATCGTTAAAACATTAATCGTTTCCCGGAAAAATCTTTTGTGAAAGCAGCGAATTTTTAATCTTTGCTTTTTCCTTCTTTTAATTTATTTATTTTTCTTTTCATACACTTGTTTTAGAAGACTATAACGATAAGATTTGACATTATCTTTTTTCAAAAAAGTGTTTCGTTTTTATTCAGGCAAAAGGATTATGTGCGTCCTGTTCCAAAAATTCATGTGTGCGCTACTGTTGCTCTCTAGTCATAACCGTCACAATTAGCATTGTCGCGAACGTCTGCGTGAGTCTTGGCAAACTATCCGACATCTGCGCTAAACGTGTAATAGCAAATGTTGGTATTTTTTACCTTTGCAGACCTAGCTTATTCCCCAGGAGCTGGTATCACTTTTTAGTGCGGCACCGTATAATAGGCGATACCAATTGCCGCAAGTAATTTTGATGCCCAGTTTCCTCCTCAGAGGGAGGTACCTGAGCTCTGACGATGCAAATTGAACTTAAAATTTCTTTTAAGAATTTTGGGAGCCAAGCCAAACGGGGACTTTAAGGGATTTATTACATGCTGAATATTCATACACATGGCCGTTCATGACCGCTGTCGATTTTTTTGCATCGAAAATCCACCGACAAGGGCTGGGGTCAAACCCGCAAACTTAGGTGCAGATGGCCAGCGACAAACCAACTACGCCACCCAGTCGGCATTTGCGGTTTTAAGGAGAATAAAACCAAGAGCACGGCAATGAATACAAAAATATAAAAAAGATTTTTAAGTGAATGCTCATATTATAAATAGATTTAAACAAACTGTGTGTGTGTGTAATTGTAATCCTCACAAATTAGCATTTATTATTAATGTTAAATAATGAAAAAGAATGTAAAAAATACCGATAAAGTATATAATTGTGTTATTTTTAATATTTAAAACTAGAAGACTTCAAAATGTTTTAACCCGGGGGTAGACGCGCATTCGATACTAATGGTAATAGTCGAAGATTTTTTAACAATTATTTTTATTGTACAAAATAAAAATCACAATTCCAGTGAATAATTTAACGAAGAGAAAGGATACTTACCTACTTTCTACCTTTCTTCATTGATAATTTGAGAAAAATTCCAATCGAACCGAATTAAAACGTTTCTAAGGTACGCGACTTTAATAAAGGACACAAATCACAGAAACTCTTCACGAACGTTACAGGAATAATATCTGCAAGCAAAACTGTCATTATTTGTTCAAATTTTTGTAGTTTGTACCCCGCGCGAACGCTCCCGGGTTAAATGTTTAATCAATGTAAAACTACGAATGTTATGATCTAAAAATGAATTATTTAAAACGTTTTTCATCATGCTTTATATGTTTCAAAACTCATAAAAAATAAATATTGGCCAAATAATCCTTCAAAATGTGTTCTCTGCTTTTCTAAATGTTATATAACTCTTTCGTATAGGCGCATTATTTACAACTTCCCTAAATGAAAAATAAAGGCATAAAAAAGGAACGAACTAACCATAGCAGTAAGTTCGAAGGTCAAACAGATGAATTTTTTATCTTCCTAGAATGTTTTTTCGGGTCTGGTTTTGTCTTTTCTTTTGAAAAAAAGTATTTTAGATTTAAAAAGAAAACTCAGTAAAATCTCTCATCTGGGATTACAGCATATAAAAAAAAATGTGATGTTTTTTATTTATTTATAGGATCAGATAGCTAATGAATGTATCGAAATGAAAGCTTTTATGTTTGATGAAGTAATACTAATAAATTCTATCAGTGTAAATGTGTATTTCTTATTATGTCAGAAAGTATTTTCTTACTTCATTACAGTAAATTAATTTTTTTTTAAATCTTTTATTTTCGATATGCTCGCGCCCCACACTTTGAGAAACACTGTATTAATGTCTTCTAATTTTCTGTATTTTAAATTTTAAATCACTTTTAAATAATAATTCACCAATTAAGTATTAACTTCCTCCTTTATAATAAATACATATCACACCAAAATATTATCTTTGAGAAATGTCTGGAGTAAAATTTTAGAGCATCTGGACTCTCAATTTTAAAAGCAACCTAAATATTTTAAAAAGCAGACATGCTATTAATCCCAGTAAAAGATTCTTCATTTTTGATTTTTTTAAATAATTTTACAGGAAATATTTATTGTTCAATTTTTGAACTGGTGAACTCTAATTTGAAATTTTAATTACGTAAATTTAATATTGTATGTTTTTGTATACATCAGGGATTATTCATACTCACTATCAATATCGAGGATAAATGTCTATTTAAAAACTGCTTGATTAAATCAAAAGTTAAAAAAAAAAAAACAATCTTATATACAAAATGCTTGAAATTATAACAGCATTCCTAAGACTGTGAGCCCTCCTCCGTAAGGAGGCGTGATATTTCTACGAGGAGGCGTGAGCATATTGAAAAGTCGAGAATAAAAGATTATTTAAAAAATTATTCATTTACTGAAAGTAAATAAACAAAAAATACATTCTGACATAATAAAAAGTAAAACACACATTTACTCTGATACAATACACTTATAAATGTATCAGTAATACACAATGTATTTTATAATTAATTTAACAATGCTAAGTTAAGAACAAGTTTAATAATTACCAGTGACTCCATGGGCTTGTCAAATATAAAATTATATGCAAAAATTAACAATTATCTTGATCATTTGTATGGTTTATAATTAATCCCTTGATTAAAAGTTACGCTATTCGCTCTCCAATGCCACCGTCTTCTACGTAGACGCGCATATGGGATGTTATGAAAGGGGGAGGAATAAATACGCAAATCCTCTTAAATGAATAAACCCTTCTCAAACTCTGTCAATGTCATTTTATTGCATTCCAAAGCCTTTGGAATAATTTTATGGATAGCAGTGCACAGAAAAGATCGTCCTTCTGAAAGACGTATATATACGTCAGGGGCAATTAACGCTTTGTCTGAGCGAGATATTTATATACGCTTGTGGCACATAAAAGGTTAAAGTTGTATAGAAGCTTTAGCGGCAATGTACATTATTATTGAATTCAATACTTCGCATAGTGGGCAGTTTTCCCAATCTGGCGCAAGGAAAGTCCAAAAATGAAATTGCACGAAATAAAACAACAACCCAAAATTTATGGTCCTAATAGGTTCCCTAGCCCTGTGGTAAACAGTTTTTGTCAGTACGCGAATGGAAATCTTCAACAATTATCGGTTTAGATCTGGTTTGTTCTTGCTACAAGATATACTTGCGAGAGCCTCCTTTTCAGTCGCAAGTCCTATCGTTTCGTCTGAAAAGGATTTTGCAGATTTTAGCGGGGTTTTCTTGAAAATAGATACCATGAGTAAGTAATTTCTTGATTTGGCATTCAAATTAGGTTCAAGTTCGATTAAAAATTGTAAAAACATAACATTTAGCACAGCATGTAACTCCTAATAACTTATGTCAGCTTTTTGTGTTTAATGTACTAGAGCTTTTGGGATTGACACGGATTGATCACAGTAACACTTAAATCACATAGAGTAGATATAGACCTTTAATTTAATACCAAATTTAGTTGCTACTACCTGCTACTCCCAAAGTTGTGATTTTTTTTTCAGCGTTGGCTGCGATAGTATTACTCGGCGTACCATATTCAATGTGTGGAAGGAAGAGCAAAATACTAACAGAAAACTAATGATGTTTTGAGTTTAGTTAGGACTACTACGGAATTTGATAAATATGAGGACCAGCAGCAATTAAAATTTAGAAAAATTGTTATAAATTTCTGCTCGTTTGTAGGGGAAAAATGGAGGAGGTGCCACAGAAATTAAAAGTTCTCCAAGTCGAATGATGCCGTGGTTGTCGGGGGAGTAAGATTTGTATTATATTTTATTATTTTGAAGAAAAATGGTTCACATTTAAGCTTATAATAATTATTTTTAAAGAATTATTAACTTTAAAATGGTTTTTCTCGGTTTGTGTTTTTTCGCATTCAAAATACTACTTCTTCCACAATTATTTACCAATCACTTCCATTTTTTTCCTTGTGTCTCGTAGTTGATGTAAAAAAAATTAGGGATCCATTTTTCTGGAAATTGAATACTTCTTTTTTTAAAAAATTGAAATGTGGGAAATATTAGGCTTTTGGTTGAATTTTAACACACACACACACACACACACAATATATATATATATATATATATATATATATATACCGCCACCGTAAATGCAACACCCGAAGGAGGAAGCATGCAAATAACATGAAATTTACAACATGCATTATTGGGTGAGATATGCAAATGATAAGAATTTCAGAGCAACACACATAATAAGGGCCCGTGGGCTCCCCTCAAAGCGCTATTTAAGGCTCGGAGATTTCGACGATTTCAAGTTCAGCAATTGTGTTTTTCTTGTGGTTTTTTTAGAAAACGATCAGTTATGTCTCGTAGAAAACAGCGATCAGCTTTTGATCAAGTATCCGAGTTCGACAAAGGAAAAATCGGTAGTCATGTTGGACGAAACCAAACAACTGTAATGCGGATATGTGGACTGTTGGATGTTGGAGGGTACGACGGACCGATCACATCCACCTCAGTGCACCACTTCACGTGAGGACAGGCAAATTGTGCGCATGGCAGTGACGGATCACTCAGTCACATTACGAACATAGCACAGCACATTGAGTCTGTAACGTATCATTCAGTGTCTGTGCGTACCATTCGATGCCGTTTACAGCAGAGTGGTCTGTCCGCAAGGCGTCCATTGCTTGGTCTACCCTTGACGCAGAAGCACGACGTCTCCGCCGCCAATGGTGCGATGAAAGAAGGATGTGGGTGGCAGAATGGAATGAAGTTGTCTTTACTGACGAGTCACGCATCTGTCTGCAACACCACGATGGTCAGATTCGAGTCTGGAGACATTGTGGAGAGAGGATGCTGAACAGTTGCGTTATGCACCACCACACTGGTCCTGCATCGAGCATTATGGTATGGGGTGGTATTGGATATCACTCTCGCGCTCCTCTAGTACGCATTGCCGGTACTTTAAACAGCCAGCGCTACATCTCCGAGTTGTTGGAGCCAGTTGTCCTTCCTTACCTTCAGGGCTTGGCCCCAGCCATATTTTAACAGGATAATGCGCGACCACACGTGGCACGCATTGTCCAAAGGTTCTTCGTCAATCACCAGATTGAATTGCTTCCCTGGCCGACTCGCTCTCCGGATCTTTCGCCGATAGAAAACATGTGGTCCATGGTTGCTCAACGATTGACCCAGATTACACCCCAACTGCCACACCAGATCAACTTTGGCAGCGTGTGGAAGCTGCTTGGTCTGCTGTACTCCAAGAACACACCCAAAGTCTCTTTGAATGAATGCCGAGGCGTGTGGCAGCGGTGATATCTAACAATGGCGGCTACTCTGGCTACTGATTGTGGCAGGAACCACACTTCACAGAAGTCTATAAATTTAATCATTTGATACTTGGTCAACATGTTATCTACAATATAAATTTTGTTGTGCTATCTCTTGTCTTTCTTGGTGTTGCATTTACGGTGGCCAGCAGTGTATATATACGTATGTATCAACATTTTATTATTTTTTTCCTCCAAAACTAACTAAGGTATTGTAAAATCGATACCTAAAGGTGTTTAAAAAGCATCCTCAAAAATATTACAAAAATTTCATGTCAAAAATGATATAATATGATATAATAAATGATGATATAATATGATATAATAAATGATGATATAATATGATATGATATAATATGATATAGAAAATGATATAATAAATAAATTTAATAATAAATTAATAATTCTAATAATAAATAAATAATTCTAAGAATAAATTAATAATTCTAAGAATAAATTAATAATTCTATGAATAAATTAATAATTCTAAAAATAAATTAATAAATTTAATAATAAATTAGTAAGTTTAATAATAAATTAATAATTTTAATAATAAGATAATAAATTTAATATTAAATTAATAATTTTATTATTAAATTAATAATAATTTTGATAATAAATTAATAATAATTTTGATAATAAATTAATAATAATTTTAGTAATTAATTAATAATCATTTCAATAATAAATTAATACTTTTAATAATAAATTAATACTTTTAGTAATAAATTAATAATCATTTCAATAATAAATTAATACTTTTAATGATAAATTAATACTTTTAGTAATGAAATAATAAAATTTTAATAATAAATTTATAATTTAATACTAAATTAATACTTATAGTAATAAAATAATAATTTTAATAATAAATTAATAATTTTAATAATAAATTAATAATTTTAATAATAATTCATATTAATAATATATCGTATTATTAATAATTCTTTTTAATTAATTTTAATTATCAATTACTTTAATGAATAATTATTTAAAATAATTTTAATTAATATATAATTATTTTAAATAATTTTAATTAATAATTATTTTAAATAATTTTGATCAGTAATTATTTTAAATAAATTTAATTAATAATAATTTTAATTAATAATTATTTTAAATATTTTTATTAATAATAATAATTTAAAATAATTTTAATAATTAATAATTTAAATAATAAATTTTTAATATTTTTTACTTTATAAAATACAAAATAATTACATAAAATATAATAATTTAATAAACCTTTCATTAATAAGTTTATTTAATTTTAAAAATAATGAAAAGAAATGAAAAAAAGTTGATCAATGAATCGAACCCTGACTTCGCGCGTAGCATGCAGACGATATATCAAATAGGCTACGGAATCATTGAGGAAATTCAAATTTAATTGTATAAAAGCTAAGCATGAATTTGGAAGGCTTTTTTCTTCGAATTGACTGGCCATTCGGCGGAATTACATTGAGGGTTGAACACCCTAAAGGAGTACTACTATTACATCAAGTCTCGACCCCAAATGAATTTCCTTAGTCGTGCCCTTCCCTTGTAAGATAAATTACGAACCACACACACACACACACAATCATTAAAGTTTTCAGCAAAACTTAAAGTACAAAATTTCTGTTTCTTTAATTGTTTTTTTTTTTTCATAATTGTTTAATGTTCTACAGAAGTATGAGTAAAAAGTTTGTTTTTTTCGTTATGAATAAAAATTGTTTTTCCTTTTCTTTTATAAACCCTATTCTTACGCCACCAGAGAGAGCCTCGCGAAATGTATCTTGCCCACATTAAGTTAGGTCTCGCACCGACACTGGACTTGACATACCAGGAGGTATGCACCATCAGTACCAGGAGGATGGTACTGCTGATAGCAGTACCATCAAATATTTCTACCAGACAAATATCCTTTAACAATACGCCATCTTCAGACTACGAAATTTTAATATTGCAAATTATAATTAATGATACTTCCTTTCATCTGACAAATTTATATGCATCTCGAGAACTTAATATTACACAACAATTCTTTTCTTGATTCCTTATTGGATCCAGTTTTTATATTCGGAAACTTTAATTTGCATCACCCAATGTGGGACTCAAAACATACTTCTTAATAGAGTAAATCTTCGTGGATTGGTTAACAAATTCTAATTTCATTATTCTAAATACTAATGTCCCAACGCATAGAAGCAATGTTGGCTCTAGTGGTCTTCTGGATTTTACTTTATGCTCTTAAAGTCTCATCTGATACAGCGATACTTTTGTTTTAGACAGCTCCTACAATAGTGACCATTGTCCTGTTATCACAGATTTTAATTTTCATAACCCGATTAAACGAACTATAAAAATAGTGGATTGGCCCTCAGTAATAAAACAAGCAAAACGAAACAGTTTTTAAGATAGACGATTACAATCATAATCTATCTGACAATATTGCTAAAATAATTTCAAATATATATAATACTAGAAATATAAAAATCTCTAATAGAATATTCCCTCCCTGGTGGAATAATGCTTGTCATAACCTTTACAAACTTAAGAAATACTTCAGAAAAAAAGCTATTCGGGAAATCTCCCCAAAATTGTGGATTCAATAAAAGCAATATTCTAGCCGGATCCGATTTTTATATAAAAATCCAAAAAGAAATACTGGGATACAGTAGGTAATGTTCCTAACCCAAGAATATTCTATAACATCCTAAAGAAAATCGCAAAGAAAAATAATCCTGAATCAACACTGAATTTCCTTCAAATACATAACAGAATAATGTATCATCCACAGATTCAAGCAACACTCTTCGCAGAAAACTTCGCATGCAATAATATTATCCATGAGCCACTCCCTTTGGACTTTTTTGCCCAAAATAATAGTTTAATTAACAAACCCTTTCATATATCTGAATTGAATAGAGCAATAAAATCTGCTAAGAACACAACCCCAGGTGCAGACCAAATTCCGACTAAATTCCTGAAACTGTTGAATCATAGTGAACGAATGATCATCTTAAATTTCTTTCAACAGATATTCGATAAGGCAATTGTCCCAAATGCATGGAAGCATGCTATAATTCTTCCAATTCCCAAACCATGCAAAGATAAAACTAAAATCTCCTTATATAAGACCCATCGCTTTAACTTCAGTTTTTTCTAAGACATTTGAAAGAATTTTAGCCAATCGAATTGCCTACTTCCTAATAACAGAGCAAAAGCTACATCAGCAACATTATGGATTTGTTCCTTTTAAAGATAACAGAACAGCAACTTATATACTTTACAAAGCAATAACAGACTCAAAGTTGGGGGGAAAAATACTTCGTTGGGATAAGCTTAGATATATTAAGAGTGCTTATGACTCCGTATAAATTGACGGTCTCATTTACAAGTGCTTACAAATTGGTATAACTGGGAAAATAGCGCTTTGGATGCATGAATTTTTATCTTATAGATCGCTGCAAATTCGATGGAGGGGATGTCTTTCATCTGAAAAAACATTGCTAAAGGGACTCTCATAAGGTAGTGTATTTTCTCCATTATTATACACTATTTATATGTATGATTTTTTTGAAACATTGGAGACTGGAGTCAAGTGTTCCATATATGTTGATGACATATTTATCTATTCCTCACATCAATCACTTGATATCATCTGCCGTAAACTACAAAATACTTTAGAGAGATTAAATCAATGGTGTAATTATTGGATATTGAGTTTAAGCCCAGACAAAAGTACAATAGCTGAGCTCTCAAACAAAAGGATTCACTCATTTCCTAATATATTATTAGCTGGAACCCCTCTACCTTGGCAATCTTCTGTTAAATATTTAGGAGTATATTTTTCGAAACAGAATCAAAATACTAACATCACCCATCAATTGAAAAATAAATCATTGAAAAAATTCAAGGCTCTTAAAGGTATGGCTAAACCTTTTCTTACTTTCTTCCAAGTGGTTATTTAAAACTTCCTTTCAATAACCGCACGTAGTTATCTTAGAGGTATCGTGTAAAGGACTTAAAAATATTATTCTCTTAATCCTTGTTATTAAGGAAATATATCCCCTCTCTCCTCGTTCCGGCAGACGGTTGAAAGACGGGCTTTGCTGTCATGGAGATGTGACGTCATTTTCTCTGCGTTTTCCTATGAAAGCGAAACAGAAACTAAATCAACTGGGAGAGTGGTTTCCCACCCACCCCTCCACCAGCGCTGTTGCGCTGCATTTAATGTGGACTGCTTTCTATTTTTATATGTAACTTCAACAAATTCTTCTCTGTTCAATTTATTATAATGAGTGGATAATAGAGCTTTCTCTAAGGTTCCCCGTAAATATATAACCGTTACCGTTACCTAAGGTATGGCTAATAAGCATTATGGTCCGAGAGCTGAAAATCTTACTCAAATAATCAATAATAGCATCTGTAGCATCTTTTTTTTACACATGTCATATAATAAATAAATGGACCGACAATCAGTTGAAACCTTTTAATGTAATACAAACTAAAGCTCTCAGAATTGCACTAGGTCTTCCACAATGGACACCAAATATTGTACTAATGAAACTGCCTGTACAAGAAATTCTCTCGGATAAAATCAGAAGACTGGCAAATAAATTTTTCCTATCTCAAATCTGCAATCAAACCTTTTCTCTATTATATAGTAAAAATCCTGATTATCTGAATTTAAAAATCATGAAGGAGGATAAAAGTAATATTGTTAGTATACTACACACTTTAAATGCTAATAGTAATCAAATCATTACAATCCCCAGAATATCATCCTTTGCATTTCTCTCATGTAAAATATATACCAATAACTTCAAATTTCAGGAGAAAAGTTATCAGTTCAAGCTATAAGGGGTTTATTTGACGAAACAGTTGAGCATGATTTTTAGGACTTCCATATAATAGCCACTGATGCATCGAAAAACGATCAAACAACATCCATAGCAGGTATAACATAAAATCACTCTTTTTCTTACAGAATAAATCAAAATAATTCTATTTTTACTGCTGAAGCTTTGGCTATTTGCCAAGCGTTAGATGATCTGACTGTTTCAGACAAAAATCTGTTAATCTTATCTGATAGTCTCTCTGTTCTCCATGCTCTCCGAAATTATTCTATTAAATCACATAGTGCGATTCACAGACTAGCTAGCAAAATTTACATACAGTCATATTATACCAATAAACTGATATTACTTTGGACTCCGGGACACTCTACTATGGAATAAGCAGGCGGATTATCTCGCAAGCTCTGTCCTGGAGTCTGATATTTATATAGACTGGATTGCTTCAGAAGACATAAGTATATAAAAATACACCAAGAAAGATAAAAAAAACAAACAATTTTTATTCAAGCAAATATTTTGAAAATTTGGGCAATATTATAAACATTGACATCATTTCTAAATGGACAAATAATAGAATAGAAGAAATTCTATGCATTCGAATCTTCAGCAAAATGATCATTATCCCAGGACTTCTTAAAAATTTAATTTAACGGAAATGCAATGCGCAGTTCTTGCAATCGTTTAAATTAGTGCTCCGCAACCTTTTTATCGCTGCGGACCGGTCAACGTTTGATAATTTTACCGCGGCCCGCTGGGAGGGGGGGACATTGATTGTTTATATTTTAGATTATTTTGATTTACAGCAAAATGTATTTAATTGTATTTAATACATAAATAATATAAATAATTTAATAAAGAATTTAATTCTATTTAATTATGCCTTCAAAATAAAACAAAGTTACACCAAAAAATAAATAAAGTGATTTAACATTTTAAATTACTAGAACGTTAAATCAATGAGAGCCCTGAGCTTGTTTCTTTGCAATGAGACGGTTTACAATGACACCTGAAGTGTGTTGCTCATGTCCAGTTTATTCCGTTGCTTTGTTTTGGTTGCTGTTACTGCAGAAAATCCCGCTTCACACAGGTAGGTCTTTTTTGTGGAAACGACATTTACACGTGCATTCGGCAGCTGTGTATTTGAGGGTTAAGGCGTGGCCGCCCCCGCAACCCCTTTTTGACTCCCGAAGAATCTGATTCCACCAACCGGAGGATGAAACAAGAGAGCTCCAAGAGGGCCGGATCCCCGAGAAAGGCGAATGCTGCCCCCCCTCGAATGGGGTGGAGAGAAGGGAATGCTTTGACCCAGGGGCAGCCAGCGAGAGAATGTAGAGATGCTCTGCTAATTGAAAGAGAAAATAGTTGCTGTGGTTTTCTTTTCTTTCTTTCATTTTTTTTGCTTTTTAAAACATTAAAAGATTTATGTCACTAACTTCGGGGGCCCCTTTTTTTAAAAAATTAATGGAACACAGATATTTTTAATTTGGTGTATAGAACTAGGAATTTAAATTCAGTTGGAATGAAACGGATGGCCCGGTACCATTTGATCCGCGGACCGGGGTTGCGGAGCACTGGTTTAAATGACTTGGAGCATATTTTATTAAGATGCGATAGATATACTCACCCACGAAATCACCTTAAAGTTTTTCTCAAGATTGATCCTCGTTGCTATATCACCTTTAAAGAGTTACTGGAGAAAGCTATATCAAACAGATCAACATTCAGATTTTTTATTCAGAAGATGAAATATTTTGACATAAACTAACTTATTGATACTTTATAGTTTTGTATGGGATAATAGCCTTTGTTGCTCCAAATCCCAAGGAAAGATATTAACTGTAACTGTATGCTCGGTGTGCGCAAGTAAATAGAATTTTTATACACACCTGGAAGTTAAAGAAAAACTGATAAGAAATTTTGTTATTTAATTAAATTTTTTCTTAAAAATTTTCAATTCATTTGTCGATTTTTTTCCTGTAGCTTTATCAAAATTTATTGCTGAGAATTGCACTGTTTATACAATTGATGTTTAAGGTTTGTCAATTTTTTCTATGTATCTGTTTCTTAAAATTAAATGTTTTAAAAATAATTATGGAAACTAATAAAAATTAAAACATATTTAAACTTTATTTTATGCGAAATTTTAGTTGAATGTTTAAATAAATTCATAGCTCCACTATACAACAATTAAACTTTTTCAAGTATTCGATCTGTTAACTTTATATATACGTTTTGTATCCAGTTTTTACAGATTGCTAATTGAGAATATATCTCTTAACCAGATGTATTTTAAAACTCTCATATTTTTGTTTATATATTTTCATGGAACAGAAAATGAACTTCATAAGAAATGTTGAAAGGAGGAACATGAGCATATAGGAATAAAGTTGTAACTATTTATTGATAATCTGAATTATATATATCTGCAAAGTAAAGAAAAATTGGAAATGTTGTTATTATAAATTTTTTAATCAATCCTAATGTACTGTATTGCGTGTCCTATTTAAACTGTTGAGTTGAAAGAGGGAGTTGGAACTCATAAAAACAATTTCTAATTAATCTTAATAATTTTTTTAAGAAAATTTGTGATATATGTGTTTACTTTTAAAAGTAGGAATCAATTTTGGCATGAATTAATGTACATTTGGTTTTTTTTTTACATAGAAATAAGTTCATTTAAAGATATATTCTTTTAAAGACACTTTCAACTTTAATATTTTAAAATCAAAAGTAATTCTTGGCATAGAGAAAGAGCCTAGACATATGTATGATATTTAGATAATTATCCTGTTTTAAGAGTGCATTATTTTGCTCTGCTGATAATGAATCATTAAAAAAAGGTGTCAAAAATATTTTTAAAATGAGAATAAAATATTTTAATTTTCCTATTTTAAATAAATTTTAGTAGTTATCGGTTATAAGGATTATAAAGGCAAACTCAGCAACATGTGGAAAACATGCCAAATTTTATTCTATTATTGTGTTTAAAATGAGTGTGTTATTTGACAATCACCAATATTCATGTTGGGAAAACAATTTTTGGTTCAGTTAACCATAAAGTTTTAACTGTTTATTATAAAGCAAATGTTAGTGCAACTCAGCTTTAGATTTAAAATAGCGGGGAGACTTATTGAAATGACTTATAATTAAAATGCTGAAGCTTATTTTATCTATGTAAAGAAAGAAAATTGCAAAATAAGGTACTTGCATATTATCCCATCTACTTTTTTTGCCGAAGCATAAATGGTCTCTAAGTGCTGTAATATTCATAAGCCAGTATTAAAAAAGATTATCGTGTATACTCAAACACAGTAACCTTATTTATAAGTAGGGAAGTTTTGGTGCAGATTCTTCCAAGTTGTCACCAGTTTGCTGGTAGAAGAGGTATTGCAATAAGTTCTCAAAATAATATACAAATTATTCAATTTAAATGTTATTGTTAACCACACATTTGGAATTGTAAGACATGATAACATTAGTACTTGAAATCCAAGTTTAAGCAGAATGAACCAAGTCGTAGTTTTATTTTCTGAGAGAAAAGGTTTTTCCATCTTTTTAAAATGAAACAACTTTATTGGCAATGAGTCTTTTCCAATGGTGAATCTTAATAATGCAACACATGGGTTTATTTATGTATAATGAATAGTAATATTATAAATATATTATTTGTATTATATTATTAATCATTTTATTTAGTTGTATGAATGTTGTTTTATTTGTTTTACAAATAATAAACATTTGATTTTAATATTTAGAAATGCTGTCGAGTATTGTAAAAGAACATCAAGGCAGACAGTCTGCAAAACGAGATGAATTAGGTAATAGTAAAATTTTTTTCAACATATTTGGTAAGAGATTCTCATAATTATAAGTTATTGATTCTTAGTATGCTTCATTTTTCCAGCTTCTTGTTGTTAAATTTGTTCAATTTATGTATGAAATTCTAACTAGATTCAGATGCATACAAATTCAATATTAATTCCTCTTGAGTAATTTGTAAACTATAGTTTTCAAAATAAATAATCTAATTTCAGTGTGTCATATATTTTCATAAATTAATGATGCAGAACAGTGGTGTAATGGAGAATATTAGGGCCCTCCTGCAAACTTGGGTTTTGGGCCCCAAGTCCAAATACGTACTAAGTGTCAGTCAAGCTTTGGGCCTCCTAGAGTCCCTAGGCCCTCCCGCAATGTGGGGTTTTCAAATGATTCAGAATGATTTTTACATGTAAAGGTAAAATTTTAAAAAATTTTTTACAAATAACTACTTATGGTTACATGTATAATATCAAAATATGAATAAATTCCTGTCAAACACATTGTAAATTACTGGTAGTTGATTATACAGCAGCAGAAATTCATTGTTTAAATTGATAAATTTGGAAAACCCAAAAGGACTTTATTTTAAAACCCCCCAAAGGAAGAAATTGCATAGGGTCTAGGGTGTTTTGGGGTTGGCCCCTGTATAACATCAAGCCATTTTGTTCACTGTGACTGATCCAACTGTGAGGTAACTTTGTGTTTTGAAAATGATGAACCTCTGTTGCCCAGTGGAGTGATGTCCCATCTTGTTGGAGAGGCTGCAGTAGTCACAAACTTGCGGCTGGTGTGTCGCGGGTTCTAGTCCTGGTGTCACTGAAGACCCGTCATGTTGAGGGGGCTGATGCACATTTAATTTGTTGGGGCTCAAAGTTCTGCCATTGGGGAGGTGTGATTGCTTGGAGATGGGGTGCCAGCTCAGGTGTCATTCTCATCACTTGACTGTGGTTCAAAATTACGAGGTTCATAGCCAATAGCTCTCGTGTTTGCTTTATAATGTGATGTTTATATGACTCTCCCTCACTCACATCTAGCAGTATTTACAGATCCATTGTATACAAACGAAATGTTTTACCCTTATCACTTCTCCTAAAGCTTTCAAAATAATTTTTGTGAAATAGCTTCATGAAGAACATGCCAGCACCATCTATTTGCCCACATTGTAAAACTTTCACATTTTTCTTTTGTATTCAATGTTAATTATCCTGTGTCATTTATTTTTGAAAATACAGAATTTTGAAGTCTGATTATTCATTTTGAATGACCCTGTCTTATAATTTTGTTTTTTTTAAACATTTTTATATTTACAAAATATTAGAATATTTCCAAGTTCATTATAAATTTTTTTTATTTTTTGAATTCAGATAAATTTTTAATTCTGAAGAATTAAAATGTTGAATTTAGTTAAGATACTATTTTTAAGTTCTGAAGAATTAAAATGTTGAATTTAGTTAAGATACTATTTTAAAGTTCATTATAGCAGTTAATGTGTTGTAAAACACACATTTGTTTTGAAATATATATGCTTATGATTTTGAATAAGTTTAAACATTTTTTTACGGGCCTTGTGGGTTTTCTACTTTTCTCCCTTTTCCTTTAAATTTTTTTTAATAAGATAAGTACTTTATGGTAGAATTTTAAATATAAATAAATTTTTTGTAATATAGAAAAAAAAAAAAGAATTTTTGTTGTTTCTAACCCCGATTCTTGCTTTTGAAATTAAATGTTGGGTAAGAAGATTTTTTTTTTTGTAGCTAAGAATTTTTTTCAGTATTGTAATTTTTATTTTCATTTCATCTGATTTTATAGCTTATTACTTTGTCTTGGTATTCAAATTGTATGAATGAATAAATATTTAAACGTAAATAAAAAATTTTATTCAAGCTTTTTGTATAAATATTTTGATATTAAGTGTATACCAACAATTAACCATCAAAGCTTTTATGATTTATGATTACCTACGTTATGTAGAAGAAAAAAACAGGATATGAATGAGAAAGATATGATTGATGAGAGAAAAATAAGTGTTACAGTTAATTTGAAAATACCAATTATTTTACACTATTAATTATCATTAAGCTATATAATTTACACTGTCATTAATACAGAGTTGCTACTAAAGACTACTTAATTTTATATTTTCTTTTCCTACTGGATGTTAACATTTGCTATTTTTACTCTTATTTCACAATGATAAAAAAAGAGGGAAGAGGAAAATTTCGAATTAACAGAATTGTATTTTAGGAACTTCTTATAAATAAAAGGAAAATAGTACAAAAATATTGTGATATGGCTTAGTAATTTATGTTGTGATTTTTTTTTCCAAAGTTGTATTCAAGAAAATGTTTTATTTTCTGACTATCTTGTAAATGCGAAAATTTTTCTCGATTTTTAATATGTAATATATTATAGGAAATATTTAATTTTTCTCACAATATAATTGCTTTTTATTATACATAGTTTTCAATTTTTGTTTTAGTAAGGAATTTATTTTAAAATTTAAAAGCAGATTTCATTTATTATTTTGAATTAAAATATTTTTTTTTCTCTCTACTGTTTTATTATAAATTTTTCTTTCTAGCTTTTTGACTTCATTACATGTATAAATTATATTACTTTTTGTTTGTAAAAATGGTTAGTATGTAATATTTGTTTTTGTATGATAATTCTTTCTTTTCAGTGTTGCACAAGCATACTTAAACCAGAAACGTTTAGATTATGAATCTAAGCAGTTGAATACCAATATTACAACTTTTGCTAAACAAACAGCTCAGTGGTTACAACTCGTTGAAAATTTTAGTCAAGTTTTGAAGGTTAATATTTTTTTTAATTTCAAATCATATCTTTGTTTACAATGATGAGTTATTTTTATATTTCATTGCTGTTTATTATCTTATATTTTCTACACATATGTATGAAGCTGATTTCTATGGCATCAAAACACACACAAAAAAGAGTTTTTTTTTTTTAATTTTTAAAAAATTTATTGGAATGAAATTTTTTTTTAACCCCTTAAATACCTAGGAAGAGTTCATGATTCACTCCTCAATGCCGCAAATTTTCACATAGATATGCATAGCTGTGAAGTGTATTGGAGGAAAAAGGCATAAGTAAATCCTTTGCAAACACTGTCAAAGTCATTGTATTGCATTCTAAATCCTTTGGAGTAGTTTTACAGATAGTAATGCAATGCAAAATTTTGTAATTCAGAAAGGCATATATAATGCCAAAGGGCAGTTAACTCCTTAACTGACACTGGTGTATATATATATATATTGGGCTCAGCCATTGGATTAACTACTCCTGGCATATATGTAGGCCTTTCCGAATTACAAACCTTTGCATCGCAGTTATCTGTAAAACTATTCTTAAGGCTTTGAAATGCAATTCAATGATCATGGCAGTGTTTGCCAAGGATTTACTTATTTCAGAAAAGGATCTATTTATTTATGCCTTTTCTTACCCCTCCCTCCAAAACTTGACATAACTATATGTACCTGTGTGAAAATCGGTACTGGGAAGGAAATTGTGCAATGTTTCCTCCACGATTAAGGGGTTAAAATTTAAATTTTGCTTTTTCAAAAATGCATTCAGTACAGTGCTGGTTTATCCATTGGGTGCTTGGGAGCCAGGATAAGCTGGACTTAACCCGAATTTCTGGTTATAAATTTTGATCCTCCAGTGCCAAGGTGGCCTGTAGGTCTTCTGCACCCAGGGCCCGAAACGAGCTTAAATCGCTACTGATTCAGTTACAAATAACTTTTTTAAATAATTCTTTTTTTGCAATAAATAAATAAATAAAAGTTGCCTAACTTTGCCAACATGGATATGATAATACACTAGAAATTGTCATTTTTTCACTTGGAGTGATATAATCAAATCTTTAGAAGTTAAGTAGGAGTAATATAGCTAATTTGTTGCAGAATGTAATTTTCTTTGAATTTCACTGTGTATTTAATATTCTTTCATGTACTTTAATACCCACATTCTCTAAAAAGTTGTATATCTGTTTAAAAAGAAAAGCTAATGTATGTATAAAGCAGTGTGTAATTTGATAAATTGATTGCTGTACAGCTTGAATAATATATTACAAAATATTTTAACTTTATATATCATTTGCAAATTTCTTTTAAATAATATTTTTACATTATAAAATATGTATTATCTCTATATTAAACTACTGTTTCTTTTGTACTTGTATGCATTCTTAAGTTTTGCAAGAATTTAATGTAAAAAGGTCAAATAAGTTCTATTTTTGGAGTATGTATTAATTAACAGTTTATGATTTCTGCAATTTAATAGTAAAAAGCAATACAATAAAGTAAAAATTACAAATTAAAATTACAGTAAAAAATATAATTAAGTAAATTTTTTTTGTATATCTTTTTGAAATTTATATCATGATAGTATGCCTCTGACAGTAAGCTACATTTTTTGTAATTATTTATTTTAAACTGCATTTTGAGATTCAAGTATTTTATTTGTTGTGGAGATTGAGAATAAAAAAGCTACATTTTAAAAAAATGCCATTAAAATATTTGTCTAAAAATAAATTTTTTTCTCTGCCACATTTTTAGGAAATTGGAGATGTTGAAAACTGGGCAAAAAGTATTGAAAATGACATGAATACCATTTCTAGTGCCCTAGAATATGCCTTCAAAGGTAATTTGCTTACTAAGATTCATAAAATATTAGAAAAAGTTGAACTCTATTATTTTTAAAAATTGCATTTTATCTATCATTCAGAAAGACAATGAAACAAATATTATAATGATTAATGTTATTTTACGATTAGGAATATAAGCCATGGATATTTTATTACTGTAAAATACCAATGAGAATTAAAATTACCAATATTTCCAAATGCTGATGATTTATTCAATTTGGAACTTAATAAGAAATGAGTTTTAAAAAAACCCTTTTTTAACCTATTCAAAAAAAAATTTTTTGATGCTTATGTGGATGTTGTTCTAATATTTTTTTGATAATTTAAAATTTTGAAAGTTTTAAATCTTGAAAGGTATTAGGTACCAGTAAATATCTATCAGCACTCACTCTAGTTGAAATGAACAAGCAATATTAAGTTGAAAGACTATAGATATTGTTACACTGTGAAAAAATACCTTATTTGCTATTTTAGTTCTGTTTAGTATATACAAAATTAGTTTTGATTGTAGCATATTTACTATTTGGATCCAATATATATATATGTAAGGAATTTTCAATTAATTGTTTCTTTGGTATTATAACTAAGCAGATTTATATGATATAAATTGAATTACCATAATGTTTATTTATCATCTACTGACACAAGAAAAGTATTTTAAACTAATCTTTTTGCGAAATGTTGCGTATATCATGATATTGAAGAAAAATTTTAGTTTAAGCATTTAATAGATTTTAAATCTAATAATATATGTGTTAGGTTCTTGTTATCCTTTTTTGGTGATCTGTACTGAGTTTTACCTCAAAAATGCTAGAAATATTTTTATAAAAGAACATTTATGCATGTGATGAAAATTAGAAAAAAGCAGGTCATGAATGTTTTAAATACTTGAATTAAAAAAACATTCTATAGATATAAAAGCAATTAACCTAATGTTAAATGTTATTAAAGAAGAATTATGTTAGTTACAATACCTTTTTTTTCCAATAAAGAGATTATATTTCAAGTTCCATAAACAAAGCTTAAAAAGTTTTGACATCTCAAAAATTTTAAATAAAGTTTGCTAGTTAAAGTTGCTAGTCTTATTTTGTTGCATATTTGCTTGCACACATGTTCTCAGAAAGAATAAAATATCTTGTCTACAAGGAAGTGTTTAAACATTTTGCTTTAAAACTAGACACAAATAAATCAAGAAATTTAAATATTTTAACAAAAAAAATTTTCATGTTTTTAAAATTATTACGATATGTTCATTGTATATTGTTTTATACTTATCTAATAATTTTTTTTTTAGTGGGTCAAGAAACATGAAGTTTAGCCTCTTCCTAGAACATCAAAACAATAAATTATGCTTCAGAAGGGGAATTTCGGTGTTTATATCTGTAAATATGTGTTTTTTACATAAATTTGTGAAAAAAAAATTATGATTTTATGTTAATGAATTTAGTTAACTAACTTGGACCAATGTAAAAAGAAAAAATCTAGATATGTTTAGTTATAAATGTTCAATGTTTTAATTATGAATAGTAAAGTTTATTTTTGTTATAACTACACTGCAGTAATCCTTTCTAACACCTATAAATAATAGAGGAAAAAAAAACTATGCTGTGAATAAATTGTAGCTGCAGTGAATAAATGTAAGGAGAAATAATTCTGAATATAAAATTTGACTTAAAACAGAGAATAATATAAAATGGGAATATTTCCTATAAAAATTACTGTTTTTATTTTTAAGAAATTATTATCTTACATTAACAATATTCTAGATATGTGTATATATTTTTAATAAAATTTTATTTGCATGAGTTTTCTCTTTTATAAGAAAAGGATTGAACCATTTTGAATCAATAATCTAATGTGTTGAATGGGTATTTGCCAAATACATGGTATACAGGGAAATAAATAAATATTAACAAAAAAGCATTTTTGGGCATGCTTTTCAAACATAATAACTTTGTTTATAAGTTCTTATTTTTTTGTGAAAAATGATTAAATTCTGAGACCCTACCCACTAAAGAAACGAACATAGTAGAGTATTTTCAAAGTTATGTGTTAAAGAGCACAATATATTTCTGTTTATTTAAAGACAGATATGCAGCCACTTGAATAGCTTTGTTATTAGATATTTTGTGTGTTTATTTGAAATTTAACTTATGTTAAAATAATGGACTTGGAAATGTAATTTATGTAAATAAACTTTGTATAAATAGTTCAAAATATTCATCAATTTGTTGGTCACTGGGCTAATACATAAGGATTATTGGAGGCAAATTTTCTCTATGAAAGATTGATATATTTAATGTAGAAAATCAAGAATTTTTCCTTCCAAGGCAATATTTCTATTCCTGTTACATTTACTACATTTTGATGTAATTTATGTGAACATACATTTTATAATGATATGCTGTTAAGTATTGTTTAAAAAAATATCTTATAAGTATTTTATGAATGCAATATTTAATTTTTTGTAATATTATTTTGCTCATGTCATATAAATGTGTAATATTGATACTTAGGAATTTTTTGGATGAAAGGGTGTTATGTTACTATATGCCTACAAATTAATATCAATATATATATATATTTGATTTCTACTTATGTAATGTTGTTATTATTTATTTTTTTAATGTTGTTATTACATTTAATTTTAAACAGTGTAATAGATCGATGCATTATTTGTAAATAACTTATTATGTTTGCAGAATTTCACATATAAATTTAAAATGAACTAAAACATTCACTGTTAGCCTTATAGAAATAAAGTTGTTTTCTGATTTTTGTTGTCTTTCTTATATATATATATAAATAAGATTTATACTTATGTATTGACTACTTGCCGTGATTTATTGCCAAAGATTTTACAAATTATGGCAACATTTTCTGATGCAAAAAAAAAAAAATTCTTCAAAGGTTGCGAATAGGAGGAGGGGGTTCAGTATGTAAGTAGTATAAAATTTCTATTTTTTTAAATTTCACTTGAAGGTCTTTAGTTTAAAAGTATTTTCATTAAAGAGCATCCCCCTTCCCTTTGTAAAATTACATCATGAAATCTGATCTCAAAATGAAATTGAATCTGTAATCAATCACTCATACATTATCGGGATTAAAATTTTAACTTACAAAACAATCAAAGAGGAGATAATAGCTAATTGAAGTTTTTGTACATAAAACACACACACAAAAAAAGTTTGTTTTTAAAAATTTTGTGGCAATATTTTAACACTTAAAAGTTGTTAAAGGTACATTTCTAATGTTATAATTTTCTAAGTTATTATTGTGAAGTATAGGAGATGTCTGTTGTGTGATATAAAGTTAATTTTTAAAAATATAAATTTTTTTTTCTTAACTTATTTGGAAGGAATGGTTAATAGAAATACAGTCCAAATTGCCTCCAATTATTCAATTCCTACTATTAGCTCACACTATCTATATATTTAATTATTTATCTTTGTAAAATTTTCAATCGTTAATAAAATACATTTTAAAGCACTCAATTGAGCTGAAATTTTATATACAAGATTATTTTGGATGACAATACAGTAATTTAACTATAATTAATAAAAATTAATTGATTAAAACTAATTATTTAAATAATTACAAATACAGCCACATTGGCATCATTTTTAGAGACTTGTGTCAAAACTTGAAAAGGTTTTTTTTCTCAAGTTTTAAAGCATTCAGTTGAACAGAAATTTTATATACACAATTGTTTTGGATGACAATACGGTACTTTAATGATAATTAATACAAATTAATTACCACTTAATATTGTGATTCTGTCCTATGTATATACATATTTATATTAATTGTAACTATTTAATAAAAAGCTAAAATAAAATTTTTCTTTGATCTAAGTAGGAATTGACTTAAAAACTATTTTTTTTATATTACTTGTAAAACTATTGCAAACATCTAGAGCAGCTGTACTCAACCTTATTTTCTGCCGGGGCACAACAGGTAGATCAATGGGGAGGGATGCTATAAAACCAAGAACATTTAAAAAGTGGAAAATTGATCAAAATATTAATTATTTTGGATTTTATTTTAAAACTGTATTAAACTCCATCAAACTCAACTTACAAAAAATAGGTTTATGCATTTTTACCTGGTTATGAAATAATTTCGATTTCTTTTCATTAATTATCCCAAGACCCCCAAACATTTTGTTGCTGCTGTACAGATTTTTTAAAGCGAATTTATCTTGTCTTGGGGGGGATGGGGAGAGCCGCTGAGAGATTTGTGTTTAGGGTATAGTGACAAGCAAAATTATATTTTTTAAATATAGCATTTTAATGACAAATCAAGCAAGTTGTTGATTCATTGGTTTCCAACTTTTCCCAAGATTCCAATGGTCTTAAAACCTATATTCTTTACATATTTTTCACTTGAAAAACATGAGGGTTTACTAAAAAGTAGTTTCACCCATAAAATGGTAACTATTTGTTAACAATTACAATTATAAAAAAGGAAAAAGAGTTAACCCACACCAGCACGACATCAATAGCAAAAATATATTAATGAAATTGCTCGATTGATAGAATTTTTCACTAAATTTTTAATATATTGTTCTTAAATAATTGAATTTGTCTGTGCAACGGATCACTCAGAAAGGTTCTGATGGGCCGCAGGTTGAGTATCGCTGATCTAGTTACTACATTGAATATTCTATGGGAAGTATTGTATTCTTAGACATATTTCGATTTCAAAATGAAATTTTCAGAAACTAATTAAAAAAAAGTGCTTGGATACTCTCAGCTAATATTTTCTGAAAAATTATTACATATCTTAGGGAATATTTTCCAGAGCACTTAGCCCTGTTGGGTTCCAATCTCCTTCTATTTAGATGATTCTGATATTTGTTTCAATACGGTGATACTTTAAATTCTCAAATGATTAAATTTAATAATAAACTTGGAATTTTTTAGTATAATTGCATTCAAATTAAATTTTTAAGAGCTGAATAAAAACTGTAAAAGAGAACATGAATATTTTATATACAATATATGTATATAAAAATTCATATATGTTCAACTAAAAACACTTCTTTTAAAGAAATATGCATATAATTTAAACATTCAAGTTTTAAAAGAAGTGCATGTATTCCTTCAGGGGAATTAGTTTTATAAATATTAAGCTTGAAGTCTTGCAAAATAGAATACTCATTTGCAATTTTATCCCATCTAATATATTGTTTTGGTACTCTTATATTACAGCAACTTTGTTGGAAAATCTCGACTAAGTAAAAAGTTCTTTATGTTATACAATTTAATTTCAAAAGTTTTATTTTTTTTAAAAAAAACTTAAATTTCCGATTTTTCTTGGGTGGAAATTTTAATGCAATAGATTTATGAGTAGGTTAAGTACCACATACTAATCATAGCTGAAGTAAAAGGCAGGCAATTGTATTCAAACTAAATGTGTATTAGTTTTTAACAATGCATTTCCAAAATGCCTGCTGCTCAAAATATAACTTCATATTATGCACATTTGAGCTTCTAATATAAAACTTTGTATTCTTAAAGCAATTTTGTTGTATTTGTTCTGTTGGAAAATGCAGCTTCATTTTTTGAAATGAAAAGGAGGAAGAGAGAGAGAAAAAGCCCACCAATACACAAAACCACTCATGTTTTCAAGTTAGATGATACATGATATTGTGTGTGGTTGTCAGAAAGCAACGGTGTCAAGTTAGTGATTCATAACTTTAAAATTCCATCAACATGTGATAATACTTAAGTATTGTTTTTAAATGTTTCAGTAATATACTCGTGAATCTCTAAATCCTTTGGAAATAGGAATCTTTGCAGTAAAAAAAAAATAGATCAAATCAGAACACTTCCCAAGTAAAAAAAGGTCACAATTTTTAAAGATATCTTATATTGTAAGACAGAAACTTTATTTCTAAATTTCTAGGTAATCCAAATAAATATACTGCTTGTTTTCGTTGGGTTTGAGCAATCTCACCTTGTACAGCATGCATTTGTTCTTATACCAAAAGAATTGTTTTGTTTGTTGAAATGCAAATTTTATATATTTATAAAACACTTTTTAGATTTTAATGTGTTGAATGTATAGAAATACTGAGAAATTTTTCTATTTGAAAAATGTATGTTCGTAATTATATAGGATCGTATATCTTAACATTAAGCAATGATATATATATATATTGCATAATGTTACAAAGACATTATAAAAATTAAGGCCCTATTAATAACTGTCACTATTTTTGTATACACATTTTTCCAGAAATAATTTTATCTTATAACAAAAAATAATGTGCACAAAAATATGGAATACCAATACAGTTCATTCTAAATCTAAAAAAGGATAATACATAGAAATCAGGGCGAGGGGAAAAAAAAAAAAGACAAAAGCACTCCACATTTAATAAATTAAAAAATAACTCATAAATAATGTGAAGGGGCAGTAGTTCAAAGACCTAAAACACAAATCATCTTTAAATTTGCTTATAAAATTAATTGAGTAATTACATTTAGATGTTGATTACCGAATTTTCAGGAATTCACAAAACAATTGTTCCAGAATTACTCAGTAAAATACATGATACTTCTGCCTATGGCCACACACATATAACTATGTAGAAGTAGTGTGCAATTAATAATTTCAAAGCAAGAAAGAATTAAAAGCAGAAGTGATGTGTTAGTTTGAGAAGAGCAAATTAGTGACCTGTAGCATATTAAATCTTGGAAAGATGAAAATGAATCAATTTATAAAAAAAATGTACGGTCAAAAATTGATTATAAACAATCATGACTGAAGATCCCTTAAAGCAGTGCTTCCCAACCTTTTTATCGCCATAGACCGGTCAATCTTTAATAATTTTAATGCAGCCCACTAGGGGGGGGGGCATGATTGTTTGTATTTGATTTAATTTTAATTGTACTTAAATATGCCCTAGAATACAATACAATTTCACCAAAAAATTAATATGAAGTGATATCCATGGAAAGTTGCACAAACCTGAGATAAATACACCACAGTAAATAAAATTGAAATAATTTAATGTTCCTTACGTAATGTGGTAACCTTTGATCCATGGACCAGTACCAGTCCACAGTTTAGAGGATGGAGACCACTGCATTACAGGATTAGTAAAATCTAATTGTCAAAAATCCACTCTAGAATTTATAAACAACTTCAATAAGGAAAGCAAAACCAATTTCCTCATTGTGTAAACAATGAGACAAGAACTTCCATTGGGTTTAGGTTTAGGCCAGTGGTGTAACAGAGAATAATAGGCCCCCCCTGCAAAGTCAGGTTCTCAGGGCCATTTTTAGGTTCCCCCCGGGGCCCTAGGCACTTCATATTGTTATGCCCCTCCACTATTTTCACAGCAACCCCCCATTTCAGTTCTTTCCTTGCCAGTTTTGGTCGGGAAGGATTTTTCCTTTTTTATTTTTGCTCTTTAGTTTCCATTAACCACCACCTATGGACCCTCCGTGTCCTGGACTGGCAGCCATAAGGAAAAGATAGGGGGCACTCTTATTCACATTTTTTACCTTACGGTATCACGGACCACCCACCCTTTTGTAAATTAGTACAGTATATTAATGCTATCATCTGTAATTACAATATATAGTATACATTATTATATGAACTGTTTTCAACTTGTTAATTTGATCTTTTTCATCGCTTCACTATCTTTTACTTTTAGACAGTCTTATTCTTTGTTGAGTCGCTGTCATTGTACTTGTACGACAGAGGTTTTCTTCTAGCTTTCCTCATTGCAAAATCATTCATGACATCATTCAAATCAATCTCCATTTTGATATCATTTTAAGTGCACAGCAACATCAAATTGTTAAGCTTTTCATTTTCCATAGTATATCTCATTTCAGTCTTTACTCTCTTAAGGGCAGAAATGCTTCTCTCACAACTTGCTAGGTGATGATACATTCGCTGTAATTTTGACATTTTCTCTCTATTCACCCTCCAATTTTTTGCGTCCTAGGCAAGTGCCTAAGTGGAAAAGCGTCCCTGCAGGTTCCGAGTCCCAAGCCGGATCTTATGTACTTGGCGTCAGTCAAGCTTTGGGCCCCTTGAATGTGGGGGTGTACGCTATGCCACAGGTTTAGGCTATCTTCACCAAATGTAGAATGAATATTTATTAACAATGCATTATGAAGCAACACAAGGGCTACTGGAGAGAAAACTCTTAATTCTGAACCATGGTCAAGTGACAATAACTGAGCCACCCTCCTCTCCAAACTTTCACACAACGCCAATGGTGCCATGACAGATTTAACATGCAGCAGTCCTCTATATGTTAGGTCTTCAGTGGCACTAGTACCAGAACTCATGACATGCCAGTCACAAGTCTGTGATCACAACCACTAGGTTATTGCAGCCCACTAAACATAAAATTTAGGAAGCTGTAATTCATTCATCAGCTTATAACAGTTTTTTTTCAGAATATTCCATAAATAAATAACTTTTCACTTTAACATGAAGAAAAAGGGAAAGCTCACTTAGAATTATGATGTAGGAGACAAAATATATCTATAGGATATAGCAAAGCCATAAATATAACATTAATTTTGAAGCACTTTTCTTTAATAACAGTCTTGAAATGCCACATTTCAACGGCAAATTCTATAATTACTATGACTAATGGAAAAAAACACACCCTGCAGGTAGTTGAGGAGCAAAAATCGGATCTTTGAAAAATGAAAACAAATCATGTAGTCAAAAATGAGTCCAGATTCACTCTCTTCCAACATAATAGTTATTTACAATTAGAGATGAGGAGTGAATAAAGCATTGCATTCATCTTGTACCATACTTACTCTACAAGCCTCTTGAGGAAGTGTCATGATCTGAGGGTGTTTCTGTTAGCATGGACTCTATTAAGCAATGAAGTGACACCTCCAAAGTATGAAAGCTTATTAAGCAATGATCTTATTCCTTGAATGGATTACTACTTTCAAAAGGCATTTTTTAAATTGATAATGAAAAACTTTATTCAATATGTATTCCATGAAATTGGTTCCAAGAACATGAAGGTTCACTCATACACTTATTATGGCCTCAGTCCCATTGAAAATATATGGAATGTATTTGAGAGGGCACGAAAATGATGAACTGAGTTTCTTTCATCAATTAAAATCTTGGCAAAAAAACCGATGCTATTATGACCAAAAATATGCTTAGACTACATAATTTGATAGAATAATAACAAAGAAGAACGCATGCTACAATTGTTATGCTGATGAAATATTACTTGACCTTTTTTTGGCAGGGCAGTGAATGCCTCTGATTAACTTATAAGAATCCTCAAAGATATGTTTGATAATCTTATAAGAATTATCAAAATTTTTTTCAGCTCGTAGTTCTCTTTTTGAGCTAAGGTTTCCCCTCGTATGCACTACCTTAATTCATGGAATGTCTAATCATAATGCAAACAACAAAGGACAGGAATAAAAACCTTTAAAGACTGGCCCAAATAAGAGATACCTGTCATCTCAGGCAATAGTTTTTAACCCCTAGGTCGGTCAGTGGATTAAATGGTACTGGGTCATCCAAGAAACATTAAATTATTTCTATTTTATTAACCGCTGTGCATTTCTCTCGGGTTTGTGCAACTTTCCATGGAATTCACTTTATATTCCATGTTAAATCATTTTACATTCATTTTTTGGAGCAAACTGTATCTTATTCTGAAGGACATTAAAATACAAATTAAAATTATTAAATCAAAACAATCGACGTCCTCATCCCCTCAGCGGGCCATGGTAAAATGATCAAATGTTGACTGATGCACAGCAATTTAAAGGTTGGGGTAGTACTGTGTTTTAAGGCATGCATGGCATAGTTGCAGACCAGTAGGTCAATGGTTCAAATAAACACCCCTGCCAAGGTCAACAGCTATTGATGGTGACTCAGGAACATTAGATGGCAGCACAGCCAAATAATACTGGTTGATTATGCATTCATTCCATAGTCTAATTAAGACATTACCAGTAAATTGACCATTGATTCATAACAAATGGTGCATGCACAATCAGACCTGTCATTTCTACAAGAGATTGCCTGCAGCATCAACAGAAAAACACTCCAATGACACTCAAACCTACTGGAGAGGGAAAACAATTGCAGTTATTGGCTGAAAAAACAATCTTCTCTCAGAAAGTCAAACAGAAAAGACAACTTTCTTCTGTAGAAAGAAGGTATGTAGTGACGCCTCCTTCTGCACAAGTTACAAATGACAGGAATAAAAACCCTTATCGACTGGTCCGAATAGGATTTTTTTCATTTCAATTGTCTAAGGCAGGGGTGCCCAACACGCGGCTCACCAGTACGTAAATTGCGGCCCACTGACTCTTTTAAAAAATTTTTAACTATCAGATTTTTAGTTTCTTCATTTTCAAATTTATTTGAGGGGAAATTTATATATATATATAAATCTACAATGTATTTGCCTGTTACCTATTCTTGTTTTAAAATAAATCCTTTTTGATAATAGAAATGTTCTATAGATTAAAATAGATTTATATTTTATCAAACAGTTACATTTGATTTTACTATAGTAAATTACTTTTTTAATAAATTTTGAATAGCATTATGCATATCCTTTACTATGGATGGTACTTAATACTCTGTGTGTGCGACTTTCATTTCTCCTCCTCCTTTTCTGTTTGGAGTGCCCAAAAAGAAAGAGTCAATCAGAGATGTTTTTTAAAGTTTAAAAAAATTTCAGGATGGTTAAGACAAAAGACAATGTATACTTAATTGTTTGCGAATGACAGCACAATCAAATTTCAACAATGAGTAACGAAAGATCAATTCAAAAGGAACACAGTAATTTTCAAGAAAATGGCAACTGTAATATTTTAAACATTATTTGATCATTGCATTATTATATTATATAAACATTATTATATTATCTATGTCTGAGGGGGGGGGGTATAAATGAAAAATAATGAAAACAACAATAATTCATTCTGTTTTAAATTTTCACTCTAATAAATGATTTTTGTTTCCAAATCTGGTATAAAGGTACATATTTTTATGTGCGGCCCCCGAGATTACTATGTTTTTCTGAAGTGGTCTGCAAGGTCATTTGAATTGGACACCCCTGGTCTAAGGCATGCACGGCGTAGCTGCAGACTGGTAGGTCGGTGGTTCAAATGAACACCCCAGTCAAGATCAACAGATTTGCCGAAACATCACCCTCAGAAACAACAGGAGAGTGATTGTGCTGGCACAAGCAAAAAAAAAAATGCAGCATGAGTACTACTGGCAAAGGACCTAAAAAATTTAACCATAGTCAAGTAATGAAGATAACATTTGAGCTGGTACTTTATTCCCTTGCAAGGACTTTGAGCATCAGCAGATTTAGTGTGCACCAACTCTCTACATGATAAAACTTTAGTAGCATCAGCGCTCAAACTCAGGACTTAACAGAAAAAGTGTTGGTTAAGAGTTTGTAACCATGCCTTATGTTATATTGAAAATGAAAAAAACAACCAACAATATTGTGGAAACCATGTGTCCCAACTTTAGAAACCATTCAAATGAGCACATTTTAAATTTCAATAAGAACTCATTTCAGACAAAATCAAGTTAACATCTTGAGCCAGTTTTAAAGTATTTCTAATAGTAAATTATATAGATAATACCTCTCTCATCATTTATGAAATTAAAATTTTTATCAGGTTTTTATATTGGGTTGGGAAGAACTTCTGTCTTGAATGTTTGATTAAAAAAATAAATACCGTAAAATCCGGCGTATAGCACGCACTTTGAACACAAAAAATAAGATTGAAACTTAAGGGTGTGTGTTGTACATGGGTATAAAAACGATAACTTTAAAAATAACAAAAGAGATGAGCATAGATAAAATTTACCTCTATATGTATCAAAATACAGTTTGTTTTCAAGAAGCGACTAGCATTATGAACTAAGAGTTGCAGTTCTAGAAGTATACTATCTCTTCAAAAGTCTGGGATAATACCTCGAATAATTATAACAATAATTATCTTATTCAAAACATAAGAGCAATGTATACAAATATTTCAGATTTCTTTGTTAAAAGGGGGAGGGGTGCACATTATACAGCGAATATACCTAAAAATTAAATTCAGCTCAAAAGTATAGGTGCACGTTATACGCCAAATTTTACGGCAATTACAATAAATTTTAGTTGGCATAAGGATACATACACACATATATATACACTTTTTCAAAATAAATTAAATTGCCAAAATTTTATGAACATTTAAAAAACATGGCAAAACATAACTCCCAATATCTTAATATTAATAAGCAGTTTTTGGTTTGAATAAGCATAACTCTCTATATAAGGGCTATCATAGTAACTGATCAAATAATTTTGAATTTCAAATTATGAGAATGACACTAGCACTAATAATTTCATTGATCGAACTTCTATTCCAAATAAGAAATTCGAGATCTAATCGAATATAGCATGTTGCAGCCTTCGTTATTCTACCTGGTATTTTTAAATGAACTATAATTTGAATATCATCAGTCAATAAATTCGGGAAAATGTAGCATAGGCTCTTCAAAGTTAAAACTACATTGTGTTGACATTCTGTCCTTGTTCACATTATCCTTGCACTACATGTTAGCATCATTTCATATGTCTGGATTAACTGACTATGAAAGCCACACTGTGCATTAACATGTAAAGATTTTTATCACCTAAAACCTGCTTATTTTAAAAAGGTTTCATAATTCACTTGACTTCTTTTTTCTAAATGGTACTTTTACATAAACACACATCAGTTTTTAACTTATGCTTAATAAAATAATCACTCAACTTATGATTGTCTTGCATGAATTTCTTTGGTCATTTTATTCAATCCTAATTAAAACGTTCATATAGGGGAAAAAAAAAACATATGGTTATATTTTCTAGTGCTTTATCAATAATAATGAAGGATATAATCTGACTAGGCAAGAATGAACTTTTATGAAATTCTTATGCAATAAAAAAACTTTTTTTTTCATTTTTAAAAACAATTTTTAATATTCTAATGATAAAACAAATGTATTATTCTGAGATACTGTCTGAGTATAGAGAGTTGAACTGCATTTTTTAAAGTGGCACAGTACATGTGTGAATTCAAAGTGACAATGAAAACACTTGGAGAACAAGAAATATTCGATTGTGGAAATATTTTAGATGACACATTAATGTAACAATTATAGAAAACTCATAATTGTTCTAAAAAAACAAATATCTTCTCCAAAAGTCTTTTTTAAATCCCCTTAGACATTAGCTAGTTCCAATTCCAGGTTTTCGATTTCGGCTTCAATATCTGCTTTTCGAGCAATCTTTTCCAGTTGGTCTTTTTCAGGATTGGCAAGCTCCCCAGAATCTATTTTCTGTTTTAGGGCACTTATGTCTCTCAGTTTCTTTTTAAGATTTCTGATTCGCTTTGCAGGATCTGTACCTATTGGTTGTGACTTTGATGTGGAATTGTTTGAAGATTCAGTTCTATCTTTGCTGGGGGCTTCGGGAGAAATGTCTAGATTGGCCATTTGTTTTGCAAGATTGGTTTTGGATGCCTCGCCCCTTTTCTTCTTCTTTTTGGAAGATTTTGTGATGGGTTCACAGTTATTTGTATCTGTAAGTCCAGGTATTTTTTTTGCCCCACTTTTCATTGTACTTGGTATTGCATAACTTGGATCCAGTCCTATAGGTAGAGAAGGTTTGCTCTTGGCCCATTGTTTTCCTTTACTCTCATATCTAAAATTAAAAGATAATATGTAATCAAAAATACTTATTTTACATTGTTCATTATTATTAACTTATTGAGTAATAAAAATTAATCAAAGTATTTATGTAACAATTTTTTTTGCAGTGTGGTTTTTTAATTGAATTGCAAGGTGAAGAAAAGTTAACTACTTTTTCATGGGGTTTACAAAAATTGAATTTGGTAATAATAAGCTAATAATTTAAAAAACATTTTTATTCATGAGTAATAATATTACCAGATGTATAAAATTAACACATGGTTTAAAAAGGTTACTCCAAATGATTAATTTCCAAAATGAACAATACCACATCTTGAAGAGCTGCCGAGACACTTCATATCAGGTAATAAACACAAATCAGTGACATTACGATTTAATGATACAGGAGATGACATTCAATTTCACTTAATTATATTGAATATAAAAAATTGTTCTTGTGTATTTAGTTCTTTAAATTAAATGTCATCTGTCTTTCAAAATTTTGATCACATCCACTCATATATATGACAGATGTCTAAAAAATATCTGAACTTGAATTTTTTTTCACACAAAGTAATGATGATAAGATTTATTTTAATAAAAATTGCACTCTGAAGCAACATGAAGGCTATTGGCAACTGATCTTTTTTTCCCCACTCAAGTGACACCTGATCCTGGCACCCCCTTTCCAAACTGCCACATCACACCAATGGAACAATTTTGAGATTTGGCAAACTTAAGGTGCATCAACCCATCTACATGGCAGATCTTCAGAGGCCCTAGGTTTTGAGCTCGTGACTCAACAATGCTGGCCAAGAGTTGGAAATCATGACCATTTGGTTACTTTGCACAGTGGAAGGAGACAGCTTTATGCACATGCTTGAAATTTTCTCTGTGTATGAGTGTGCTAGTTGCTACCAGCTGGCCTCAAAGTGAAATTCTGTTATGAATGTATGTCTCATTTTTTAAATTTCTCAAGATGAGTGAAAAAGAGAGTTAGCAAAGATATTATACCACATTCTGTCATTCACAAAACAAATTGTAAGATTCAGGAGACGTTTGGTGGCGATGCTACAAACAAAGAAGTGGTTCAATTAGTTAAAAAAAATGACTGCACAGTGATGAGTGTTCTGGGAGGACACAAATCACATGAAATGCAGCTATTGTTGAGAGGGTGAAAAATCAAGTAAAAGGAGATACTTGTTTGCCCTCACAAAAGATTTCTGAAGATGTTGGGATTGATAAAATCCACATATACAATTTTGCATGCGGAACTTCGATTTCTTAATGAAGTGTAGAATTTCAGTATTTACCCAACCTTAAAGACATGGATCATTGCGACTTCTGGTTGTTTCCGAAATTGAAGATGCCCTTAAAAGGATATAGTTTAAGAGATAATGCAGAGTGCAAAGATGAACACCATTCCAAAAAAAGCATTTTAGAAGTATTTTCCAGCAGTGGGAAGTTTTGTGGGCTAAGTGTGTGGTGGCACAAGAGGTCAACTTCAAAAGAGATTAGGATTCCAATCTTGTAATGTAAGTACATATCTTGGCTGAAGGTCCTTGTCATAAGGCTAAAGGCTTCGTACACATTTAACTCAAGAAAATTTACTGGAAAACTTGCTGTTGCCCATAAGGGGAAGAGTGATATTGAAAAATGTCTTTTGTGCCTTTAGTAAATTTTATAACAGTATCAATGAATTGTTTTTGTAATACAACTGAGAAAATACAGATGTTGGAATTTTTTGTATTACACACACAATTACAATTAGTTACAAAATATTTTGTGCAGTCTTACACCTAATTTTCAAGACATTTTAAATGATTTTATCGGCAACATGTTCCTTTATTAAGTGGTCATCGTAGACTAGTGGTCAAGGTAACATACTTGTGGCCAGTGTGTCATGAGTTCTAACCCAGAGTCACTGAAGACCGTAGTGTAAGAGGGGCTGATGTACATTAAATCTGATGAGGCTCAAACGTCCTCCTGTTGGTGTGGAAGTTAGGAGAGGGGGTGCCATTTCAGGTGTCGACCTCGTCACTTGATGCTGGTTCAAAACTGTGAGATCAGTTGTCAAAAGCCCTTGTGCAGCTGAATTAGGTGATGTTAATATTCACTCTCACTCCTTTATATTAAATTAAATTCATAATTTGTAAGAAGTAATAATTTTAAGGATCTTTTCTAACTTCAGTCTGGAGGATTAGTAACAACAATTTCATAAAATCAATACAATTTTAGCATTTTCAGTAGCTGATAAATTAAATAATCCTTATCTCTGCAAATCTATTAATTGGAAAAAAATTAAATGCACACAATTTAATGATCAAAAGAGGTCTTTTCATAACCATTTGAACTAAGTGGCAATAACAGACTTGAATTTCAATTTATATCATAATAGAAGAGCAAAAGAGTTGAAAAGAACCAGTTCAATGATTAAAACATGGGGGGATGTCAAATCAGGAATGATACTAAAATTTAAAAAAAACAAGTATGCAGACAGCAAGACCTCTTCCAAAATCTGTCAAAACAATCTTTAAAAACCAATGCAATATTTGTTAAAACTACTCAAAACAGAGCTATATCAAATATAGTAATCTTAAAAAGAAAATTAATAAAACTTACAATGGCATTTCATCCTGGGGAATGTAGCCATCCCTTACTCTTCTTGCTTTTCGCCATGATCCATCAGGTCTTTGAGTTGCAGGTATGTAAGTACCTATGATACAATACAATTAGTTATTTTATTTTTAGTTTAAAAATTCATATATATATGCAAGCATTTAAAAAAGTCATTTATTCATTTAAAAGCTCTTTTATTAACAGTTTCAAAAAAAATTTTTTTACAGAACATTTCTTGTATGTTTCCAAATTAATAACTTGTGGAATGCTCGACTCACCTTCAAAAAAAAAAGTCATAGAAGAGCATCTTAATACTTTGATGGATACTGTTAAAGAGATGAAGTCATCAATTTAAATAGGCCAGAAATGACGAATATTCTTCAAACAAAAGTTTAAGAAATTTAGGGAAAGATTGGAAAAATAGACAAAATAGATAGATTCAAAGACTTCAAGAAACATCTAAGACTTCTGGAAACTTGTTGAGCTCATATAACTTCAAGGACAAAAATTATGTTGTTGTTACTAATGCCACCTGATCGGCAAAGGCCAGATCAAGGCCCACAAAATTCATCATTGCAAAGGGCTAAGTGATGCCTGGTTAGCCGTAGCCTTGAGCACCATACAGGTGACAGAACGATTTAGCTCGGTTTCATCCTAATTTTGAAGGAGAACACCCTGGGAAGAAGAGAACCTCTCTTCCCTTCCACTAACCTCACGAGAGGACTTGCGTTTCGACGGCTATTTAAAGTACCCCATGCCGCAAAGGCACTATACATTTACAAACATCTATGTCTTCTCTGGGATTCGAACCCAGGCCCAATGCACAGCAGTCAGTGTCGTTAACCGCTATACCGGATGGGTGACAAAATTTACAGTTTAAAAAAGCTAAAAAATACACTTTTATAGTAAATCTAACTAAAAAGTAAAAATAATTCTTAATATAAGAATAAAATGATTTAACTATAAATGCGTGTTTTTTAGTTTTTTTAAACTATAATTTATTTTTCATTTTTTAGTTTGAACTATAATAAAAACATGTATTTTTAGTTTTTTTAAACTATCATTTATTTATTGATGAATTAATCTTAAATGCATCTCTTTTTAGAATCTGGAATACCCAATGGCATCCTATCAGTGCAACAATATGGCCTGGTTTGCAAAATGTAGGATCAGCCAACTGAAGGAAATTTGGAAGAGCTAAGTTTGAAATATTTAACGCGGAAGAAGGTGTAATGATATTTTTCACTGAAAAGAGCTCAATATTCTCTCTGAAACTTACACCAGCATTAGACATAAAAGTACATGTTTTGAATCAAAGAGTTTGTGAGAAATTATTAAATCTGGTGACTTCTGAATCAATTCTCACCTGTTTTGGTAAAATGAATCAATGAATGATGTTTCATTTCATAGATCTGACAAGAGAATTTAGAAAAACAGACTTTTATGTCACGCAATTTTAACATAAATTATTTTTTTTCCACATGTTTGATTTTTTTTTTTTCATTTCCATTTTCAGAAAAACTGGGCAATTGTTTATATTACAGTAAGAAATTGCTAACACATCCTCCCCTTTTTCACAAAAAGAACACTTTTTTGTTTGCTGTGTTTGTATTAACCATGGGAGTTTTTGCTTTTGGGTTGTAACAATTTTTTGGTCGCCAGATCTGGAAATGGAAATTCCTTAATCCTGATCAGGATAATGGAACAAAATTATTAAATTATTGTACTGGCATGTCCTTGACAAGTGTGCAAAATTTCGAATTAATCTGACATTTTAAAGTGGGTAAAAATCAAGTTCAAAGATTCCTTTACATACAGGTGAAGCTAATAAAAAGTTTTAAAAGACTTCCATCTTATCCTATGGATCCAACTCTGTCTATGATTAATATTTTTTCAGGGGTGCACTCAAGACAATTAGATGTTCTCTCAAATTAATTAGTAGGTAACCGGACTAAAGCAATCCATTTTGTAGAAAATCTTAGTATAAACTAGCTAAAATGCTAAAAGCTGTTCTAGCTTCACAGATCAAAGATTTTGACTTCACCAAGGCTTTAAAATGTTGTTTGGGCAGTGAACATTTCAATAGAGAGTGATGGTTGGGTCAAAGCTGGACAGCTACTATATATTTCCTTTGCCTTAAAAGAAATTGTGATATTTGAGTCTGTTATTGTAGATTTATACATGCCTTTTATTTGTTTCCTATTACGTGAAAATCTACAGAAATTTTTAGAGGTTCTCGAATAAATTGCAACTTATTTCAAAAGAATTTAACAGTTAATTACAGAGTTCTTTTATACACCCAAGAGAGATTATTAACTACACAACAATATTTTTTCAGTTTTTGTGAGTTTTTATTTTACAAGGAAAAAGATTCGTGTTTCATAAACAAGATTTACTTAATTTTGTTTGTTAAAGAAAAAGAAAAAAATCACTTGGTAAAAGATACAAAGTGATGATCCCTCCTCCAAAAAACTACAAGTTGGAGCCCTCCATGGAACCTGATGATTATGTATCTACTTGGTTTAACTTTTTCAAAAACAAGACTGAAGCATTTTTGGTACTGACATCCAAGTGCTATGAGCCAAGTTGTAGTTCATGTTCACCAAGATGGGTGGTAATATTACAATATGGTTACCTTCATATTTCGAGCACCATACAGGTGACAGTACGATTTGGCCCATTTTTCCATCCAAATTTTGAGTTAGGACATAATGGGGGTGGTCAGGAGCCTCCCACCTCTCTCTCTTCCCCTTCTACCAACCTCAAGAAAGGATTTGGAGCTTAACTGCTGATTAAGAGTAGCCCCATGCCACAAAAGGCACTATACATTTACAAACATCTCCATGCCCTCTCCAGGATTTGAACCCAGGCCCTACAGCACAGCATCTATAACTACTATACGGGATGGGCGACAAAAAATTAATTAATGCACATGTGAATGAATAGTAAAATGGAACATGTTCAAGACAGGAGGGTGGGTATTCCAAGTTTTCTGCTCTTAACAATGAGAGAAAATGGTATGGGACAGAAAAATAACCATGACCTGCCTGTTAAGTTTCCTGCCCTTCACAGCCAGGAGAATTAGTTTATAGAGCAGGAAATGAGCCAAAGACACATCTGCGAAGTCTTCTGCTCTAGACACCAAGGAGAAACCTTTAAGAACAGGGTTTTGATGAAGTATGGACTAGAGTATTCTTGCTCTTTAAGAGGAACAGGTTGTTCTATTCATCATCACTTCTAAATGTAACAACAATTATTTTATCAAAAAGACTCCAAAGAAAAATGTTGGATTGTCCAAAATTTATAATACATTAAGTAGGTTTTATGATATGGTCCCCATTGACAGTTCTTGGGAAATTATAATTTTGTCAAGAATGGTTTAATATTTAATTTGAATTGAAAATATTTCCAAATGTATAAGACAACCAATGCACAAACAATTATAACTAAAACTTAAAAATTTACTTAGTTTTAATACATAATGTAAAACCTATCCATAATTTTATTTATAAACAAGAATAGAATTAATTTTACAGGATGTCCAAGATGGATAGAGAAGTGAAGTGTCAAATTTTGACCCAAAAACACTTTAGACAGGTGCATATAAGCACTAATAAAAATGTTAAATACAAATTTTAATTTTAAAAAGTACTTTCCTCACACACAAATATAAGCATTCCCACATTTAAAAATCTGAAGCGTAAATGCAACACAATTTGTAAAAAATTGATTAACATTGAATAAAACTTAAAAGTTGTCATTTTTTTAATTACACCTTGGAATAATTTGATATCAAAGTGCTACATGCCAAGCAACACTTGTTATCAAGTGATATGGAATCTAAGATGGCGGCCTAACTGTAACAAATAGTCAGGAAAATAAATTTAAACTGTTTTTAAATATATTGCAAATAAAGAATATAGGAATAGATTGAAAATAACCAATATCAATCAATAATTAATACCAATATCATATAATAATAGTTGGTTGTCGTGTTTATGGAAATTTTCATACAGGATAGAAGTAGGGATTCTTTCCCGGGTAATTATAAGATTTTTGTACTTTTTGTATTACCATGAATGGCACAGAGCTTAAATAATCTGTAAGGCAGCTATTTTTAATTGATTGTGGATTTCAACCTTGGATATAAATTTTAGTTGACCTTACCGCAGCATTTTTTAATCGTTCACCTCGAACTTCTTGGAAAAAGAAATGTTCATTACCCTAGCAATGGGGTAAGAGTGTAATAAGAGAGTAAGTAAATTCTCAATTAAACTGAGGGCTTATGTCAAATTCCCAACTGTCATTTGATTTTCTAATTGAACTGGGATTGACTCGTTCTTTAATGCGTTGCTCTTGCATTTTTATGAACTTATCAACATCAGCTTCTGATTGTAGAAAGCCAGGAGTTCTTAAACATCATCACTATCCACTTCTAAATTTATTTCCCTGGCAGGAAGGATAACTTCTTCAATTGTATTACCAACATCATCAGGCTCTGATTCTATTTGAGTTTCAGTGATAAAATAACAAAGAATCGACACAGTTTAAAAATTAGGTAACTCCTGATTCGCATAAGTCAGGAGAGTGTAAATCACACACACAAGGTATTACTGTATAATAACTATATTATGCAGTACATAATAATAATAAGGTGCTAATTTGAAATCCGAGTGCTATGTGCCAAGTTGTTGTTATGTTTACCAAGATGGGTGATAACATATTAAATGTTTTTGTTTTTTTCCAGCAGTAACTCTATTAATATCAGGTGATCTTAATTCAATTTCTTTAAAAATTTAATTTTGTTTCATTGCAAGTGGTCGAGTGGTGCGTATCGCACTTTCACACCACAGGTCTGGGTTCTATTCCTGACCTGTGCAAGGTCGACTCAGCCTTTCATCCCTACTGCAGTGGATCAATAAACAAGTACCAAGCTTGCTTGCAGACTTAAACACTGGGGTCTCGCTTCAGACTGACCAACTGATCGGACATCTGCTCATGCACCTCGGCACCCAATGGTCACGGTATACTGGGATGGGCACAGAAGGCCCTGGCCCTCATGGGCTGTTGAGCCACTGTTTCATTGCAAACAATATTCGCACACTGAGAGCTACTGCTTTAGTCTTTTGTTGTACTTAGCACTATTTTCGAATATGGATATTTTTATATCATTGGCAAGCACCAGGATATTTTTTTAAAGAATATGAAGGCCATGCCTTTTAATATTGCTGCATATTGTACATTTCCACTTTATTTTACTTTTAAATAATGCATTTTTAAATGTTCAATGAAATTCATTAAAGAAAGTAGCAGTTTTTGGAATATTGCAAGTTATCAGCAATTTTTAATTGATATTCATTATTGATTTATTTATATATATATTATGTAATTATATTATATATAATATAATACAATTATTATTAAATATAATTATATATAATAATAATTATATGATTCTTATATTATACTGATATTAATTATTGATTCATATTGGCTATCTACTTCTATATTCTTTATTTGAAATATATTTCAAAACAGTTCTCTAAAATTATTTTCCTAATAATTTGTTACAGCTAGAATGCCCATCTTGGATTCCATATCACTCAACAACAAGCATTTGGCATGTAGCACTACGATATAAAATTAATTATGGCAAAAGATGCTGAAAACTAGCAATGTGAAAAAATGAAATTGAATTTTCTTGATAATTTTAACAGAACTTATTTTTCCTCAAAAGAATTAAAATTATCAAAAAATAAGTTTTTCTTTTTAAAAAACGATATAATTTTTACTTAGTTGTGTTTAAATGGTTCATCAACACACAAAATTATAATCTTTTAAAATGTTGAAGTAAATATTTTACAATATTTACTTTTTTTAACATTTTGTTATTTTTGCTATTTCCAAAAGATTGATAATTTGGTACATTGCATTTTAACTCAATTGCATTACAAAAAATATTTAAAAGATCCAGAGAAAAATATCAATGCATGCATGAACAAATATAAGCTGCCTGGTAAATTTTTATGCAGAAACTAAAAATTAATGCAAAGATTACAAAGCTACCTTGATTTTTAAGCCAGATATCATTTGCTTGGATTTCTCTATCTTACCCAAAATTATAAAACAGAATCTAATTGAAAACAATGATGAACAACAACATTAGCCAACCACTTTTTTCATAAAAATAATAAAAACTTACTAAATTTTCTTTCAACAATTGACATATAATACCTTAGATACTTTTTTATTCTACACAAACAAAATATAAGCAATTCAAATTACAAAAACTTTTCATGTAAGTAATAATTTTAACTATTCATGAATTAATGAATGAACTTAAAATTATTGATCCATATGTCTAGTTTGAACACAAAAGTAGGAATGAAAATCAATTTTTTAAAACACGTAATACACAATTGACTAAAAAATAAACTACGTATTTAAATAGTATTCTGAGACATTTACAGTATATAAGAACGATATAATTGCTAAATGATAAAATAAAATTAACATTTTTCAAAAATTCGTTGAGTTCATCATTAAGCAAAAACATTAATAAATACTGGAGCCTTATTAATGATAAATTAAGTACCAAAATTTCGGGGATAAAATTAAAAAGATTAAAAATAACACGTCCAATACAAATTCAAGTCCACTATTCAAGCCGCGTGCATTCAAAACGTTACTATATTACAAATATCGACAAAAAAAAATATTGATCTCTGCATAAGCAAAAAAATAAGTATGTTTAATTTCAAGGTGTTTAATTCGTAAATATTACCTGTACCGTCTTGAAAATAAGGGTTTGGTGTAGCCATAAAGTTTTATTCTTTTCTAAAATTTCAGCACTTATCAAAATAAAGAAAAATAGATATATTTGATGCAGAGTGAAGTTGTACAATGTATTCTTTTAAAGAGAAATTAAATTAACTGTGACTTAAACCGTAACCGGAATAGATAGCTTATGATAGCTCAGATTGCTTATAAATGAAAAGTTACATTTTGTTTTGCAAACATAATGTAAAACTCAGAAATTTTTTAAATAATATGAGAAGAAATTTATTGCATAGTTTGTTATAATTCAAGAACATATTTTTTTATCCCATTTATTACCTATGAATTTGATTGTGACTTTAACTGATTTATCGTTACATTGTTTGCAACTGTAACTGGGTTATTTATATTTTGTTTTTGTTTTGAAAGGTCCAGTGTCCTGCAAAGTGTTTCGTTCTACCGCTGCCTGGATATAATATTTGCTGTCATAAAATTGATATGAATGCCTGAATATTAATGTGTATTTGTTTAAATATATTGCGTTCCACTGTTTCCGAAGTAAATGGAAACAGTTGTGATAACTCAACCGTGTTACTTTACATGCATTGAAGGGAAAGCATAAGAAGAAGAAATGAAGTTTGCGGAACATTTAGCAGCTCATATCACTCCAGAATGGAGAAAACAATACATTCAGTATGAGGTAATGAAGAGTTTAAGTTATTTATTGTTCTTCTTGCTGTACAGTTTGAGTTATAATATTGTTTTTTCTTATCTTGATTTAAATGGCTAATCAATGAATATATTATCTTCAGCTTGTTCGGTAGTTGAGTATTCTCGATTTCGCAAAATGCACGGTTAACTGTTTATAGTAGAAAATAATTTTTTTGCTTTTGTGTTCAATGAATAAATGTAAATAATAAAATTAATATTTTCAAATATAAATTATTTTCTGTGTGCATTACAGTTAGTATATTTGATTTCACAATGTACTCGATTAAATATTTACATTCGAAGTTATTAGTTTTGAGTGTGATGAATAAATTTTTCACAAGTAATTTTAAATTTAGCTTTTTGTGCGATTTATAAAAATATTTTTTTCTGTTACTTTATCGAAAATAAAATCTTAAAAACGTATATATTTCAAATGTTGCTGAAATTATTTGAAAATAACTGGTTTTCATGGTTATGAAATTTAAAAAAAAATCATACTAGTGCACAAATATTGTTCTGTAGTGCAAATTACAAATTATTGATTTTAATGCATTTTGTTTTTGTAACTTCCTTTTTAAATAATATTTGACTATAATGCAGTTTATATTTTTGTACTGATCATAGTTGAGTTATAAATAATTTCACTCATACATAAATTATTCATTCATAAATATTTTTTTGTATTCTTATAAGACCTTTTCATTTTATCAGGAGATGAAAGCAATGTTGTATTCTGGTGTAGAGAGAGCTCCATCACCAGAAGGTGAGTTAAAGTTATTGATTTTTTAAAAATGTTTACCGAAAAATCTGATTTAATTGAATATTTTAACTATCATTATACTCAGAGCTGTTTTAATATCCCTGGCACCCTAGGCACTTCAAATTATGCCCCCCCACTATTTCCAGAGCGCTCCCTCCTTCGACTCTTACCTTGTCAGTTTTGGTTCGAGAGAGATTTTCCCTTTCATTGTTGTTGCTATTTGGACAGTCTTTCCATTATTCACCTATTAGCCCCATGTCCTGGGATGGCAATAAGCAGTCATAAAAAAAGGATAGTGTCATGGTTTGGACACTAGTTCCAGACTCAAATTTTGCTCTTTCAGCTTACTTTTCAATTTTTGCTTGTTCAAGCTACAATTTTAGCTTTAAGCAGTAATACACCAACTGACTGCCTTAACACAATTCAGTGCTGAACTAAAATTGCAGAGCTAATCTCATATGGCTGGACTGTTGTGTTACAATAGGTCCCAAGTCATGTTGGGATCCCCAGCAATGAGAGAGCTGATCAAAAAGCCAAGCAGGGAGCTGAATCGTCTCAACTGGAAGTCCTCTTGAAGAGCAAAGAGCATTATTTCCACTTTCATTGACAAATATACTACTGTGAACTAAAAAAAAACGAGCTTTGGAACGCCATGGGAACTCTGACCACTGTGGGTCCAATCCCGAGGCACCTGTAGAAAACCAAAGCTGTTGCCCGCCTTCGCCTAACCGCTGGACATGACTTTATGGGAGTATACCTCCACTGACTTGCCCTGGCTGTTGATGAGGCCTGTCCACTCTGTGGCCATGCCAGAATGGATGGTGACCATTTGCTATAATGTACTAGAATCGATGAATACCTTACTGACCATATGGGCAGGTGTTGCTCGGTGTCAAATGATCAAGAAACCAAGCACAGGTGTTGGATAAATAAACAAGTTCTACACACACAAAAACAAAACACAACACATACATGATTCACTAGGTGGTGGTTTGTTCACTGTAATTTTACTTTTTTTTTTGCCTTCCATTTTTTGCACCTCCAAATCTTTTGCACCCTAGGCATGTACCTAGCGTGCCTAATACAATTTATAGACATAGGATACTTTTCTGCTAGTGGGGGGTCAGGTTATATTACACAAAATATTTTCTGTCTAAGATAATATTGCCAACTGCAACCATTTTCAATTGTTCTGTTTAGGGCTTTTAATTGTAATCCAGTAAAATTAGTAAAAACTAACAGGGAATAGCTCATATTTGTATACATTTTTTTTGTCATCGAGTAAAGCATTGGTTAGTAAAATGGAGCCCTTGTGACTACTGAAGGGATTTGTGGAAAATTGATGTCAGTTTCAGGTATATGGACAACATTAAGGGTCCAGGAAAAGTTTAATGTTAAGTAAAATATTTGTAACCTATTTCCATTATGAAAGTTAGAATAAATTATAATTTTCACGTATTAAAATAAATTTTGAATAAAATTAAAAAATTTTAGAATACAATTTTTTAGATTGGAACATGAAGTACAAGTAATGACTAGTGTCTCAGTGTGGAAGTCGAGCCAGTAGCAGGTGCGTTGTCTATGCAGGTTTAAATTCGAAATGAATCTCGCTATTACATGCAATAGCTAATCTAAAATATGGCAGTATAAAAGATTCATGAACTTAAACAACATTTTTTTTGTGTGTGCATGATCCCATAGCATTGTTATATAAATGTTATGTTATGATTAATGAGAAAAAGATGAAATAAGGTATTTTTGACTATTAGGAAGAATTTTATGAAGTGCCAAATATTTTGTATTTCTTTGAGTATGCATACTTGTATTTTTTTATTTTGTATTGTTACTATGTCTAAAATACTATTTAATGATTACTGAGATTTTTTAAAGAATGATTATTATTTTAAATTTCCATTTGCACAGAATACTAAATGTAATACTAAAACTGATAATTCTGATTCTTTAAAACTTTTTGCAGCTGTTGAGCAAAGTGACATTGCTCGGTATTATGCAAATTTTGATGAAGATTTTTTTCATCATTGTGAAAAGGAGCTTAGAAAAATCAATACATTTTTTTCTGGTAAGTAAATTTATTTCTCTCATTTAAAAATTATAATTTTCCAATTGTTTATTTCAGTTTCCATTTGTAACATCATTTATGTATATTTAGAAAAAATTGCTGAAGCGACGAGAAAGTCGGGCAATCTTAAAAGTGAGCTTCATAATGCCATTCAAAGTGCTGGTAGAGACCGTGCTGGAAGTGTTAAAAGGTAAACCATTGCTCAAAAAACTTGGGTTGCTTAGAATTAAATGGGTACTTATATGTACTATTGCAACAATGCCAATATTCAAGGTAACTCCATAAGTTGGTTATCGATTTTGCATGTGTCAAACCATGTGCTTTTTTTCATATATTGTTGCCTAAATGGTTCCAATAGTACATTATTGGTAATGAACTTTACAATGTGATTCATATGATCTGTAATTTTATTATTTTATAAGTAATTATAATTTTGTAATTATGCATTAAAATTGTATTTTTTAATTATATTTATTTCAAGAATTAACTAATATCTCTTATAGTGTATTAAATATTGCTATATTAAATTTTCAAGAAATAATACTAACTGAATTGTATACTGAATTTGTTACTAAGTAAAATTATGTAACAAAAGAAATTCTAATTTGAATATTTTATCTGGTGTTACTAATTTTTGCTATTGATATGTTAACAATTCAAATTCATGGATAAGTTAATAGAAAAAAATTACATTCTATCAGCTTAAAAAAAAAATTTTTTTTCATTAACTATATTAATTAAATAATTGTGCCATTGATAAATTTGTATTCTTTTTTCTCATTATTGAATTATCTTAAATTTCTCATTTTAGAATTTAATTTTAATTAGGCAAAAAAAGTGCTTTTCTTACTTTAAAATAATTTTTTTAGTGCTATTATTTATAAATTTGGAAATGTATCTTACTTTTTTTAAAAATTAATTTTGCATAAAATATTTGTATAGGTTTGCTGTAAAGAAAGCATTGAATCGACAAGTAAAGCGAAATGTACAGTACAGGAAAATACATGAATTAAGGCTTGCATTTAGTGAATTCTATCTTAGCTTAATCCTTCTGCAAAATTATCAAAATTTGAACTTTACAGGATTTCGTAAAATTCTAAAGAAGCATGATAAGGTAATTTTTACCAATTATTCTAAAAATGGTATGAATTTTCCTTCAAATTAAAATTTATGTTTTGTGAATATTTTCATTTTAGATAAGATTTTGTTTTAATCAAAAATAAATGTGTTTAGAAATGTTTTAAAGCATGTGTTACATAGCCTATTGGGAGAATATAATTTTCAACAACCTCTTTCCTATTCATTATTATAAAAATGAGATAGTTAATTTTTCACTAGTAATATTTTTTAAACTTTTTACATGTATAATAGTAAAATTACAATTTTTTTGTGATTTTATTTTTCTTTAAAGGAAACAGTGTAATAAAAAAAATCCCCAAAACATATATTGATGTGTTTTATTTTTATCCGAAAAATTTAAAATTGTTATCACAGAAACAGACAGATTCAGTTTCAATCTGGGAATTGTTCTTTTAGTTGTCAAATACATATGGTTATTTAAAAGCGTTACAATTTATCAGAATTAATTGAATAAGGACTTTTTGAATGAATTTCACAGTTCCTGAAACTTATCTTTCATTTATCTTTTAGTATCCCAATGTACTTATCTTTTAGTATTCAAATAGGATCATCTGAAAAAATTTTAAGTTGCTAATTGTTTTAAAACAAGATAAACATTTCAGAACTCAAATAAAAAAAAGTGAATAAATTGAATAGACACAAAATAATATAAATGCCAAGAAATACAATCATTTGTAATTATAATAAAAGTACTAACCATAGTTTTTCAAAAGTTTGAATAAAAATAATTCAAAATAATTTATGACACATTTTTGAATATTTATCAAAATACTCTTCATATTTAAAGATTTCATTTTATATAAAAAAAATTTGATACTTGAAAATTTTTTAAAGATGTACTTTTTTTCATTTATGCATGTTGACTACACAAACTACATATTTTTTTCTCAAATGATGATTTTTGTTTTAAAGTATTTATTTTGCCTCTTTGTAGGAGGTTATTTATCTGTTAAATTTTTTAAAGTTGCATTTTATATTGTCAAGATTCTTGTCATTTTGATTGTGACAGGAAAAGTCAACTCTTCATTTTTGTGTTAACTGTTAAATTTGAAATTGTTATTTGAAAAGAGTTGGTTTACTTATTCAAAGATGCAGGTAAAATATTTTATTATCTCAGTCTCTCTCTTAAAATTTGTGTTTTATCAATTCAACAAAATTAAAAAAAACTTATTTGCACCACAGCACATTGGTTTATAATTAAAATAAAAATAAAATTAAGTTTTTTTTTTCATTTTATAATTTTTTCAAGCAGTTTTTGTCTAGCTTTAGCTTAAACTTATAAAATAATAAAACTATTTGTTGTTACTTGGATTTGTATTTGGTATAAATTTCATCAGAGTTTGCAATTATTAAAATTTTTTTGATGAATTGCCTTGAATAGCTGGCACATATTTTTAATTATGCTTGAGTGAGATTTTGCATATTAGTTTTTTAAAAAACTTATATTGTGTTTCTTTTATTGTTATTGTAGCTGTTAGGAACCGATGCTGGTGCCAAATGGAGGCAACAATGGGTAGATGTAGCACCTTTCTATGTAAATAAGGATATAGATAAATTAATCCACGATACAGAGGTAAATATTTAAAATAATTTTTCTAAATGTTATAATATTTTGTGTTAAAAAATATGAACATTTACATGCGAAATTTTTTCTTTAAGTTGAGTTATTTAATGAATTTTACAGCTATTACCTCTTGATTGCTATATTTAATAGCTCAAAGCATTAATAAAAGAAAAAAAATACCTCTATTAATTGTAATTGTTTATTTTGATAGGGAGTTAGTCTAGTTATTTGAAATTCTTTAATTGTAGTAAATGTGCTTTAACTATAGAATTCAGAAAGTTCAGAATCAAATTATGTTCATAAAAATTGTAAATAGTAAAGATTATGATAGAATAGAAAGTATTTTTTTTCCTTCATAAGAAGTGAGTGAGGAAAGTATGCCAGAGTGTATATATATAAGGTTGGGGAAAAAGAAATCCATTATTTTTTCGGTTGATGGCTGTAGTGTCGATATCTCGTGAAGTATCGTTCAAACAATTTCAAATTTATGCTCATTGTCAAGATGACGTTTCACACTAAAAAATTTATTTTGCTTTTTTTTGTTTGGTATTTTCAGTTGTGAGTTACAGGGTGTTAAAAATGGAAGTCAACAAAGAGAAAATTCAGTTCTTTTTACAGTTTTTCTTTGATAAAGGCGAAAAAGCAAGCCAGGTGGCTGAAATTACAAATGGTGTTTATGGTACCGATACTGTAACAGCTAATTACGTGCAATTGTGGTTTCGTCGATTTTGTTAAGGTATTTTTGATGTTATAAGTGCACCTTGCACAGGCAGGCCCATCATCGAAAATGTCGATAAAATCACAGAAATAATCGAAGTTGACCGATATGTTAATAGTCGCAGCATTTCCCAGGAGCTAAAGATCGACCATAAAACAGTTTTAAGCTATTTGCACAAAGTTGGATTCAAAAAGAAATTTCATGTTTGGATACCACACCAATTAACACAAAAAAACATGATGGATCGAATTTCCATCTGCGAAGCCTTGGCCAAATGGAATGAAATCGACCCACTTCTTAAATGGATGGTGACTGGGGATGAGAAATGGGTCACATGCTACAATATTGTGCGAAAACGATTGTGGTCAAAGTACAATGAAGCAGCGCAAATGGTGGCCAAACCAGGACTAACGGCCAGGAATGTTCTACTGTGTATTTGGACTGGAAAGGAATCATTTATTAGGAGTTGCTTCCACATGGTCAAACACTAAATTCAGATCTCTACCGTCAACAACTGGACCGTTTGAAGCTAGCGATTGGTCAGAATTGGCCAACAGAAGAGGTGTTGTGTTCCATCAGGACAACGTCAGGCCACATACTTCTGTAGTGACTCGCCAGAACCTCTGGGAGCTTGGTTGGGAAGTTTTAATGCATTCACCATATAGTTCAGACAAGGCACCAAGCGATTACCACCTTTTTCTTGCATTGCAAAACTTCCTGAGTGATAAGACATTGGGATCAAGAGAAGATTGTGAAAATCGATTACTAGATGTTTTCACCAATAAGGGCCAAGACTTCTATGAAAGAGGCATTATGAAGCTACCTTTAAAATGGCAACAAATTATACAGCAAAATGGTGCATATTTGACCCAAATCGGACAATCGGAAGCATGTTAAATAAAGTCTTGATTTTCATGCAAAAATAATGGATTTCTTTTCCCCCAACCTAATATATAAATTGTCCTTTATCCAGATGTCATTTTTGATGTAGTTCTTAGTTGTAAATGATTCTGGAGATTGGTAACCTTTTTATGTGGAATTATTATTATTTAATATTTCTATTTTATGAGGTATTTCATTTTTTATGTTGCATGGAAGCAATATTTTTACAAACACAAAAGCAGCAAAAAGCTAAGTAGAGATAATAGTGATCTCTCTTCCAATCTAAAAGCTGTCTCTCAAACAGTTCAAAAGTTCTTGAACATTTTATTGAATCTCATAATTTAATCTTAGCATGCCTCTTGGTCAAGTCTGGGAGATGATGCAATATGGCATTAGCTCACTGTTTTGATGTAAAACTTTTGCAGGTATATGGGGGTCACTAAATTACTATTTTTGCAAGCAAGTTATTACTAAGATAAGAACTATAAATAGGGCAATATCTTGGAAGGTGCAGAAGCAAAATGGATTAAAGAAAGGCCTTCTTAAATTAGTTTACAAAAAGAAATCTTTACATATATACATATGTGATATCTATAAATTGAACTTTATTGATATTTTTGATTGTGTCATTTATAATTATTGGACTTTTATGTTAAGCCAATCGTAATTGTAGTTTTTTGTATGTGTTGCATGAAACTAAACTCAAGAAGAAAATTGTTATATTGTGTTTTGTTTCAAACTCAAAATAATGAAATAATCATTTTTACAAAATATTTTAATAGCTGCTTTACGTTTAATGGAATCGTGCATTTAAGGCTGTCCATAAGTGGGCCACATATCTTTTTTAGTAAGAATAGTTTTAATTCCATGTTACAAAGGAATATTTTGGGTGCAGTACATTTTGCTGAGTATATTTAAATGCATTGAGTTTCTAAATAATTAAAAATTTCAGCTGTACTATGTATATTAATAATTCTGTGAAGAAAATATAATTTTTAATTCTATTACTAGTATTTTTTTTTAATTCAAATTAAAAATATTCTAAGTTGTGATTTTTAGTTTGTCAAAGTGTTATTTATAATTTCATGGATTCTTTCTAACATAATAACTATGTTCTTTATTTCTTTTTAATGCAGAATATGGTAACTAGGAATTTAGAAGGTGGGGATCGTCAAAAGGCAATGAAAAGACTGAGAGTTCCTCCTTTAAATGATCAGGTAAATGTACATAGTTTTTTTTCCCTTTGATTCAATATTTTTAATTTTGAACATTTATTTACATTTAAATTGAAATTAATAGTTACTAGGAACTGCAATAGGCTTTGAGGGTTTTTTTAAAAAAGTACTTGTAATATATATCTCCTTATGAAAAAATCTTAATTTTATTCAAAATAATTTGCTGAAAAAGTACAGTAGATAAACGAATGTAGTTTTTAGCATTTAAGAAACAAGATTCCAAGACCTTTTTTTTAATTATTATTATGTACAGAAATATACTGCATTTACTTAAAACTTTATTGTCCAGTTATGTCAATTTTAGAATAAAAGTGTTTGATATTTTTGGTGACCATTTCTATATTTTGATTCCAGTGAAAACTTATAAGCCAGTTTATTAAACATACACTTTAATTAAAAATCTGGAAGTTTAAAAAAATATTTTGATATTCATTATCTTTTATTTATTCTTATATTTATCTTGCTCATAAAATAGGAAGAAATATCTAGGTTTGTGTTAGCTGTGTTGATAAAAAAGTATCTTTGAAGTATTTGATAAGATAAGAAGAATTTCAAAGTTAATCTTACAAATATTAAATAAAATTGCTGCATAATTTTCAAACAGTTCTGGAAGCTTTTTCTTGTATATTTATATATTAATGTTTTTCTTCTCATAAAGATATAATTTTTTTTGCATACTTTATTGATTTATCTGGCTTTAGAGTAGCATATACTATTTATTTAGTTTGCTTATTAATTGATATTTTTATGTAGTATGATAAAATACACACAAAAAGTTTGTGTTAATTTTTTTAATGGCAAAAAGAGGATTATTTTTAACAGTTTTCTTCAAATTAATTTAGCTTTGTTAGGAGTTATATTGTGTAAACTTAGCAATTTCACTTGTATAAATAAGTCTTTTAAAACTTGAAATGCATAGCTTAAAAAATGCTTGTAAATTTATGTATTCTCTTAATCATATCATTTGTGCATAGTTTTAATTATTTGTTTCTATCAAATATTAATGCATACTGAAAATTAGACATGCAATCTGCTTGAATTAATTATTCCATATTAAACTCATATTGATTCGGAAAAAAATTAAATACATAATGAAGGGGAAAGAAACATGTTATGCATTTATAAATATATTTAACTTTAAAATTATCTTTTTTGAGAAGCAATCTGAAATAATTATTCTTAAAAATTAAAAATTCCATGACTAATAGGGGTTGATATATTAATCATATTTTTATATTAAAAATGATCGGAGTACATTTGAAATAAAATTTGCTAATAAGTATAATTTATAAGTATTAAGTTAATAATGTACTTTAAACTCTTGCTTCATTTATCAAAACAATTAGATTTTAGTAACAATAAAAATTTTACATTGTGAAGATTTTTTTTCTATACACATTTTTCCTCTTAAACAATCCATTAGTTTGGAAAAGATTAATATTTTGTATCTGAACTGGAAAATTGGTGTAATTAGGTTAAATTAAATCTGAATAAAAAACAATTGACAAATATATATCCTAAAATGTTGAAAAAAATTACTTAATAATGAAGAAAACTTATAAATAAATATATATCTAACTGCAGTGAAAAAATTGAGTCGACTTTTTTAAAATTGATTATTGAATGTCAAATAGTTTTGCTTTCTCTGTAACATAAAAAGTATGAAATTTAGTCTAATATTTTAAATGCTTCTGGAAAAACTTGAAAATTTGGGAAGTTTTGTTTTTAAAATTATGTAAAAACCATGAAATATTATAAGAGAAATGTAGAATAGTCAATTCTTTGTGTAACTTTTCACTTTAAAATATAATAATCCTTTCTTTTTAAATAAAATTTTGAAAGAAAAATAATTTATTTGGAAGGTCTTAAGTACTGACCTTGTTGCACGCTTCAAGAACATTATTATAATTTATTATCATCCCTTGTGTGTGTAATGAAAGGACCAATTAAATGAAGTCAGTTTTATTGTTTTTTAATTAGTTGTGTTTGAACAACAATGGGTTGTCAATCTTTTTCAGTTTGAGATTAATCAACATTAACTTCAAAATATTTTTAAGCTATGAATAAATTATTCTATTGTTTCTTTTAAAAAATAGAACTGTTTCCTTTCTCTTGATGTACATATGTCTATAGATTTTGATTCATTCAATTATAAAATGATATAGAATTAAATAGTATTATAACTTGTGGTTTTGTAGTTAATGTTATACTTTTTGTCATATTTAAAAAGTGTGTAGACTTGCCTTGTAGTGGGGTTGATGTACATTTAATTTGTTGAGGCTCCTAGCCCTCTTGTTGGTATGGAAAATTTGTTGATTTGGTTGCTAGCTTGGGTGTTTTCCTTGTCGTTAATCGTGATTCAAAATTACCAGATCCATTAGAAATAGGCTTATGTTGCTTTTGAATGTGATGTTAACTCTGGACCAGGCGCACACTTGATACTAACTTTGATGGTCGCGTGGGGGACTGAGTCACTCCCATCCTTTTTTTATATTTATTTTTACTATACACAATAAAAGTCATAATTCCAGTGAATAATTTAACTAAGAAAAAGTATACTTACTTACTTTTAAGGACTTTTGAAGTTTTCGTTAATAATTTGAGAAAAAATCCAATCAAGTTGGTTCAACTTTTTCTTGCCTGTGCCTTTTTGACAAGGTGCACTGTATCTTGTGTTCACTTGTGGCTTTACATCTTTCTTGATGGATTTTTTAGGTAGCATTTGAAAAGTTTCCTTTCAACTCAAATGCTTCATGTTCATTGCTTTTCTCAAATTTCCCTTGCTTGATCAGTTTCTACATCCTTCATTAGAAATGACTGATGCTCATTTCTTTTTTTATATTCTGCTCAGTTACATTTATTAATCATAATAAGTCATTCAACATGGCAATCAAAACCATTAAGGTGTTCGCAGGGGGAAATGTAGTACGTTCATAGAAAATATTTTGGAAATAAAGTGGTGGCACAGGGAACTGAGTCAAGTACCTTAAGATTGTAAAAAAACATTTGCCACTCCCAAAAAAGGGGGAGATATGTGACAGATACATTTTAGCTCCCTTGAAGATTATCATATTGGAGGATATTGTCAAGGTCATTGGTAACAAGTAAACAGTTTTCCCAGAATGAAAGATTTCATGTGCCTGGGTGACTGTGCCCACTCCTGGGTTATTAAAATAATGTGTATGAAACAAGATAGTCCAGATTAAAATTTTATGTATATCAATTATTCTTGTTAGACTTTTTAAGGGGAAAAATTAAATATTTATTAAAATTTATTTTCAAGAAACGTAATATAGTGTGTTTGAGTTAGGACAGTATTACGATTTCAGTTTTTATATCCTTTTATGTGAGCCCTGGTTTATTTATAAACTTTTTTAGTGGTCTTATCTCATAGCTGTGGTATTGCAATTTTGATGGCTAAAGTTAATAAAAGTTGTTAAAGTGAATGAAGTTTCTGATGTTATAATTTTGAACACTTAATATTTTATTTAAATTATAAATACGCTTGTAATTAAAATTCATTGCTTAAGAGATTACATTATGTAATAAAGTACTCTAGTGTTTATACTTTTACATGTTTATAAAGGACTCCCTTTGCTGTATGATGATTATATATATTGTAAAATCCAGCGTATAATGTGCACCTATACTTTTAAGATGCAATTTTTAATTTTAAGGTATGTTCATCGTATAACGCGCACCCCCTTTCTTACGAAGAAACTTGAAATGTATGTGATCAATGCTGTTATGTTTTAAAGCCATTTATTTGAGGTATTATCCCAGGATTTTGAAAAAATAGCACACTTCTAGAACTACAGCCCTTTAAGTTCATTAGATATATATATATCATTTATTTTAAATAAACAATATTCTGACCTATGCAGAAGTCTGATTTTCTTATACTCATCTCTTTTTATTTTATTTTTAAAGCTATCATTTTTATATCCAGAGTATAACGCGCAACCCTAAATTTTGATTTTGTTTTCTGAGTTAAAAGTGTGCATTATATACCGGATTTTACGGTAGATATAGTTTAGAGTAAAGGTTTTTAACCTTTTTTCAAGTAACTATATTATGAAAGCTCATAGATCTGCAGTAAAACAAGTTTAATAAAGTTTAATTAATATAGTTTAAAGACATTTAAATTAATTGAACAAAATATTTTTAGCATTAAAAGAGTTTTATTGCATTCAAAACCGACTGTTACTTACCAAACAACACTAGTTATAATAAATATTGCATTAGCTATCTGTATATTAATATTTTTCACGTAAAATTTTTGTTCATAAATTTAGATTATAACTTCAATTAAGTATTTTGAATGCTGGAATTCAAATTAGAAGTTTTAAAAAATTCATTTTGTTTTGTATTTAGCAATCACCTTGGGTGACCTTCAAAGTCGGTCTGTTTTCTGGTGCCTTCGCTGTTCTAGTCTGTGCTGTTATAATATCTGGTAAGTTAATGGTAGGATTCATTGATCAAGTTTCTTTTTTGGTTTTTTTAAATAAATTTATTAATCTAATAAATGAGATAAAAATTTAACTAGGAAATATAAAACTTGTTCTAGAAATATGTATAATTCCATATAGATGGTTTAGTATGGGATGAAAATTTCTCAAGAATTCTATGTGGCATTTCTTTTAAAAATTTAGAGTTGGAGTCATTTTAGAAAAAAATATATTAAGTTCTATCTTTGTCTTTTAATATACTGTAAAATTATATTTGTATATAACTTTTATGCCAAGGGTTGAGAAAATATTTCCTCATGTAAAAGGGATTTCTAATAAAGAGAAAATTTGAGAAGTACATTTCAGTTTGTGAATTAAAATCTGTTATCCTTTGTTTATCTTGTGAATTCTATTGAAACATAAATACATTCACTCTAGGATTTACATATAATTAGTGATTACAAACCCTTATGTATTGTAAAATTGACGGGTATGAAATTATCTAAAATACTTCTCATTTGCTATTAATGACAAATAAAATTTTTTGAATTTTTTTTCTTTGAAGCTATTTATTATTAAACAAACAAACAACAAAAACTTGCAATTGAATTATTATATTACATTTTTCATGTGTTTTACTTTAGTTTTAGGTGAACAAAATCAACATTAATTCATAAGAAAGAAAGTAGTGATATTTTTTTGTTTTATTTTTAAAGATGCTTAAATACATTGTAATGAACCTAATAAGATTAACTACTGATGACTATCATAGATAAAAGAATCTATCTAGTTGTTGACTACCATATAGGATGTGTAAGATGGAGAGAAAACTGAGAATAAGGCTAGGGGAAAAAAAAAAGGAATTTTAAAATTTTGATGGAGCTGTGAATGAAAAAAAAAATGTTCCTATATCATCTCAATTCCATTTGTTGGACTATGGAATGCTATTTTATATTAAATAACTATTTTATACTAAATAACTATTTTATACTAAATAACTATTTTATATTAAATAACTAATTATATTCCTGTATGTCATAAGTATTACATAAATTTCCAGTTATGAGACATAAGTAGTGATGTCTGGAACTTATAAAATAGAGAATGCAATACTGCTTTTGTTTAATGGATTTTTGTAATTCCTAAAATAAGTAATTCTTTTAAAATTTGTAATTTTTTTCTGTTTTTAGCGATATTCACTAATGCTCCAGATAACTGGCGTATTGCAGTCCGTCTTTACAGAGGAAGCTTATTGATAATTCTATTTCTTTTTCTAATTGGAATCAATGTTTATGGCTGGCGTACTTCAGGAGTTAATCATGTGTTGATATTTGAGTTGGATCCAAGAAATCACCTTTCAGAGCAACATTTAATGGAGGTAATACTTGGATTTTTTTAAAAAAATTTTCTATTGTTTTGCATGTGATTTGATAAAATTTTTCATAATAGGTGTCTATTTTAATTTCTAATATACTTTAAAAGAATTTTTTATCTATAAAAAAAAAAAAACTAGTAACCTTATTGCTAAGAAGTTTTTTTCTAATTAAAATGCAAATGAAAATAATCAAGTGATTATGTTAGTACATAAATAAACTCTAAAACATTGTTAAATGACATTTATTTTGTATTTTTCTCCATCAAAAATAATTTTTTGTAATTTTATGGAAGTATCAGTAAAATATCAATTTAGTGAAAGAAATATTTTAGAACAGTATGTATGCTTTCATATATTTGCTGTTCTAAATTGTGGAATTTTTGGTACGGTATTTTTCTTTTGCATCAATAAATAATTTATTTTCAAGAATTTCTTTTTTATAATTTAGAAGCATTTCCCCCCAGTAATTCTTAAGTTTAAAGAAACTAAATATTTCTAAATTAGTTTATGCAGGTAAAATATATCAATTTTGTGAATTTTTCTAAAGTTTTTAGATTTATTTTAAATGTGCAGTTAATCCTTGATGTGTATAGAATCAGGGGCAATGAATCGTTTAAGTGGATAAATGTTTTTTTGCTTTGAATTTCCCAAGCATTGACACATAAAATATTATACAGAATTGTACTATTTTAAGTGGATACTGCCAATGACATGTTCAGTAAACTGTCCAAATTCTCTAATTACAATATTGACTAAAAATGATATTAGGATCAAATCCATCGCAGAACTATTTTTTTTATCCTTGAGTTTTTGTAAAAAGCAGACAAAACATTAAGCGAATATTTAATTTTAAGTATATTGAGATGAGAAATTTTCCTGAGTATGTAACTGAATGTGTGAAAACTAAGTGCATATTACGTAAATTTAAATTTCGCCTTTTCATTTTTCCTTTAGTAGATAAATTACGTAAATGGTCATTATTATTTTTCTGTTCTTAAGTGTACTCACTGCAGAGAAGTGCAATTGTATAATGAAATTTTTTTTGAAGTGAAAACAATGGATAATATTAACAGTGTGAGTTATATAAAATTATCTTTCAGAAAATTAGTTATATTAGGAAATAAGGTAAATCCTAAATATGTGGGACCTAAGAAAAGTTTTGTATTTAAGAGCTTCATTTCTAACTAAAGCTGATTCAAAATTTAAAGAGGTAGATTAATGTATGTATGAAACTTAAAACAGCTGATGCAATGGCTATGGTGGGTGTTTTCTAGATTTTCTTGTATCACATAAATGCAAGTAAGATCTTTTTGAAGCACCACCTTCATAACCAATCAAAATACTATTTTTTCTCATGGTTGTAATATATTGTATATATTGAAACATATATATTTTAAGTACATATAGAAAAATATGCAGGGAATACTGTTTATGACAGTTTTTGTCCTTTTGTAGTGTCGTATGGATTACATTAGTGACCTCAGCAAATAATCTTAGCAAAGTCAATTGTCTTAAGCAAACATTTTCAATAGAAAAATCATTTAGCCCATAAATATGCTGCTCGCCTTAAAAAAAATTAAAAAAGAAAACAGTTCTTGATACAAATATGGTAATTTCAAAACTGCTACAAAACTCTAAATGTGATGATAGTCTAATTTCTTGAATTCCTGGTTAGGCATAAATTACTATAATACATCAATTGCCTGATTAAAAGTAATCCTTTCTTTTCACATGAATTTAACATAAGTCTAGTAGAAATTATAAGAGAAATGTATAACTGTTATAACATACTTTTGAAAATTAATTTAATTAGTTATGAAAGCAAGCATTTGAAAAGTGATGAAATAGGATTCATTTATTTAGTACAAGCGGTTAAAACAATAGTCTTTTGGTCACCAATAACTTTACTGAAAGAGTGTTCATTTGTTGTTTCATTAGATAGCAGCTATCACCAGCGTAATGTGGTCTCTGAGTGTCCTGGCTTTCCTGTACAGTGATGCCCTATCCATTCCTGCATATGCTAATCCTCTCATGCTAGTAGTGCTTCTGCTTGCATTCCTTTTTAATCCAACACGCACTCTGAGGCATCATGCAAGATTTTGGCTGTTAAGAGTATTGGTAAGACAACTGCTTTGAATTACTCATAGTTTTCAAAGTGTTATTTAGGTTGTATATCATAAAATCCAGCACATAACATGCACTTTTAACTCATAAAATAGGGTTAAACTCTGGGTATAAAAATTATAGCTTTAAAAAAAAAGAAAAAAAGATGAGCATGAAAAAATATTCTTTTACATATATTGAAATACCGTTTATTTAAAAGAAATGATATTCCTTATGAACTTAAAGGGTTATAATTCTAGAAGTATACTATTTTTTAAAATGTTTTTGGTATAATATCTCAAATAAATAGCTTCAAAACATTCGAGCATTGTAGACGTACATTTGAGGTTTCTTCATAAAAAAAGAGGGTGTGTGCTATACGGCAAATGAACTTAAAATTAAAAATTGCAGCTTGAAAGTATGGATGCAGGTTATACACCTGATTTTATGGTAATATCTTTTATTCAGCTGATAGTTATATGCTGAACAGTTTTCAAATGTGCAGTAGTACCTTGGTAGCCAGTTGCTTAACATAGGAAATTAAGGCATTTAGCCTGTGTTGTAACACATTTGTTTTTATCCATCAGTTGTTAATGTCCTTTTCAGTTTATCAGAAAAAGTATTGTCATTGTGTACTTTTTGGGTAAGAAATATGTATTATTTATTTCTACTTGATTAATATAATTTAGTATTTCTTGAATTTCACAAAAATGTTTTCCAATGAAATAAATGTACTAAAAGGATTGGATAAAAATTGCTAGCTAATCTAATTTGAATAGGTGAAAGTGTATGTATGAGTATTTCTTTTTATTGAATGGAAACTTACCTAAATATAGTAATGTAAGCTTAACTTACTAGTTATTGATATGGTGAGTGGCCATTGTAGCTGAGTAGTCATGGTCTTGAACTCGTGGCTGGCCTTGCTGAATTGTGAATTTGAGTCCTGGTGCTACTGAAGATCTTCCTTGTAGAGGGTGTGATGTACTTTAATTCTCTGGAGGCTTAATGCTTTTAGCATTAGCCTCCAGAGGCAGGGCAGCATTCCTGTTGGCATGGTATGGAAGTTTGGACAAGGGCATGTTAGCTCAAGTGTAGTCCTTGTCACTGGTCGAGGTTGAAAATTATGAGGTCCGTCCCCAATAGTATTGCTTTTGATTGCAATGGTTATTAAAATGAAAATCATTTTAATATAGTGAAGTATAAATCTTCATTTTAACTAGTTAAAATGATAATTATTATTCTTTGGTAAATGCAGTTTATTAACTATGTTTGTAAAAAATAAAATGTAAATTTTTTGCCAAAAAAAAAAAAAAAAATGTATTTATTTTTAATGTATTATGTGTATGATTATTAACTGGGCTGTATTTTAGGCTTCAAAAGTGTATGAAAATTCTTATTCCTTCAAATGAATCAGAATCTATTAAAAACTTGAGATAAATTTTCTACTATATTTGAAACTTCTAAGAAATTTATTCAGATTACTGTAAATAGGTATACATTCTTCTGGTCTTGTGTAGCTTATCCCCGTCCTTTTTCTTCTATTGCTAAGAAAATAGGGCAATCAGTTCTATTTCTTGATTCTTTTTTTGTATTGTGGGAAGCTGTTGGATACCAAAAATCTTTTGTAAAAGATTTTTATAGGATATTTAACTGTACAAGGACAAGTATTTGAGAAATTTAACATTTAAATGTACAATGAAAAAGACATTTACACACACAGAAAACACAATTTTTAAAAATACAACAAAATTTAGTTAATAAAGACATAGGTTCATCTTGATGTTCATGGTTCAACAGCACCTTGACTGCCTGTTTTTAGGAACATTTGCTAGATGTCGCTGTTTCTATTTTGGCCTATTACAGTATAAATATAAATAAATTGGTTATGATTAATAAATTATGTAATTATTTCTTTAGAAATAGAATTTTTAACTGTTATAATTGTTATTTTTTAAAAAAATGTAAATCTTTTGGTGAAAACCATTCTGTATAAAAATATGTATTAAGACAATTTGCAACTTTTAAAGAAAAATATTTTTTTTGGGGGATATTGCTTCTTAAAAATCTTATTTATTTATTTTTACAGGGAAGAATTATAGCTGCTCCTTTCTTTCATGTTGGATTTGCTGATTTCTGGCTGGCTGACCAGTTGAATAGCTTGGTTCCTGTGTTGGTTGATTTCCAATATTTTGTGTGCTTTTATGTTACAAGTGTCAATTGGGAAGTCAATACAGGTAGAATAATTTCTCAGTGAAAATTGTAAAATTTTTCAAAAATATATTGTATTAAGGAAAGAGGTATGTTTTATTAACTTAAAAGATTGCTCTTTTATTAAAAACTAATGTTGTAGGTTTCCAACAAACACTTTAGAAAGGAAAGCTTTACTTTTGAAAATATAGGTGCATTTATATGATATCTATACAAAAGCAAGCTCTCCACCTGTGACTCCTTGAAGTAGTCAGTACAGTTTGAAGTAGTAGCATATGTTGTCAAATGCGTGTATAAATATATACATAATAAATATATATCTAAGTAAATGTCCATGATATAATCTCATAAACCTGGGCAGAAACCGACTACCATCTGTCACATTTCAACTGAATGAATAATGATGGTGTATATTGAGGTAGAATTAGACCTAGACGAGTTTTACAGACATGACATAATGCAATCTTGCCACTGTTGCCAGTTAGCATGTAGCTTGAAATTCCCAGTCTTTCAGTGAAAATGTCCAGGAATAACATATGACAAAATTATTTGCATCATGATCTCATTGAGGTTAGGACAAGGCCCAGGTCTATTGACCAATGTCTTTAAATGCCCCTGTATGTAAATAATTGGGGGTTTTATATAAAAATAATTTAGGTGTATAAAAAAAAAATCCATAATTGAAGTATGTGTCCAGGATGTTTTTTTTTTCTTGTAACTAATTATGATTGAAAGCTGAATGGTTTTTGGCATATTATTAGGTAGCTAAAATTAAAATCTGTGATAGGAACCTCATAGCCTATTATAAATGTAATTTTTTTGCAAATCTTGCAATATTTTGATTACTAATTCTTTGTCTGCTTAGTTTTGTTTTAAATAAGCAAATACTGTATTTTTTTTTTTAGAATTTTGAACCCTGTTTTTTCCTGAATAATCAAAACTCTCTCTTTGTAAAATCTTTCTCTATGAAACTATTTTAATTTAATTTTTAAAAAATTCTAAAAATATTTTTAGGTAATTAAATAATTATTATTCAATAAAAAATAATTTTTTATTAAAATGTCCTATTATCATAGAAAGAGCATCAATATTTCAAGGTGTGTGTGTTCTTAGTTGAATAAAAAAATTTCCTTAAATACTCATCTTAAGTACTTTTTTTGTAATTTTTTGAGTTAATCCTTAATCTCATTTTATGTAACTACTATCATATTAAATTACCTTTGTGCAAAATTGCATTTATTTTAAACTAAAATGCATTTACTTTACCTTTTTGAAATATTAATATTTAAATATTAACATTTTGTAAATGGGTTAGTATTTTTATTTTTTTGTTTACTTGTTGATTATTATTTCACTTTACAACTATTTGTAACAAGCATTTTTTAATTTTTTTCAAAGACTCTAACAAATGTGTTGATGATGTTGGACTGATATCAAGGCCAATTGTTGCTTGCCTACCTGCATGGTTTCGTTTTGCACCCAATGCCTGCGTCGTTACAGGGATACCAAAGAAGCTTTTCCTCATCTTGTGAATGCAGGCAAATATTCTACTACATTTTTCAATGTTGCATTTTCATCCCTTTATGTATATACCAAAGGTAATCAAGATTTTTCACCCATTTTATTTGAATTCTTTTATTTAAAGGAAATTTATTATTATGAAATTACTTTATTTACATATACAATATTCAGTGATCAAATGATTTACAAAATATTATTCTATTTTTAAAAATAGGAAGATTACAAAATGTGAGTCTTTTCCATAAAATTTTTTAAGAAACCAACAATGCTTATGCAAACAGCAATTTAATAATTAGCCAAATTTAATAGAATATACAAATATTTATTTTAAAAATGATTTTTTCCCTTCAAAATTACACTATTGAAAATAGCTCTTGTGTAATTCATTCAAGTTTATGTTAAGTACCTATGTGGTCTAAATGATTTTTAAAGTATTCTTCTTTTATAAAAGTTTGAATATTTTTTTATGAAGTATTTTTTATGAATGTGCCTTTTTAAAAAAGTATTTTTTTTTTATCCTGCCAAGGAAATTTAAATTATTTTTATTTTAAGAAGTTTGTTACAAATTTCTTAAAATAAAATTTTTTAAAATGTTAAATTCCATTTTGTTATTTTTTTAAGAATGTAGTCGAGAAGCAAAATAAATAAAATAAAATAAGGAAAAAGGCATATATATTTTGTATATGTAAGTAACTAGTTATTAAATCACGTTAGTTAATCTGAAGTATTACATATAAAGAGTATTGTAAAAAATAGAACTTATAAATGTAAAAGAATCTTAATAGAAGTCTATTAATTTTTTCTATTTTACATTTAAATTTTAATTTGTGAACATTTTCATTAGAAAACAAAATATTATATTTAATGAAATAATTTTAATCAAGAAAAATGGCATTCAATTATTCTTATTGTATCATTATTCCAGAAAATGAAGTTACCAAGGAATGTTTTGATTATGAAAGTAAATTTTATATTTATATTGTGGTAAATTAAAAAATAACCAAGAATATTTATCAATAAAACAACTCTTTGATGCTGAAATAATATTTTTTAATTTTAAATCATTTTGGCTGGTTTTTTTTTCCTTTTTGTTGAGTGGTCATGTTCACAAAGTTGTGGTCATCCTTGTGTTTCTCTCAGTTCATCAGTTCAAGTCCTGGTGCCACCAAAGATTCTCCAAGTATGGGGTTAATACATATTAAATCTGTAGAGGCTCAACATCTTTATCTTGGCATGCTGTGGAAATTTAAACTGGGGGGTGTCAGTATGTGTGTCATCCTTAACCCCTTAAGTGCTGTTGGCATGTATACACGTCCTGCTCAGCTGGTGTATACTCGTCCTTCCAAAGGACTACTTTTTGCATTGTGCTGCCCTGTTTAAAACTGTCCCATGGCTTTGGATGATTCATTAAAATATTAAAAGTGCTTCTAAAGAATTTACTGATATCAGAGAAGAGGTGGGGAAGGAATGTGAAAGAGTATATTTCAAGAACGAAGAAATTCATAGCTGAGCAATTTTTCAGTACCATTAACATCTAAAAAAATTTAATGCGAAAATGTGTTGTTTGTGTAAGGTAAAATATTGGACGTGAATCTTGCTATCAATACTCTGTATGTGATACTGGCTTAAGTGCTCAACCATGTTTCTGTATATATCACACAACAGATAAGTTATAATTTTTTTCTATTATATTGTAACTCTAGACATAAAATTTTGTATTTTCATTTTATTTCATCCTTTCTTTTTTCTTTTTTGAAGTGAAAGTAAACAATTTGTTGGTTGAAAAACACACCTTTTCATTTCCCCCAATAAATAGAGCAACAACACGCACTTGTGGGGAAAACGGCGGTGCTGGTGGGTGAATTTCATAATTTTTCGTCAGCAATTAAGGAGATAATACCGGGATTTAAAATTATAAGATCTGTCTCCGGTAGTCCTTGTACTGCTTTAAGTTGCAACACTAATAATCTATCCCCTTTTGATGTACTAAATGTTTTAAATATTTTGTTCTAAGGGTTTTTTTTCACCCAATAATTTGAATCATTTTTAAGTAAAATGGTATGATCCAGGAATTCTCTTAATGGCAATTATTGGATAATTAGCAATATTACAGTCGGACCTCTATATAACGAAGTCGCTAAATCCCGGAAAAAAGTTTGTTATATGGAAAATTTGCTATATAGGTTCATCTTTTAATATACTTTATAAAAAATATAAAACAAATTTTAAATTCATAAGCTCTATATATTAAAAAAAGTAATTGTTCACACTTTTTTTAAATTAATGTATGTCTATTTTATATATCTTACCCATATAAAAAAAGAAAAACTGGAAGGAAAACAAGAAAAAAGAATGTTGATTACACAGTATTTTATATATTAAGGATATTTTATATTAAAATTAACGAATTTTAAGGACATTTTCTAATTTAAAACGTACAAGTAATATTAAATATACATTATTTTATAACTAGAACATGGGGACACAAGACAACTCCACTGAGGCTGAAAGGGGATATTGAAGGTGTTTCTATAAAACATTTAGTGAACTGGACAATGGGGGTTAAAGGTTGCACTTCTTGGATGAAACACCCAGAACTGTATTGCTCTCTGCAGATTAGGATATAATAAAACCAGTTCAATATTTATGACCGCCATAAAATGTGTTGAGAGAGAATAACTTGAAATGTTCAGAAATACTTAAAAAATAGGGAGACAAAAAACTGAATCACAAAAGAAAAAGTTCGTTATATAGAAAATGCACTTCACTATAGAGAGGTTATTTTACGAAGAAAATCTTGAAATGTTCAATGTTCCAGGAAAAGTTCACTATATAGAAAAATTTGTAATATAGAGGTTTGACTGTATTAAAACAAACTCTTTAATTTTTTAGTAATTTTATAAATTTTGTTGTATTGTGTTTTAATTATGATGTACATTACATAAAACTGATTCTTGTTTGAGTTTTTAAAAAATCTGTGATGTAATTTACAACTTGGTTTTATAGATGATTATGGTTCTACATGGGAGAATCCTTTCTTTTACCTCTGGATTGTATTTGGTTTTGTTAGTTCAATCTATACGTATATCTGGGATATAAAAATGGATTGGGGTTTATTTGATGCAAACACGGGTGAAAATCGATTTTTAAGAGAAGAAATTGTATATTCATCTCCAGTAAGTATTATTTTTTAAATAAACTTGTAGTGAAATATTAATTTTTTTTAAATAAAGTGTTTTGTTATAAAATAATTGTATTTGTTATGAATAGTGCTATTAAGCTTTCATTCTTTTTTCTTTTTGCTTAGAATTACTATTATTTTGCTGTTGTTGAAGATTTAATATTGAGGTTTGGGTGGACATTATCAGTTTCTTTGACTGAGATGGGTCTTATTCATGCCGATATCATGTCTTCCGTACTTGCACCTCTTGAAGTTATCAGGTATGCTCTTAAAATTCTAAATTATTAGCTTTAGAAGGGAAAATCTTGTATCATTTTCATATACTATAATAAAACATAACCATCATATTTTTACACATTACATATTTATAAAAATAGAAAAAATTTAATAATTTTACTTAAGAAAGTTAGAAACTTATAAAGCAATGGCAAGGAAATTAAAATTTTTGTGAATATTGTTATATTTTTTTAAAGTATGATTTTTTGTTATGTTATCTTTTTTTGTATAAATTGTATAGGAGTTAAAACTTTCCTAAAAAGGCACTAAAAATTGAGTACTCGTGTATTAATCCTATGCCATTGGTGGGATGTGTCAAATTATTATCAACCTCTGAAGAATTTTAACAATTGTCTTTTGTGTGGAATCAAATAGGTTGTTTTCATGTTTGAAAGCTTTGGAAGTTAATATTTGGCATGCAGTTAATTTTGTTGATAAATCACATGTACATTGTTAATATGCAAGTACCAAAATTTAAGTCTCATACTCTAATACAATTTAACACATTGTTAAATTCATTAATTTGATATAGAACCAATTTTATTTAAAAAAAAAGACATTGCTGTGTGATTGTTAAGGTTTTTATAATAAATTTTTCTTGTTTTGGCTATTTATTTTAATTATCATTGTCCATTCCCTGTTCATAAGTATACGCATATATAATTTATTACAAATATTATTGGTACTTAACAGTTGTTCCTGGTTATATTATCTTTCAGGCTACTTTTTTTTTACTGTAAAAAACACTATTTAAATTCAATTTTTTCTTTCACCTACAGATAGTTTTGAACTTAATTAAATGCTCAGTTAATTATGAAAATTTTTTTATATGTTAATAAATTAAAAGTTATATATTTAAAAACCAAATCCTTTAAATGTAAAGATATTAGAAATTATGTTTTAAAAGTACTTCAAAATCTGTGTGATTAAAAAAAAAGGGGAAAATAAATGCATATTAAAAATATTCTTTAGGCTAGTGTGACTTAATCATATGCCTTTATTTAATAGGAGATTTGTTTGGAACTTCTTTCGTCTGGAAAATGAACACCTTAACAATTGTGGTAAATTCGAGCTGTACGAGATATATCTGTAGCACCTTTAGATTCTAGTGATCAAACTCTTCTTTTGTGTATGATGGATGAACCTGATGGTGTGATCAATCGAAGAAAGAAGGAAAGGAAGTATCCAAAGTAGGCATTCTAGTATATTTTTTAATATTTCTATTTATTCTTTTATTAAATCAATTTTGAAATTCCTCATGATTTTTTAACATGTAATGTCTTTGAAATTAAAATGTAATCATTGTGATTAAATTATCATTGCATATAAAATTTATATTTATGTTTTAATATATTACATTTTTAAAAATTTTTTATATGAATTATGTTGTATTACATCATTTATTGCTAATTTTGGAATTTATTTTTTTGAGATTAATTTTGAAATTTATTATAATCGTGCTGTTATAAATTAAAGTTTTTACTGAATTAGAAAATTTAAAATTATTTATAATTTATTGAAATAATTTAATATATTTTATAATTTATTTGGGGTTTTACATTAATTTGTTTTAAGGTTTTATTGTACTCTTTTATTTTCTGAAGAGGATTGTTAACATTGGTGTTGTTACACTCTAGTTAGTTATAGATTACATATCAATTTAACCTACAAGAATGTTAAATTTTAAAAGTTGTGCAAGTTAAAATATAGTGCATATAATAGTAAGCCTAAATGTAGGGAATTTTAGTTAAATTGTTTCTAGTACTAAATTTAACTTATAATTTTCCCCCTTCTTTACTTTGGAATTGATATGGGATGTTTTAAATTAAGTAAACCGTCTTTGTAATTGTAGTGGAAGTATTTTTTTATTATACAGGGAAAGCATCATTTGAATTAAACTTCACAGCCTGAGTAAAACAAGATGTTTTCAAGCTCACAATATATAATTTATGGCAAGTAATCGCATAATCATTTTTTTAATGAATTATGATTTTTGCTGTAGGATTCCTCCTCTTCCATTAAGAATTGGGATGCTTTATGAGGTACTTCTTCACTGACATATAAAAAGAAATAGAATACTCTTGAGCTGAACGATTTGTAGCAGTTATTTGATGCCTGTGAAGTCGTATTCAAATGATAATTTCCCTGCATCATAACTGACAATCATGTAACCATTTTTAATCTGCTATGCTAATTCAGATATGCATATAATTTTATTATTATGTTTTTAAACAATTAAAAATAAATGTTTGGGAATAATATTGAGACAAAATACATTTAACAGAATAAATTTTGTTCAAAATGTTTTTTGGATGTTTTTGTTTTGAGTTGTCATTAAAAAAAATATCCATGTCTTTATTATAGTCGAAGGAAAAAGTCTGACACCAGAATCCTAATGGAAGATAATGAAACGGATGATCCAGATATGTAAATTCTACATTATTAAAAGAGAAGAAATATTTATACCAAAAATATTTTCTTTTAAAGAGAAATCATAAGGAGCCAATATTGTAGTTTATATTTTGACTTGGTAGACTTTGAACTACCGAAATCAATTCTTATTTTTTATTATGCAATGTTCAAGAATCTGTAGATATCAATTAGTTTAGTGGGCACATAGCAAAAATTAGGTGTAGAAGATTAGTTTTATTTTTGGAAGGTAGTTTGAATATATTAGTTTCTTTTGATTAATCTTTTTAATTTTTAAAGAGTTAAATTAATGTATTTTTAATATGAAAGCTGTGACATAAAGTTCTATTTTTAGTTTCTTTTTGTATTGAATCCTGTATAAGCATATTTTTTATAATGTAAATTATATTATTATTTTGTTAAAGGTAGATTTCATGAAATGAAAAGAATTTTAATAATACTGAACTATTATATTTAATTTCTAAAAATGATCAAAATTATGATTTCTGCTGTGAATCACTATGTAGTATTGTAATTCTGGAATATTAATATGTGTTTATAAATTTGTGATTTTATTCTGTGATTGCAAGTATTATAATTATGTTCAATTTGAATGATTTCTTATATTTTACATTTGTTTAATTTAACTTCTTAATATTTATATTTGTGTGGAAAAATGCTATTCTAGTTCTTTATTTCTTTTTAGTTACATTTTTTGTGGATGGAAATATTTGATATGGGTTCTGCATTTTTTTTAAATCTCATATTAAAACATCCACTACTTGAGCTGATCAAATATTTTAGTAAATTTGATTACTATTTTTGTTAATCTTATAAATTATGCATGTATGTAGTGAAACTAGTAATATAATCCTTTATTTGAATAAGGAGTATGTTTTTGTTGCAGTAAATATTTTATCTCTACCTTTATGATAATTATTTTAAAGAATGCATTATTAGTTATTTTTAGATAAAATGTATTTATTAAAATTTTTAGTTCAATGCTGAGTTAGTATTGTACTTTTTAAATATAGTTTTACTTTAAAATTATGGATCTAAAATAAATATTAATTTTCTTCCTCAATGGAAATTATAGAATTGTTATTATAGTAGCATTGATATCTTTTTGGATATTCATAAATTTTAATTATTTTTTCACTTTAATTTACTTATCTATTAACTAGACTTATACCCAACAAAGTAAACTGAGCTGTAAAATTTTATTGTATGAGAAGTGTTTTATTTTTACACCATTTACATTTCATGAAGTAATGTATATAAAAGAAAAGTTACACAATCTATGATAAAAAATATGTTAAAATAAAAATTATATTTAAAACCTATAATTAAATAAAATAACAAATAAATTGTTGCACAATTGTAAAATCTTAAGTATAGTATCTTGAGAAAAAATAAGTTACGAATTTTTTATTCAAGATTACCGATTTTCTCTCTTGTCTTTTTTATACTACATATCAAAATTTACTAATGTTTTTCTGATATTTACCTTTTACTTGGATCAAAAGTAGTTAAAACAGCTTTGTAAATGGAGTGCAAGATAATTTTTTTGAAATCAAATTATGTTAGCTTATTATAAGATGTTACTATTAAAATCTATTCTCAAATTTTTATTTTAAGTAGTTGCTTAGGAAAATGTTTAATATATATATACAAAAGGGTGTTTGTTATCTTTTAATAACAGTTCTCTTTCTTTCATGATAATCAAAAATACTTTTACAATTTTTTAGTAAACACTTTGATTTTTTACATTGTGAATTTTTTGTTAATGTGAATTTACATTTTTGACACTGTTATTAAAAATAAAGATAATTTTTTTTATTGATTCCATTTTTTAAATTATATTAATTGATATTGTTAAATGTTAATTATAAGTATTGTAAAAGGAAAACAGAAAATATTTTGGGAAACAATATTTATGCATTAATATGCAAAATGTCTTACTTAGTAAGTATTTTACAAAATTACCTAGCTTTAGGAGTTACATGGACAGAGCATATACATATTTTAACTAATACATAAGTAAAAAGTAAAATTTATTTTTTAAAACATATATTTTATTAAATATAGTAAAAGTACTAAGGATAGAAAAAAAACTTATTTGTGTATTAAAAGCTATTTTATTTGAAAATAAAAAACTGGACCTTTTTAAAATGGAGTTTTTTAAATATGTAAATTAAAGCACGCAGATGAAAATAGATATAAATGCTTACGAAAACTTTAAAATGGTTCTAATGATACTTTCAAGAAGTGAATCATGAAAAATTTTAATAGTTTATATGTCTGTTCTATAGGGCTGTTTTTAACTTCCCCAGCTCCCTAAGAACTTCTAATTGTTACCCCCCCTCATACACACACACTATTTCCAGAGCACCTTCCCTCCTTCAGTTCTTGCCATGTTAGTTTACGTTTGGGAGGGATTTTTTTAAAAAATAATTTTTCCATTTTTTTTCCCCCTCAATCTTTTGCGCCATAGGCATTTGCCTAGGGTGTACATGCCTGAACCATTTGTAGAGTAAATATTTTTTAAAAAGTAGCTAATTATAATACATCTTTATTTGTTTTTTAATTTTCCCAAGTTTCAATTTTAGTGCTTTTTTGGAAGGTAAAGTATATTTAAATTTACAAGCATAATAAAAAAACTGCAGTCGTAGTCATAGTCCATGGCTACTTAATTATAGTTACAGTATTAGTATACAGTGTTAATGTAAGTTTCAATACTGATATGAGTTTCCTGTGTGATTTTAGTTTATCATGAAAGAAAAATAAAACACCTTTATATTAAAATTTGAAAACAAACTCAATATTCTTTAAATATTTTAAGAAATAATACAAATTGAAACTTTAAACTTTTCAAGAAATATTGATAGGTACATTCAAATCATTAAAAGAAAAATATTTATGTCTGATCTTAACAGGTAATCAGGAACAGGAATGTCATCCAAACAAAAGGTTGATCAAAATTTCATAAAATGAAAAATAAGTATTAATGGCATGATATCACGATTGCTTATCAAGGTAGCTGTGGTAGATCTCTGAGTCAAAAAGACTTGTATGTTAATGGGATCAGACTGTAATAATTACGTTAGTTTTTTCTTTTTTTGTTGTCAAATTGTGCCAAAATTTTTTTACCCAAATTTGATAGGTGTGGGCAGAATGGGTCTTTTGATATTGTATTGATGTAAATAAAATTAACATAATGTATTATTAGAAGATTTATTATCTATAGATACTTTATATGTATTGCAAATTTTTTACATTCTGAGGTTTTGAAAATTTCAAGTATTTATTTTTTAACATGCCCTAGGTGCATGAACCAATATCTTGTCTTTTTATGATGCTGCTATTTTGTTTGTTCCAAGTAAAGGTAAAATATTACATAATTTTGTCTTGATAAAACCCACCATTTTTGAAGTTATTTCTACAGTATTATTGTGTATGTAAAAGCTTGACATATATAAATTGCAAAACATAAATGTTTGCATATTCTTAGTATTTTACTTTTTTTTTTTAAAGAATTCTGCCTTGTAGATTTAATTCTGAACACATCTGATGCTTAAAACAATAGTTCTTACCTTTTCTATTTTCTTGATTTTTATTTTAAAGCATTATTACATAACTAGTCTAAGTGAAGTTTTGAAAAAAAAATGTACTGTATTCTATTTTAATATATGATGTATTATGGTTATTTTTATTTTATATGGTTTCATTTTTATGTCCCAGTGAAAATTATTTTTATTACTAGTGATTTATTATGTAATTTATTCTTTTTTTATGTCTGCTTTCAATGATATTTAATATTAAGATATGATTCATTAAAAAAAATATATGGATCAGGTTTTTATTTCAGTATTGTTACAAAGATGGATGACCTAAGACTTTTATTTTTTTCCCCTTTATAATTGTTATTATTATTTATTCTATTTTTGACTGACCAGTGATATTTTCTTCATTCCTTTTATTATTTATTTGTTTGCTTGCATCTTAATTATTTCTGAAGTGATAGTATTACCAAATTTTAAAGCAAACTAGTCTTATTTTTGATTGTCAATTGCTTACTAAGGTAACATTATTTATTATTGTCATAGTATCCAGGGTCTTAGGTAACAGATAATAGGGTCGCTTTTCTTTATTGTTTTTCCAAACCATAATAATTTTTTTTCTAGTTACGTTTTTGATCACTTTCTTAATATTTAAAGTAGTTTTATGCACTTGAATTTAATGATTTTTTTTTTTTTAAAAAAAAGTCTTATTGAGATGTGTTTTAGTATAAATTATTTTCATTGTTTTTAATCCTGTTAAATCAATAAGAATGTGAAGCATGTTACTATTTATTTAATTAGAAATAAACTTTGTTTCTAATTGCATTTCTTGACTTGAGAAGTGAAGATATAAATATCATCAATGAAGTTTAATATTTCAGTTTTTTTAAAAAATAAAATCTTGGATGTAAAACAATCAATTTGTGTTTTACCTTCTCACTCATAACCGCTGGGCACTGACTGCCCTGGTGGTAGTTATGGCCCTTATTTTATTTTTGTTTTAACATTGGAAATCTTCCCAATGATTATACAGGATAAGTTTTGAATGTTATGTATGATTTTGTTGTGAATTTTATGGGCTTTATAAAGGAAATAAAGCCATGAAAAATCTTTAATTTATAATTTTCATTTTAGCTATGTAAAGGATTTAAGTAAGAGTTGGCTAAGGAATAAATCGTGAGTAACAAACAAAATTAATTCAGAAAGTGTTTTTTCATTAGTAGTGATGAATATTTAAATAGTAAAACACAATTATGCTTGAAAATTTAAATAAATTTTTGTGTTTGTTTAATTCAAACAGAATAATGAAGATTTATTAATTTAATGGATTATTTCTGGAAAAAAAAAATAATGAAATTCATGCAATAATTATTTTTTCAATGTTACAAATATTCTATCTTTCTATAAAAACCATTTAAAATTGCTTTGAAGTTTTTTTTAATTGAATCATTGCACTTTGGGTTTTAAAAATTAATATTTTTCTTGCATTTATTGTTGTATATTTAAATTTTAAATTTTTCTTTAATTAGAAATACTTTTTATTAGTTTTCTACAGTCTAATGTTCTAAACATTATTATTAATAATCTGATTATACTTATCTCATCTGAAACATACAAATTTAATGTGTTTAGTAAGCCCCCGTGTTACTCATTTTAGGGTTAAAAATTTTGAGTTACTGTATTTTGTGATTTAATAATATTGTTTGTAATTATTCTCACAAGTACCTATTTTTAAAATGATATATATATATATTAATACTTTATCAATTATGATAAATTATAAATCTAAAGCAAAATAAATAAGGAATTTGCAGGACAATATGGAGCAAAGTAATATGTTAGGAAATTTTTCGCTTAGGGCTATGAGTTCAGAGTTGCAATAACATTTTATGGTTTGTTCGTTTTTATTTTCTTATATTATTTCTTCGTTTTATTCCTTATACTGACCTTTTATTTTCTTATGTGGTGGAAAAATGTATAGTTTGATATGACATTTGCATTATTGAATTAATATAATAAGTGATCTCGTTTATGAGACGATCTCTTAATTTGAAAGTTCCAATTATAGCTTTTGTTTAATATTTTTCTAATCAAATTATTGTTCGAAAATAAATTTATGCATTCAGTTTTCTGGTATGAACTTAGTGTAATTTTACTGTACAGACATCTAACAGCCGAGAACTTATATTATATTAGCAAGTTTTTTAATGTTTCAAATTTGTAGAGTGGTATTTCCATTATCGTGCAAGAAATGAGCTTACAAACTACAAACCTTTCCTTCTAATGTTTCTAGTTTATGTTTCAAAGGCAGAGTATAAATAATTTATACTTTTGACTGTTAGTTTATTTTTAATTATTTATGTGTATTTATATATAATTGAAATTTTGATGTAGTAGAATGTGTCTAAAAATTGTTATATAATTTTGGGAGAAAAACCAATTTAATTGGTATTAAAAAAATTATTAAAAATTAGAACCAAAACTGTTAAAAATCATTCTTGAATACTTTTGTAGAAGTTAGATTTGAAATAATTTCTTCATTGGAATTCTTTGCTACTAATATAAAAATATCTTTTTTTTTTTTCGATTCACAGTTCCTCTCTGGTATAATTCCTCTTACAGTACTTAAAGTGTTATTTAAGTTTATGTATTTATTAATAAAATTCCAGTATATTTTGCCAGTATTTTGGTGCATTTAATTTTTGCAATGCAATTGGAACTAGTCTGGGTATTTTATTCACTTATTTAATTGATTTGTATTTTGTGCTTTAAACCAGTAATTGCTTTTTTTGAGGGCATATGTTGTTTATAATATAAATGCATGGGTATGAAAAATTCATTTTATATATACATGAACAAAATATTTGTAAAAATGAATTTTTCTTTATTTTAAAAATTTTTATTAAGTGGATATATTTCTTTTTCAAAAATTACATGTTATGTAAAGGTCACATTTCAACGGTCATTCAAGCTTTTTTGTTTTGAATGATTTATAATTGTTCAAACTTCCTTGTTAGTAGTGTACCTTGCATATTATTGTACACAATAGATGCATTTGAGCTGGAATCAATGTTAATGTCATGATTCAAACTGACATAAAAAAAAATCTTGTGTACCATGTACATATCTTTTCATGTTTGATATTCAAGCAATAGATATATTGAACTGTTCAAATTTTGTACTGAAAAATATAGTGAATGAAGCATGTTTTTTGTATAGATCATTGATGTATTTATTTTTTAACCAAAATCATGACTTTTTTTCTTTTTAAAAATATTTTCATATTTTTTTTTTAAAATCTAGATCAGACATGTTGTCAAAACAACATACAAGAGTTGTTCAATTACTTTTAAGTTTCATTTCTGAAACTATATCAACCTTGTTGATGAAATGGCAAATTTGTTGACTAAAACATTTTCTGAGGAAGGGGATTGGTTTATTTTTAAACCTACAATTCATAATAATAACAATATTTCTGAGAGGTGCAAAGAATTGTCTAAATTACAGATGGGCCAACTATGGCCCATAGGGCAGATGCAGCCTGTCTAGATGTTATATCTTCCCCATAGTTAATAAAACTGTAGAATAAAAGTGTTACCTTTCAATATATTTTTTTAAAAAAATAATTTTAGAATGTGTTTCATTTTTTGCACATGTGAAAAGTTCTGTAGAAATTGGAATGGTTTTTGCATATGCTGGATATAACGAGTTTTGCCTCCTTCATTGCATTAAGGTATGAATTTTCGAAGCCTATTGCTTTTTGATTTTTCGTTGTTGATTATTATAAATTATATTGATCTGTCCCATTTTATTTTGGACGGGATGAAAAAAAATTGACTTTGGATAGCTTTGTGGGATTATTTTTCTTTTTAAATTGGAGCATTTCTTTCCTTTCTGTTAAAATTGTATAAGGAAACTGATGAACTTTAAATTTATCTAGGCTCCAAGTCCTCATATTGGTATCGTGCAAAAATTTGGTGAGTGTTATGCTAGCTCAGGTGTGGTCTGCATGTCTTGAACAGAATTAAAAATTAAAGAGCTGTCTATGATAGCAACAAAGCCCAGTAGTCAAGTGGTAGCGTATCATGCTTTAATGTTACAGGTCCGGGTTCAAACCCTGGGCTGGGCAAGGTCAACTCAGCCTTTCATCCCTTCAGTGGGTTGATTAAATGAGTGCCAAGCTTGCTTGGGAACTAAACAATGAGGGTTTCATGTCAGACTGGCCACCCTGACTGGAACATCTGCTCCTGCACCTCAACGCCCAAGGCCTCGTAAACTGAGTTGGGAATAGTAGGCCTTGGCTCTTATGGGCTGTTGCGTCGCTGAGTTAAGTTTACTATAATTCCAGTGTTGCTTTAAAGTGCGACATTTAATAATCAATCAATTTATTTTAAAATTATTATTATTATTTTTGGCTTGGTTTTGCATAGTTTTAGCTATACAATAAAAAAAAAAAAAGAATTTTATCAAGTTTTGAGCTATGCATTGGTGAAATAAGTTAACATAACAAAGGAAAAAACACCCCCTTTCTGTTGTAAATCTGGGATTATCTCTTCTCCCATAGCTGTATTAACTGACATAGACCTTTGTGAAGGAAAATAACATGTCATTGCAGATAATTGGACACCTTATTCTGTAAAAACTATTGCATATTAGAAATCAACAACATTTTCAGTTAAAAAATCTTGTAAAAATTGATTTTTTCTGGTGAATTTTTCAAAAAACTGTTGGGTTAACTAGCATGCAAATAGAACTCAACATTTGCCTGCTGGGGTCGTAATATTTTGTTTCTGGTATAAACAACATGTCTGATATTGATTTTATTCCAATGACATATTTATTAAGTGCATATTTTTTCCTGGATATTGATTTACCTGAGTCATTTTAGTGTAGTTATTGTGTACCATTTTTTATTATGTAGATGTATATATTATTCTTTCAATTTTAACAAAGGGTTTTGTGTATATTATTGATCTCGTTCTGAATCATTTCAAGTCATTATGTGTTTTTGTATGAAAGGGAAATTTTTAAAAAAATCGTGTGTGTGTTGAATTAATATGTATTAATCCATGTATTTTTTCTTTTTATTGGATTGTTTAGAGGAATATATTAGAGAAGAGAGGTATTGCATGTGTATTAGAACAGAAAATAAAATTATTGTTCTGTATATGAAGTTGTTTGTATTTAGTTTGCAATTTTTTAAAATTTATAAATTTATTTATACGGTTTTTAAATTTGTTAAGAATTTTTGCTTTAAATGTAATTAAAATTTTTTTTATAGATTTACCATTTAGTTTTTTTTATTATTAATGTAACACAATTTGGAAACTTCTATTCTCAAAACAAATATATTCCATTTGTTTTTAGTTGAAAATAGATTCAAAATAATTTATTTTTCCTCTCTTGAATGATACATATTTTTAAATAATAGCAATTGTATAATTTTTTTACGGAAAACTCTTCATCCTTTTTCATCCCATTCTGAGTGAAAGTTGATTTCCCCAGAGCAGCACGGGTTATACAGCTAAATAGTCGGACAAATGCATACCCGTGGAAATCACGGGTTGCGCAAATCTACGTTGCCCGTGGAAATCGCGGAATGCGCAGCGAGAGGGTTAAGGGTCATGTGGATCCTACCAGTGGCGTAACCCCCGCAACTTCAGCATCGGGGGCAGGATTCCAGGGAGCTCAAAGCCTGACTGATGCCAAATACGTATTTGGGTTTGGGGTCCAAAACCTGACTTTGCGGGGGACCCTAATTTTCTCCGTTACGCCACTGGAGCCTACGTTTTTGTAGGGGCCCAGGGCCTGTTTTTGCATAGAGGCCCAGGGCCTCAAGAAGTCTTAAGACATCCCTGGTTATCATGGTCGTGCAGACACCCTCAAGCTTTTGATAACGCAATCCAATAGTGCGGCGTGGCTATCATGGTGGACAGTAACCAGTGGAAGCAGGTTTTCTGAAACAAAGAATCAAAGATCATCCTCTGATTGGATGGCACTATCTGAATTTTGTGTCTGTCTGCGGAACGCCTTCTGCCGGAATTGTGTTGTGCCATTGGTGAAATTCAACGGAGGGGAAGTTGTGGGGATGTTCATAGGCGTACCCGAACTACTTTTATATTTAAAAAGAAAAGCGTAGACAGAGGGGGCCATGGCCCCGAGAGGTAAACGATAAGGGGCGGTGGCAAGCACCGCGATATTTAAATTAAAAAATATTTCTTAACTCCAATTCGCGCCCGCGCGACAAAACTGAAAGAAACGAGTGAAAGCTTTGATACACGCACAGATGCAGGAAGTTTCTTAGTCGCTATGCAATCGGATTCGTTTTTATGTTACTTAGGCTTCTGGCAACCGGTACTGTGTGAAGTCAATGATGCTCAAAATTATTTGCAAACAGAGCGACTAAATATCCATCAGTGTGCTAAAAAAATACGTGCTTTACTGACCGTATTAGAAGCAAAACGAGAGGAATTCGTGGATGACTCTTTAATGTATGCTAAAAATATATGTGAAGAGCTTGAAATTTCTTTGTGAACCACAAAGACGAATCAGGAGGAGCATATATTTGGCGACGGAAGTAAAGTTGTTCAATTATCGTACGAAAATGATTTAAGGCGAACAATATTTTCTTCAATAGACAAAGTAATTGCTGAAATTCGAGAAAGATTCCAACAGTTGCAGAATCTGGCGCAAAAATATGCTTTTTTTAAAGGCTTGAAGTGATATTGAGCATGGAAGAAGAATTCCAACTTGAGCGCGGACGTGTTACAAGCTTTCGTAGCCGCAACAGACCCAGGATGTAAAAAAGAACTCATTAGGTCTGATTCTCTGGGTTTATTACAGTATATTATTGAGTCCAAACTTGAAGCATTGTACCAAACTTTGTCATAATGTTAAGAATTTTTTTTAACATCTGCCATCAGAGTAATGCTAGTTGCGAGAGAAGCTTCTCTAAGCTAAAATGAATCAAAAATTATCTCAGATCGACTATGTCCACGTTAAGTTTAACAAATTTAGCTATTCTGGCAATTGAACATGACATACATATTGATATTGACAATTGTATAAAAGATTTTGCTATGCAAAAAACACGAAAAGTGCATTTTTAATCAATAAAAAAATTTAGAGCTGCTTTTTTTGTGACTTTTACTAATTTTCTTGACTAATAATCAAAATAGAGAGGGCGGCAAATTTCCGGTTGGCCCCAGGCGGCGAAAGCCCACCCTACGCCACTGGTCTGGGTTCTTACGTCGCAATGATTAGTACGCTTAAAGCCGAGCCTACTGTACCATTCTGGAAAACCTAGGTCTTTCTACGTTGCTGTAGATTTAAGGAGTGGACCGTTGTTGCTTCCAAAATGACAATTTCTGTTGTCTTTCTGCGATGTCTACCATAATTTGTAATAACGGCGATGGGTTTCACGATTGGAATGCCCCGTTCAGAGTTCAAATCTTTTCCTTATCGAAACCTAAGGCACGAATTGGAACGAAAACAGAAAAAGTGCCAGTGTGATGCTGAACGCGCTATTGCTTTACAAATTAAAATAAAAAAAATGGGTTATCTATGGAATATTTTGAAATTTTAGAAACGCTATATACATTATAAATGTATAAATTACGATGTTGCAACTTTTTTCTTGAAAATTTAGGCATAACATTTTAAAATAAATGTTTGAAAATATGTTTCACGTTTAATTCAGACTGTCATACATTTGGCGAAAACAGCCGTAAATAATGTAATTTATGTACTGAAATGTTATTAAAATTTAGTTACTTATGTAGATAAACTTCAGCGCGCGCAAGTTCTCCAAAATTTTCGCGAATTTATTGATCGATGGACTTGTATGCAAGTGCCTATTTTTTATTTTGTAAATATTTCATTTAAGTTTAATAAAACTTAATATTTAAGGTTTTTTAATTATTGAAGTCAAAAGAAAAAGAGCAACATTCATTTAAAATTCGAAATACATTTATGAAACATGAAAAGAAAAATCGAACTGGAGAAAACAGTTACAGGTTTTGTGGTATATGGAGCACAACAAAGACTATTATCCCCCGAAGAAAACACAAACACACACACAGTATTATTAATATTTAGGTAACACATGCGCATTAACCAAACAGTTTTACGTATAATTGATACAACAAAAAGAACTCACTAGCACATCGACAGAGATTAACTCACAGGTATATCGATATGTGACAAATTAAAAAAAATATTTTTAAAATTAAAGGTCAGCCATTTAATAATAAAACGGAATGATCATGTTTTTATTTTTTATTTTTGAACAACGCTTAATAAATAGATTGTATAGATTATTATTCAATTTGTTGTAGGTTATATATTCTGTAGATTATTATGTATATTATTATTTCTATGCATTTTTAAATGCCACAAAACTTTCATCTCAATATTCGGAACACAAGCTTTTCTAAAAACTAGTTTACCACATTGCCACAATCTGAATACAAAATATCTTTTGGTAATATGAATATCAATTTCGATATAATTTGAAATGTTACAAGTAAATATTAAGCAACCATAAAAAAAAATGTAATTTTGAAACTACAAGTAACATTTAAAAATATATTTGTGATGTTAAATAATCAAATCCTTTAAGTTACAATAATTAATGTTACATAACTGAACCACTACAGCTCAAAATTGTGACCTTAAGTAAGTAGAGTCCGTTTAGTAATCGTAATTTCGTTTTTGAATATTTCCAGAGGTATTACATGTAGCGACTTAGGAATTTGAATTTAATACTTTAACCCTGGGGTGTCCAACACGCTGCCCGCCAGTACGTAAGTTGCGGCCTGCCGACTCTTTTTAAAAGTTTTTAAATATCAGATTTTTAAAGTTTTTACTTTGAAATTTATTTGAGGGCAAATTTATATATATATATATAAATCTCCAATGTATTTGCCTGTTACCTGTTCTTGTTTTAAAATAAATCCTTTTTGATAATAGAAATGTCCTTTACATTAAAATAGATTTATATTTTATCAAACAGTTACATTTGTTTTTACTATAGTAAATTACTTTTTTAATAAATTTCGAATTGTGCGTTATGCATATCCTTTACTATGGATGGTACATGATTCTCTGTATGTGCGACTTTCGTTTCTCCTCTTTTTCTGTTTGGAGTGTCCAAAAAGCAAAAGGCAGTCAGAAATGTTTTTTAAAGTTTAAAAAAAAATATTCAGGAAGATCGTTTGCGAATGGCAGCACTATCAAATTTCAACAATGAGTAACGAAAGATCAATTTAATAGGAACACACCGTAATTTTCAGGAAAATGGCAACTGTAATATTTTAAACATTATTTGATCATTGCATTATTATATTATATATAAACATTTTATTATCTATTTTTCTATACAGAAAAATAATGAAAACAATAATAATAATTCATTCTTTTTAAATTTTCCCCAATAAATGTTTTTTTTTCCCAAATCGATATAAAGGCATATTTTTTATGTGCGGCCAGCGAGTTTTAAATGCTTTTCTGAAGGGGGAAAGTCATTAGGGTTTGGGACACCCCTGTTTTTAAAAATCCCCGACGGTATTTAAATTACCACTCACTTTAAAATGACATAGAATAAACCATTTTACGAATACTCTGCGATATTTGCGGAATTTTAACCTTTAGAGGCAGCTGGTCGATCTGGACGCCAAAAAGGGGATATCTTTAAAGACGGTGCTGGTGGTGAGCCCCAGAACTTCTTCCCCAAAACCCCTTTGGGATTGGGGGGGGCCTATTCTTTTTGGGAAACAGCAATGACTTGATCGGTTTTTTTGTATTCAGGGGGGAAGGAGAAAGATCCCCTATTTTAATTTATCTCAAAAGCCCCTCTTTTTTTCCCTCGTATGCGTGATTTTTTACAAGTTAATTTATTCTTTACAAGTTTTTTTGTCATTTTTCACCCCTTTTTACCAGTTGTCTCATTTTTTTTCATTTTTAATTTCTTTTTTTTTTCAAATGACTAAACAAAAGAGGACCCCCAAAAGAAATTGGGAAAAAAGTTAATTGATTTTGAAGTTAAAATTTTTTGACGATTCAAACTGGTTGAAAATAAAGAATAGGATTTAAAGACCCCTCTAACTTTGAATTTCTTAGCATAGTTGTTGCAGATGAGGTTGTCTCTCAAGAGAAAAATGAAGTAATCTGGAACACCCACAACTAACACATCAAGCGAAAGCGTTACGTTTTAATGGAAATAATATGAAATAAAATACCAATTGAACGTGCGTCGCAAAAAAGGCAGTTTTATTAAAATTAAACAGAAAGTTTTAAATTTTTTAAAAATTTTACCCCCCCCCCAAAAAAAAAAGATTTAAACTATTAAAAATATTTTTAAAAGTACCAACTTATTCTCGCTCGGCAAATTATTTACGTTTTTTTCTTTTCCTGAAGCATTAAAAATTATTTAATCTTGTTAGTATTAAAAAAAGGGCCCCAATCGTATAAAAAAATAAAAAAAAATTAAAAAAAAATGCATGAATTTGTCATAGATTTACATTATATGTTTTAATATTTCAAATTCATTTATAAAATGCAAGATAAACATTAAAAGTTTTTTATTATAACAATAGATTTATAAAAGTTGAAGCTTCGAAACTGAAACCAAAAGTAAAGTTACAAATCCCGAACTTTTTATATTAAAATTTAATTGAAATGAACGTGTAAAACACTCATTTTCTTTATACACGTTCATTTCGATTCAAAAACATAAGAAAAATGCCGCAATTTATACAATGCTTTAAAAAAAGAAAGAAATCCTTGCTTTTGATACGTATTTTTACTTATATGCTGTTGCATTCCCCATTGTTTTCAAACTTTTTTTACAATTGCATCTAGTTTTTTTTAAAAAATAGAGTAATTACGAAATGTAAATACATTATGAGAAATTTTGCAAAATGCTTTAAACTGTGTCTGAAAAGTAATGAACGTATTTGAAACTTATTGTCTTATGGAATAATTAAAGTATCAAAATGAAAAAGAAAATATGTTTATTTCCTTTTTTCCATAATTATTAATGAGTCTCACTTTTTATATAAGAAAATACATCCCCTTTCCAAAATAGTAACGATAATATAAATAATATTTTACCATTCAGAAGTGTTATTTTGTCTTGCAAAAGGCACTAACTCTAAAAAATATACTGACAGCGCAGACGTTTTTTCCCTCCTCATTGGAGTATAATATACGTTTTGTTGATACAATTAAATGACTAATTAAGAGTAATCACACACACTGCTTATATGTCAATAATCCGACTGCAATGTAAAAATACAGTATTTCAGAATCGCGCCAGATTCGAACGTAATGCTAACAATTATGTGAGGTGAGCAATTTTTAGATTATTCTTGTTCATTGGTTTGGTCAGAATATTGCTTGGTTTAAAAGTATTGTTTTTTATTAGTTATCTTTAAATAAGATTTTTAAAATAAGGTAAGTCTAAATGATAATGTCGAAAATATATGCTTCCATTGCAGTTTTGGCGTCGTTGGGATGTAGATGAATATCCTTTATAATAAATTCCTTTTTTATGAATTGATTCGGTGTTTGTTTATTGAGGAATTATTGTTATTTGAAGAATGAAAAAATTAGGGGATTAATAAGAAATTTGAAACATTATACATCATAATTTTAGTGATTTTAAAATTTTGTTTCATTTAAAAATTAGTTTTAACATTCCATAACTGAATGTTGAGTATTCTAATGAACAAGAAACATTTACAGTAAAATTCCATTTCTAAGAATACCTCACGTTTATTTGTACATTGGAATTCTTATAGAAAATTAAAGTTTGTTTTAAACCGTATCCTGATGTGGATATTTGTTGTATTTTATTAAAATTTTGACAACGGAAATCTGTTGATAATTGGAAATTTGAGTATCAATTTAATATCAGTAATGCTAACATTACTGATACCAAATTGACTCGCCACGTTGTTCTTGACATTCGCCAACTTGGGCGATAACATTTTGATATGGTTACCTTGATTTTTAACTTTGGTCCAGTTGCCATACTTATTGCATTTATTTAAATTTATTATTTTATTTATTTATTATAATCATTAATTTTTTTTGTAAATTTCTTTTTTCTTCTAATTTTATTTTTTCTATTTATTATTTATTGTTTTGTGTATTATTTTATTATTTATAATTATTAACATAGTTTTTACAATTAATATTTTATTGGCTTATACTTTTGGCGATATCGATATTTATTTCAGACGATTTTAGATTGATTTTTTCACCAACTTCAACAGTTCCATACTTTGCGTTGCCTGGACAGCAGCTTTTGTCGTTTTTTTTAACATGAATATTTCGAACATTATTTGTGAGTACTAGGAGTTTTTAAAAATAATATTAAGTAAACCGTTTTAAATTTTTATGTACGAAAAGGATTGTCGAATACGCACTTTCTATCTGCTCGTTTTCTAAGAAATCTAATTTTTATAAAAATTCTTATTCTTGATTAAGGTTTTGCTTATTTCGGTTAAAATTGCTTACAGATAGGATAAGAAATTTGTCGGCCGTATGTTTTATTGCTGATCTTAAGGTAAAATTTTCATGGCCACAATCATAAATATATCAGAAATAATTATTTTTCCCAGCAGCAAACTGCGATTTTCCACTTTATTTTACATAAATTTTATTTTTAATTAATGCATTTTAAACATTCCTTGTTCGATGATATTCATTAATGGAAATTGGAATTTCTGAATAAATTGAAAATAACGTTTATATCCAATATTTGAAGACTTTAATTCATAACCTTTCATAGCATTTATCATCGATCTTTTTACATCCTGATAGCAATTTTTTTTCCGGCTTTTCTTACTTTTTCAAAAGTTCCTTTTTTATTTTTCCCGCATTCAATTTTCAATATTTTTTCTGTTTCTTTTCCCGGCATTTCTTAATATATAACTCGTACTCTATTTCTTGGAATCCTGGTACTCTTCCAATTAGTTTTCCGAAAAAAAAAAGGAATTACATTTTTGTTTATTTGATCTTTTTTTGATTCTTTTAAAATTAGTACAATTTCTTTTATTTTTTGAAGTGTACGAATTTTTTAATAACTTTTCGATTGCAGTACTTTTAGAGTCTAAAATTTCAAAGTTTTATTTTGACGTTGTACATTTTTCTTGTATATTATTTTTTTACTTATTTTTCAATTCCTACTATTAACTCACGCTCTCTATTTATTTATTTATTTATCTTAATGGAATTTTCAATCGTTCATAAAATACATTTTAAAGCGCTCCATTGAGCTGAAATTTAATATACATGATTATTTTGGATGACAATACAAAAATTTAAATAATTAATAAAAATTAAATGATTAAAACTAATTATTTAAAGAATTACAAATACACACACAGCCACGTTGGCATTATTTTTGGCGAATCAGCGACCCTTTTGGCGACGTGTCTAAACTTGAAAAGGTTTTTTCTCACGTTTTAAGGCATTTAGTCGAACTGAAATTTTATAGACATGATTGTTTTGGATGACAATACGATACTTTCACGGTAATGAATAAAAATGAATTACCACTTAGGAGGACGCAGTGCGATTTAATTGTCGAAAATCGGTAAAAAAATCAAATCTAATTTTTGTAGCCTGAATTATTCTTTATGTACTTTTCTCTATAACCTTACAAAATTTGAAAGCTCTACATTTAAAAAACGCAGAATTATGATAGCTTTAACGCTCGTTTTTATTCACATCCCTATGGCAAATCAAAGTTTTAAACTTACTCAGAAAGATAAAATAACTAGTTTGTCTTCATTTAAAATGCTAAGGATTTTTTTTTCTATTGTGCCTAATGCTTTGAATTTTTTAAAACCTATTGCTATAATAGTACATGTAACAAAAGGTGGTATGCGTTTAGAAATCAAAGCAATACTTATTTTTTTAAAAATAAGTGAACTTAGAATTTATACATTTTTATGGAATTTTCAATAAGCATTCATAAAAAAAGTATTGTACGAATACCAATCACGTTATCGCAAAACCCATACCAACTTTTGCTATACATAGTTTGACATACTTGTAAATCAAATTTCATGCGTGCACGTAAATTTTGTAGGAGGAGTAGCATTTTAAAATCACTTCACAAATTTCAAGTTTTTTCCTTAAAAAATTAAAGGAAAATGATGAAGTTTCTAAGAAGTTTTGAGTACAAAATCTGTTTTGCTTAGTATAAACACATAGGAGGCAACCAAAAAAAAAAAAATTCGAAAATCCTTAAATTAAAATTTTTTGCGTAAATCGTACAATGTTCCCTTAATGTTGTGATTCTATCCTTTGTATATACATATTTATATAAATGGTAACTACTTAATTAAAAGTAGCTGAAATAAAATTTTTTCTTTGTTGATCTAAGTAGGAATTGACTTAATTTTTTTTTATATTACTTGTTATATGTATTAACACGTCTTAATCCATCTTTAGGGTAGCAAAATAATGTAAATAAGATTAAAAAAAAAGAGAGAGTTTCATTTATCAGTTGCCTCAATTCAATTATAAAGAAAAAAAAATTGAATATTTTGATTTTTTTTTATGTTTTAGTCTTTGAAGAGCATGAAAATATTTGCTTGTACTGTTATGTATATGCATAATTTTCGTTATTTTAACTCCTAATTATTTTTCAGCTTTTCATCATCAATGTGGCAAACTAAGCCTTAATTTTTCCTAATTCTCATCTCAGCTTAGTAAAATATGACTGCACGGTTAATAATTCCAAAGAAAATTAACTATTACATTCCCGTAGATTAGTTAATTTATATAAATTACAAAAAATGGATTTGCTTGAATATTGTTTCAACCTGCAATTTCTACTCTTAGGTATACTTAGAAAAACTATTTAGAAACCATACACGTATTCTGTAATTCATCTGAGAAGCATTTCTCTTCATTCTATAACCACACCACGCCAGGGGTCCCGAATCTGCCCGTCTGGCTGTCTTTAGTGCGAACCAGGACTCAAACCCACGACTAGACATCGACAGCTTCGAGTTAATGACCATGACCACTTGGCTACTGTGGCTTCATCCCTTCTTCAATTCGACTTGGAAGAGATCATCTCCTGTAAGTTCCTCATGATATATACTTATAATATGAATGATCTGAAACATAAGATGTTGTTTATATATGTGAGATATTATAATAAAGATGTTTTATGTGTGTGTAAATTTAATGGAGCGCATGTAAAGTTTTAGTACTAAATATAGACTTCATTCTTAAAAAGTGATGTTAAATTCGATTTCAATTTAGATAAATTTGCTGCATTTGTGTCAAGAAAATGTTAACTTAAATGAAATTCTTTAAGGTATCCGACTACGCGTTCGGAACTGTGATTTTAAAAAAGCGCATAAATGGATAATTTTCAGGATATTTAGTGTCACTTAGATTAGAATACATGTATAAAATTGTTTTAAGGACATTATTACTAGTAAAATTATTTAAATGCAATATTTCGGCAAAAAATTAACTCTTAGAATAACCTTTTTTTAAAATGTTCTCCTTTTGTGAAATGTGCTTCTATTATATAATAATATTTTGCCGGTATATAGCTCAGACCTCTGTACAGAGACTCGACTATGATTTTTGAAAAATTCACATTATTTTCAGAGTTACAACCATTTGAAATAATGATCGGCGTTTTTTTCTTAAAATGTCTCCCCTCTGTTGTGTGTGTCGTAAAACATGGATAAACCCACTTCTAAGCTATGTATTTCAAAAATTCTAGTTGAGCCTCTGTACAAAGGTCGCAGCTATAGACAGGCAAAATATTATTATAATAGAGGCATTTTTCCCAAAAAAGGGAGAATATTTTGAAAAATGGGTCATTCTATGTTCATTTTTGTCAAAATGTGTATTAAAAAATTTTTTATTGTAATACTATTCTTGAAACAATTTTATATACATTTCTAATCTAAGGACACTAAATATCATAAATATTTCCATTTATTGTTTTTTAAAATCAGGGTTTCCCGGGAACGTAGTGGGATACCTTAAAATGAGTTTAAATGTTTTTTAAGTACGGCACAAGCGGTAGATATGTAATTGGTTATATGATGTATGCATCGATTAACAATGTATTAAGAAGAGAATTTCAATTACAGTTGGACCCCGATTTACGGAACCCCCGTTTTAACTCATCGCGCGATTTGACGAATATTTCTTTTCCCACGACTAAAATGAAAGCAAAAATCCCTATTTAACGAATAATAAATATCGTATTAACAAATGTTTTCAACAGCTGAAAATCTTTTTTTTTTTTAATTTGTATCAGAAGAAATTGAATGAATTTTTTTTCAAAAGAACATCATTTTTGTCAACAGAAAAAGACTTTTCTTGTAAGCAGCAAATTTCGACTGGAAAAGGTGCAGACGATTTTTAGATTTTACAGTTGCAAATGAGTCAAGAGTGTAATCTATCAGATCAATTTTGAACAGGGCAGGTAATTTCCACACGCACGCACACACACGAAGCAGGAGAACATTTTAACGACTATGTTACATTTGATGTCGGACTACCTGTCTCGGCAACTGAAGTTAAGAAAAATGTTGATTTCTCGAAGCCAAGGAATAGCGATTCTGAAACAGAAGTTTATAGTAAAACTCCAATTAAAACTGTGTTATATTTTCTAATATTCTACACTGTTTAAAAACTGAGAACGTACTTTTTGTAGCAGGATGTAAATGACGCAGTATTTTTTTTTGTGTGTTAAGTCGAGAAAGAACTCTTATGAGTCAGTATTTTAAACTATCCAATTAACAGGCGCATAATAATTCTCTAATACTATTTTTAGCTTTTGAATAAAAAGTATGTTATTTGAAACTCTGAATATTTTTGTGTAGTTGTTTATAATGAAGTTTTTAAAAAATAAGTGCAAAGAATTTCTATTTTTTTATACCGCAATATAACGAATAACCTCGAATTAACAAACAAAATATTTAGTCCCGATGTATTCATTAAATCGGGGTATGACTGTATTAGCTTGATTGTTTAGATATCGAAAACTAAATAGCATTATATAACTTTCCTGAATTGAAGTAATATTTTAAACCATTTGATTATTTGTATTTTATTTATTCAATTGACTAATGACTGATTCTGTTAAGAGAACCAGGTCATGCTCGAAAGAGTAAAATGCCAAAAATAAGACTTTTTTATTATGGGACATATTTCTTTTAAAATTTCCAATAGAACTTAGAAATTTTGGTGATCTTAATAGATATTTTAATCATTCTGTAGAAACACAGAAATAATTTTGTAGTTAAATTTTTTTTTTTTCTGTTTAATTTAAGTTGGACATATTTTTTGAGATATCATAATAACATGCTTATGTTTAGGTACCCTTTTGTAAAAGAGTAACTTTTACATATGAAAAATATTTTTGGCATATATATAAAACAACGCACAAAATATAGTAAAGCTGTTGTTTTGTATTTTAAAGCCACCAGCACATACATCTTCTGGGTATTTTTATGTACTTTACAAAAAAAGTTTGCTTTTCATATTGTATCAGAAAATTTTTCTTTGCCATTCAGTTTTTGCTTTCCATCAGAGTTTGCTTACCTGAGTACGTTTTTGTGACTCTTTGTCTAGTACTTATCATGCAGGAAGATGCTTAGTACTTGACAAAATTTTGTCCAAGTATCTTGCATGTTAGTCCAGGATGTGACTGTTGATTTTCTTCCCAGGTCAGATTTAAGAGTGTCAAATAAATTCTTCAAAAAATATGGTTTTAAAAACTTTTGAAGAAGTAGTGAGTTGTCTTGTGGCTCAATTATTCATCATTTGACTAAGTCTGCCTTTTGGTATTTATAAAGAAAGTACAAGGTGTTGGTCTTATTTCTGAGATAATCTCTGTGTCTGTGCCATGCTCTTTATAACTACAGCTTGGATGACTGCTTTGGAATGGTCTAGAATAGGGTTTACAAAAACAATATATTTTTATCTTGAAATTTACCATTATCTTGAAAATTTATGCCGTGTTGTCTATTTTGTGTTAGGTTGTTTATTTTGTGTTTTGTTCTGTATTTTGTGTTGGGTGAATGAGTGAATATTAACGTCACACTATGCAGCTACACGAGGGCTTTTGGCGACGGACCTCGTAATTTTGAACCATGGTCAAATGACGAGGACGACGTTTGAGCTGGGACCCCTCTCCTAGCTACCACACCTTGTTTTGTGCTGTGTTTGTTTTATTTACTTTGTGTAGTGTTGTTTTTAGTATGTTGTGTTGTCCATTGTATGTGTTGTCGTTCATTGTGTATGCTGTGTCGTCCATTGTATGTTGTCCATTATATGTTGTGTTTAGGGATTGCAATACCGGTATACCGAATACCGGTGTTTTGAGCTATTTGTACAATTTTGAAATACCGGTATTCATACGTTTAAATACCGGTTTTTCGGTATTTACTAGAATTTTTTTTTCTTTTTCTTAAAATTGTCTCCACTATATGTTCAGGGATCACCAACTTCGCACAATAATATACGTTTTTCTTTTTGTGTGCGGGCGAAATTAATTAAACTATGAATACAAAGTTGTATCGTACAGTCAAGAGAAGTGATAAAATATGTAATCATCCAAAAAGGTGGACCAAAAATATCCTGTTACAGCTCAGAGCGATACTGCACATGCTCAGGATTCGTAAATTGATATTCATATCTGTAAAAACCAGGTCGTAATTATGAAGAAAGTGCGTAATATATTGATATTTTTTAAATTGATTTTGTAATTAACACTGTATTTGCATATCATACGTTAAGGTTCAAAATATTAATATATATATATATATATTCATAAATAATAACCCATAATAATGAATGAGAATAGCTTTAAAGAACATAAAAAATCAGTTGATAATACTTCAGTTTGGTTTCATTATTTATATGATGAAAAGAATATAGTGGCACATTGTAAAAAAAATGCTCTAGTGTTAAGAAAATGAATGGAGGAAGTACAAACGGGGACTCCATACTCATTTAAAAAAAGGAACATGATACAAAATTGTTAAAAAGGAAAGAATCCAATTACGATGAAGATACAAATTTTAGCACACTTTCTAAGCCCAAGCCATCAGGGATTTTAGGTTATTTTGAAAAAAAAAGATAATTTGGATGAAACTATTGCACACAATTATGTTCCATGCTTAATGGGGGGCAGTGCAATTAATAAATTGTTTTTTTAATCTCGCATTTCAAAAATTTGTACCAGTATCACAAACTGAATAGCGATATATCACACGTTTTTGTGATTTAAATAAATAAAAAGCTCCTTTAATTTTTATTTGGTGTTTTTTATATACTATTATAATTTATAAGTTACAAATTATTTTTTGTGATATTTACATACTAATAAAACTAGCAAACGTAAAACAAAGGATAATCTGCGTTTTCATGCTTTTTCTAAAATTTCTAATACCAGTATTAAAACCGGTATCCCGGTATTAAGATCTAAAAAATACCGAATACCGGTATTGTGAACTTTTGGTCCGATATTGCAATCCCTAGTTGTGTTGTCCATTATATGTTGTGTTGTCCATTATATGTTGTGTTGTCTATTATATGTTGTGTTGTCTATTTTGTATGGTGTGTTGCCTATTTTGTATGGTATGTTATATATTTTTTGTGGTGTGTTGTGTGTGTCTATTTTATGTTGTGTTGTATTTTGTATGGTGTGTTGCCTATTGTATGGTATGTTATATATTTTTTGTGGTGTGTTGTGTGTGTCTATTTTATGTTGTGTTGTGTTTTGTATGGTGTGTTGTCTATTATATGTTGTGTTGTTATTTTGTATGGTGTGTTGCCTATTTTGTATGGTGTTATATATTTTTTAAAAGTTGTGTGTGTCTATTTTATGTTGTGTTGTATTTTGTATGGTGTGTTGTCTATTATATGTTGTGTTGTCTATTTTGTATGGTGTGTTGCCTATTTTGTATGGTATGTTATATATTTCGTAAAAGGTGTGTCTATTTATGTTGTGTTGTATTTTGTATGGTGTGTTGTCTATTATATGTTGTGTTGTTCATTATATGTTATGTTGTTCATTACATGTTGTGTCGTCCATTACATGTTGTGTTGTCCATTATATGTTGTGTTGTCCATTATATGTTGTGTTGTCCATTTTGTATGGTGTGTTGTCTATTTTGTATGGCGTGTTGTCTTTTTTTGTATGGTGTTTGTTTATTTTATGTGGTGTGTTGTCTATTATATGTTGTGTTGCTCATTATATATTGTGCTGTCCATTACATGTTGTGTTGTCTATTTTATATGGTGTGTTGTCTATTTTATATGGTGTGTTGTCTATTTTATATGGTGTGTTACCTGTTTTGTACGGTGTGTTGTCTATTTTGTATGGTGAGTTGTCTATTTTGTAGGTGTTATGTTGTCTTTTTGTATGGTGTGCTGTTTATTTTATGTGGTGTAGTTGTTGTCTATTATATGTTGTGGTTGTCTTATTATATATTGTGTCCATTTAAGTATGTTGTGTTGTCTATTTTATATGCGTTGTCTATTCTTTTATATGGTGTGTTACCTGTTTTAAAATACGGTGTGTTGCTCATTTTGTATGGTGAGTTGTCTATTTTGTGTGTTGTGTTGTTCTTTTTGTATGGTGTGCTGCTTATTTTATGTGGTGTGTTGTCTATTATATGTTGTGTTGTTCATTATATATTGTGCTGTCCATTACATGTTGTGTTGTCTATTTTATATGGTGTGTTGTCTATTTTATATGGCGGTTACCTGTTTTGTACGTGCTGTCTGGCCGCGGTGAGTTGTCTATTTTGTGTGCCAGGTTATTCTGTGTATGGTGTGCTGTTTATTTTATGTGGTGTGTTGTCTATTATATGTTGTGTTGTCTATTATATATTGCTGTCCATTACATGTTGTGTTGTCTATTTTATATGGTGTGTTGTCTATTTTATATGGTGTGTGTGTTACTCTGTTTTGTACGGTGGTTGTCTATTTTAGGCGGTGAGTTGTCTATTTTGTGTGTTGTGTTGTCTTTTTGTATGGTGTGCTGCTTATTTTATGTGTGCGTGTTGTCTATTATATGTTGTGTTGTTCATTATATATTGTGTTGTCCATTACATGTTGTGTTGTCTATTTTATATGGTGTGTTGTCTATTTTATATGGTGTGTTACCTGTTTTGTACGGTGTGTTGTCTATTTTGTATGGTGAGTTGTCTATTTTGTGTGTTATGTTGTCTTTTTTGTATGGTGTGCTGTTTATTTTATGTGGTGTGTTGTCTATTATATGTTGTGTTGTTCATTATATATTGTGCTGTCCATTACATGTTGTGTTGTCTATTTTATATGGTGTGTTGTCTATTTTATATGGTGTGTTACCTGTTTTGTACGGTGTGTTGTCTATTTTGTATGGTGAGTTGTCTATTTTGTGTGTTGTGTTGTCTTTTTTTTTTGTATGGTGTGCTGTTTATTTTATGTGGTGTGTTGTCTATTATATGTTGTGTTGTTCATTATATATTGTGCTGTCCATTTCTATGTTGTGTTGTCTATTTTATATGGTGTGTTGTCTATTTTATATGGTGTGTTACCTGTTTTGTACGGTGTGTTGTCTATTTTGTATGGTGAGTTGTCTATTTTGTGTGTTGTGTTGTTTATTCTGTGTGTGGTCCCTATTAGTGAAAAACTGTGAAAATCGATAGCTAATCCTCTACTGATGCTAAATTTTTATCACCAAGGAAGTTTTGTAATGGAAGAAAAACTTGTCAATCACTTGGTATCAGGTCTGGACTATATGGTGGATACATGAAAACATTCCAATGAAGCTCCTGGACTTTCTGGTGAGTCACTATATACGTGTGTGGTCTGGCGTTGTCCTGATGGAACACATTCCTTTTCCTATTTGTCAATTCTGACCGTTTCTGGTGATTTGTTAGCTTCAAACGGTTCAATTGTTAACAGTGGGAATCCGAATTTAGTGTTTGGACATATAAAGAACTCATATTGAGTTATTTTTTCCAGTTCCCTCCCCCTCAAATGCACAGTAGAACCTTCCTGATTTGGCCATCGTTTGAGCTGCTTCACCTCGCTTTGACCACGATCGTTTTCGGGCATACTTGAACGGAATCAATGAAGGCAAAATTGCACGTAATTGTCTACTACAGTATCGGGACAATAAACGCCACTTTCAGCCGCCTGGCTCGTCCACAAAGAGAAAATTCGGTATATTTTCCAGTGAAACACCCTGTAACTTACAATTAAATGGAACAAAAAACAGCAAAAGAATTTTTTTTAATGCAAAATGTCACCTTTACAACGAGCATTAAATCTGAAATTGTTTTATCGATACTTATCACTATCAATCACTACAGTCATCTACTGAAAATGCATGATTTCTTTTTCCCAACCTAATATTTTTCATAGCACCGGAAATCTCTTTACATGATGTGTGAAGAATTTAGTCTAGGAGTGGCTCATCCTCGACCTAAAGGAGTTTTTCGCTTTCACGGAGCTCTGGTGCAAACTACCACCCAGGAGTTTGTTCCTGACGAACGCTGTACTGAGCGCTGATGGCACAGTTCCAGAGTCCACCTGTGGACCCATACCAGAGGTCATATGCGTTTTGATTCTCGGATTGGTATGAGCTCCGTTTACGTGCAGCAAGTAGCTATGGGACACTGATCCTGTAATTGGTGGCTGGGTGTGCGTCACTGCGGGAGTCTCCGCATCAAACCTGAAAGCTTAAATTTCCAACATGTAGGCTCTGTGTGGTTCTCCCTCTAGTTTTAAATCTATTTGCCATTTTCAGCCACGGCAGCCTAATGGTCAGGTAACAGACTTGTGACCAGCATGTCATGAGTTCGAGTCTAGTACCGCTAGAGACCCGCCCTGAAGAGGGGTCCAATGCACGTTAAATATGTCAAGGCTCAAACGTCCTCCCATTGGTGTGGAAGTTAAGAGAGAGGATGCCAGCTCAGGTGCCTTTCTCGTCACTTGACCTTGATTCATGATTACGAGGTCCGTCGCCCAAAGCCCTCGAGTAGCGGAATAGTTTGACGTTCATATTCACTCATTTACTATTTGCCCTTTGGGAATTTAATGCTTATTGCGTCTATTGACGCTCCTCTGTAAAATGTTATCCCTCTCTACTTTTTGAGGGTCTACCGTTTTTCATTGTGTTTTAGTTTTAAGAATATTTTATTCTATTTTTTACCTTCTTGTTGACTTTGTCATTTAATCGACAGTTTTTTTTTATTGTGACTTCCTCTCCTTTTTTTGGGAGTGAGGACTTATTCCTCCATTTTCTCTCGCTTGATCAACTTTTGTTAATTGTTTTAAGCCACACTTGACATCGAGGAACAGACTTTTTGCCCTGGTTTCTCTTTTATTCCAATTTTTATTAATTATTTTTTAAAGCTATTTTAGGTCTATTGTCAGATTTTTTTCTCTATGTACTTTTTTCTCTTTTGTCTCGTTGTGTATATTGATCTGAATAAAGATCACATTGTAAGCCGTGATTCCTTTTGAATAGGGGAACTTACCATGCAAGATAATTCATCATCTAAATAGTTTTAAATCTAAATATTCATTGGGGTCAAACAGTGTATGAGAAACCCAAGATCTATATTTTATTGCTCTGTTTCGCTTGGGCATCGAGTCTACATGCTTCAGGAGTGCATTTATGTCCTTGCTATGCAGGATCACACCTCACACTTGCAGGATCTAAAACCCACCTTAGTTTCTAGACATTCTAAAAGTATTGTTTTATCCATAAAAATCTTTCTCACTGTTCCCACGTTTTTGTTAGACAAGATTGCATCATATGGCTACTCCAACAAACCATGACAGTCCTTTTGAAATAATTTCCTGTCATAACGAATTTTTACTCTTTTAATTAAAGGAAAGAAAAGTGCCATTTCAGTTGATCGTCTAAATCCTGCTTTTATGGAGATCGATGATCCAGTTCCAACACAAGTAAAGCCAGTTCAGCTCCACCCTGGACTAGTCCAGTGCAGACCAAGACTACGACCCGGTATATCAGACGTGTGAGATTCTGACTTCTCATCTCGTCGAGGCAACCTCCCTCAACGGATTCCGAAGAGGAGTGATGTGGCAACCCTGAAGATGCAAATCGTTGTGAACCACGCCATCTGGACGCACTATAAATGATTCTTCCACCAAGGAAACTCAAGCAGCTTGGCAGTTCCCGGTCCAATGTGCAAGTTGTCTTTTTTTCTCTTTGTCAAACATTAGTATTCGTGTTCTGTCCAAAGATTGAAAAAATTGTTCAAAAATTACAAATTTTAAAAAAGTTTGTGTGTTTTGGTGTGTACGTTTGAAAAATTACGTTACTGACATAATATGCACAAAATTGAATATTCACATATTCCGATCATTAAGCATAACGCTTAAAGAAAAAGTGATCGATTTAAAAATGTTATTTAAAACAATAATAATTATTCTTTTTTTAAAAAATTTAGCCTTCTATTTACTGTAAAAAATCCATTAATAGTTGTCTTTTTTTAAAACAGTTAATCTTTTTTTTGCCACTTTCAATAAACTAGATTTTTGTTTTAATGTCATTTTGTAAGCAAACGGTTGTCATAAAAAAATGGTAAATGATTATTATTAATCATGGTGTCACGGATCAATATACTAGGGGTGGCCGTGTATTGTAAGCAATGGCACCTGATACCATCACACCAGCTGTGGGAGCGGTGTGTCACTGTAAAGCAAAGGCAGGATTGAGGCGTTCACCAAGGGATCTCCACACACGAACACGATTATCATCACTGCTGAGATTGAATCTGGATTCGTCGCTAAAGACGACCTGGTTCCATTCCGCTGCAGTCCAGTTTCCTCAAACGCGGAACCACTCCAAACGGAGGCGTCGATGGGTGTGTGCCAAGGGAAGCACACGTAATGGGCACCGCGATCCCAAATGTCATTCAACCAGGCGTCTTTGTATGGTCCGAGAAGACACAGGGGCCCCTAGTGAAGGTGCTACCTGTGCCCTGATGGCTGCCGATGGCTGTGCTGGCTGTACGCGTGCATTTCTTATGATGTGGCGGTCGAGGGCGTCCCGAGCCGAGTAAATAACCTCTCTCGGATCCACTGGTCCCAACACTTCCTCACAACACAATCAGAGCGGCCTAGTTGACGAGCTACTCGCCTAGCTGACTTTCCATCATGCCGAGGATTCTCCTCTTCTCAAACTACGACAGCTGCTCATATTGTCTTCGAAAATGGCGTAATTGCATGTCTACCTGAGCTCTTCCTTTGTAAGCGATTCAACACACTCGATAAAGCTTTGGTTACCTGTTTTATACTCCACGGAGAACGACGTTATAAACGCCCTCTACTGGCTATATGTAATGCGCAATCAAGTTGAAATTTTTAATCATTTGTATATTTCCCCGACATGTACCTTCATGCCAAGTTTCGTTACGATCCCGCAATTATTTCTTGGTGCCCTAATTTTTTGTCCATGAGTGTATTTTAGAATAGTTCATTATCGATTTGGATAAAATCTGAATTTTACATTATGACACAAAGAGATACGCTCAACACTTTACTTTCTCTTTTCTTTTATATTATTGATTATAATTTTCTACAATTTTATAAGGAATTACATTATTTATTTCTTATTTCTAGTTTGATTGTTTTAAGTTTTAACACCAGCTCAGTTAAGTTTATGAGTACCAAATTCTTGCATTTAAAATAATGAAAAATAAATTTATAACATTTTCTTTATTTTAATGAATTCCCTGAAATATAAGTAAATTATATTTATATTTTATCAAAATATTAATACATTTTACTTGAGTAAAATCAATTAAATTGAGTTTAGCTTATTGTACCTTTGTCTACAATGAATTAAATGTTTCATTTTTTTATGCAATGCTTATTATTATTATTACTGTTTTATGATATTTCTCTTAATACTCATAATAATACTGAAGAAGAAATCTAAGTGAAATATAGACTTAAGAGCCAAAAAAACTGGTACACTTGCCTAACATCGAGTTGGGCCCCCTACGAGCACGCGGGAGTGCAACAACACGACGTGGCATGGATTCGATTAATATCTGAAGTAGTGCTAGAGGTAGTAAGAGAGGGTGGAGATCTCTTCTGGACAGCGTATTGCAAGGCATCTCAGATATATTCAATAATGCTCATGTCTGGAAATTTTGGTGGCCAGCGGAAGTGTTTAAATTCAGAAGAGTGCTCCTGGAGCCAATATGTAGCAATTCTGGACGTGTGGGGTGTCGCATTGTCCTGCTGAAATTTCCCAAGTTCGTCGGAATGCACAATGGACATGAATGGGTGCAGGTAATCAGACAGGATGCTTACGCACCTTTCACCTGCCAGAGTCGTATCTAGACGTATCAGGGGTCGCATTTCACGCCAACTGCACACACCCCATACCATCTCAGATCCTCCACCAGCTTGAACAGTCCCCTGTTGACATGTAGGGTCCATGGAATCATGAGGTTGTCTCCATACCCGTACACATCCATCAGCTCGATTGAATTGGAAACGAGACTCATCAGACTAGGCAACGTGTTTCTAGTTTTCAACAGTCCAATGTCGGCATTGACGGGTCCAGGCGAAGCGTAAAGCTTTGTGTCGTGCAGTCAATAAGGGTACACGAGTGGGCCTTCGGTTCCGAAAGCCCATATCGATGATGTTCCGTTGAATGGTTTGCTTGGTGACACTTGTTGATGGCCAAGCATTAAAATCTACAGCAATTTGCGGAAAGATTGCACGTCTGTCGTGCTTGATGGTTCTTGTCAGTCGTCGTTGGTACCGTTCTTGCATGTTCTTTTTCCGGCTGCAGCGATGTTGTAGATTTGATGTTTTATTGGATTCCCGATATTCACGGTTCACTTGTGAAATGGTCGTACGTGAAAATCCAAATTTCATCGATACCTCGGAAATGCTATGTCCAATCTCTCGTGCGCCGACTATAACACCACATTCAAACTCACTTAAATCTTGATAACCTGCCATTGTAGCAGCACAGTAACCTATCTAACAACTGTGCCAGACACTCGTTGTCGTATATAGGCTTTGCCGACCACAACGCAGTACTCTGATTAGTTCCATATCTCTATATTTGTATACGCATGTCTGTACCAGTTTTTTGGCTCTTCAGTGTAGTTTAAAATATTAAGAAATAATTTCTTTTTTAAAAATAAAATAAATAAATTACTTGAAATTTCTGGAACTGAAATCATTAGTAATTATTACATTTGATTGTTCGAGAAAACCTGTTTCCTAAGAAAAGGGAAAATCTTTGTATTTAGGGATTTTCTAAACAGTGATCACATCCCCATTGATCAGCGGGAGACTAACTACTATCTTGCTTCTATTGTCTGCCGTTATATGGTAGCATTAATCAGGGACAAAAAAGGGGGGAAGTTAACACAGCTAAAAGTGCCGTCCTGTGAAGCAACTTTTTCTCTCAATACCTGCCGTCACCAAAAGGTTAAAATCCACTCTTCCAAGATATATGGCAGCACGGGTTCTATGATGAGTATTTTAGCGGGGAGGACGAATAATTCTATAGCAGAAGCTGTGATTTCACAAGACATTTTGATCGGTTTTGCGGAGATTGTTCTTTTTGTTCCGAAAAAATAGTTAATGTCAAAAGGTAAGTGTCTTATTTCTTTTTTTTTTTGTATGTTAATGAAGACCTTAGGAAATGATTTGACTATTTATTTGAAGTGAACAGTGTATATAAGTAATTTTACAGTTAAATATCTTTAATTAATTAATTAGCTCTAACTTATTAAATTTCCTAAAGAGTATTTTGTTTATGTATATCCCTTAATGCTCAATGTAGTGAATCAAAAAATATTGCATGAAAAAAACTGCAGTAAATCATAATGCTGTAAGTAAAGGGTTATTGTCCAATATTTACAACACTTTCTAAATTACAATTTTTTTTAATAGTAGTCGTACTTAATGTTTATATTATAAATTCTATTCTAAATATAATTTTAGATCTACAAAATAATTCACAGGAGGCCTTAACTATTTTTGAAAAGTATCCAATAAAACAATTTATATTGTTAAATATATGACTCACACACACAATTTTAACATACGGTATCTACACTGGTGTGCAAAACTTAAGCAACAATGTAAAAATTTAGCAGATAGCCATGAAATTGCAGAAAAGGAGGTCTGGAGATCAGTAGAGGGAACACGTAAGTCAGTAGAAACGTCATGCATATGCAAATATCAGGAACAAAACGTCAGAAGCGATGTGAGCGTACGCAAAACGCGTGATGTGGCGCGCGCTGCTCAACAGTAGAATGAAATGAAGGACGGAGACGCAATTCACCATATTCTCTGCAAGTGCCAGTGAGTCAGTTCGTGAAATATGGCTAGAAGAAATCATCTGGATGACTTTCACACGTGGAAGAATGATCGGAAAGCTGGAGGAGGGCGTACTGTCACCAGTGTAGCTGCAGAGTTCGGAATCAACAAAGTGTGCCGTTTCGCGCGCTTGAAAGCGTTCCAAACCACAGGTACAGCTGTTAGAAGGTTGGTGTGGCCGCCCGAGGACGACAACGCAGGGGATGACCGATATATCATCCTGCAGGCGAAAAGTTCAACAGCAGTCAGCAAGCGCCATTGTTCAGAAACTGTACAGCAACAGGTCGACAAGTGTAGCGGTTTACTGTGGCCAGACGCCTTCACAAAGGGGCCTGCTACCCACCGTCCTGAACGCTGCCTCCGTTGAAAGATGGCCACTGAAGCCACCGTTTACAGTGGGACAGAGAGCACAAAAACTGAACAACTGATCAATGGAGTCGTGTCTCTTTACGGATGAGAGTCGGTTCAGTACCAGAAGCGATTCTCAACGCGTTTTGATTTGGAGAGAGATCGGGACCCGGTTTTATCCCAGTAACATCAAGGAAAGACATCGTTACGGTGGTCCTGGAGTTCTTGTCTGGGTTGGCATTATGCTGAACGGTGGAACTGAGCTTCCCATTTTCGGACAGAGGGTCTGTAACCGGGGATGGCTATTGTGAGGAGGTACTCTTCCCCATCAGCATCTTTTCCGAGGTGCCATTGGCCCAGACTTCATCTTTATGGATGACAATGCACTGCCACATCGCACTCTTGCTGTTGAGAAGCTGCTGAAAGTGAAGATATCACTCGAATGGATTGGCCAGCGTGCTCCCCAGATTTAAATCCCATCGAACATGTGTGGATGCTTTGGGGAGACGTATTGCCACACGCTCACATCATCCGAGTACAACCAACAACTCAAACAGATGTTGATTGAGGAATGGGCACTCCTACCTCACGAAATGTTGCCCCAGCTGGTTCTGAGTATGCGGAGACGGTGCAAAGCAACCATTGTAGTAAGGGGAGGGCATATACCATATTAAGGAACATCTGCTTGTTGTTCTTCCTGTTGATAGACAATCATAGTCACGATACTATGCGTTCAATAAAGCTTGTTTTTGTTTGATTCCATACCGTATGCGTTGTATTCCTTTTTCAGCGCCGATGCTTTCGTCATCCTTTACGTACATAATACTCTCCCTCATTTCAGAATTTCATGTCTCTCAGATGATTTTTCGTGAAGTTATGGCAATAAACCCACCTGTTGCTTAAGTTTTGCACACAAGTGTATTTTTAAAAGTTTAAAACTTAGAAAATTTAAAGCGAAATTTTATATAAAAATTTATAGGTTAATTTAAAGATGAGATATATATATAAGGAAAATAGAATTCGCAAGAAGATTAAGAAAGCTATAAGTTCTCATTTATTTTGATTGTGTAAACTCATGAAAATTTACAAAAACAGCAATTAATTTTTTTGTTTTACTGAGTTTGAATGAATAGAGATATTAAAACTGTACCAAGATATTAAAATATTTTGTGTTGTATATTTTTCTCAAAGTATATACTATAGAGAAAAAATACAACTGATCATAAATAATTTCAATAGCAATCGTCAATACAGAGTATTTGAACTCATAACTGAAAATTCTACAGTAGAATGTCGTTTATCCGAATTAATTGGGACCGGATACCGTTCGGATACGCGATTGTTCGGATAACCGAAAACCGAACCTGATCCACGCAGCATATGAAACCGGACACTTGTGATATGGTCGATCTTTGTGGACCATATCGTGGGGTTTCAGCGTAAGTTAGAAGTGTGGGATTCTCGAAAGGAAGAGACATTTTAGAATTCTTAATATGACTTTTATTAAGAGTTTAACTTAAATTACTTATATATCGAACAAACTTATATTAAGTGAGAATAAACCAAAACACGTAGCCGTAGTTAACACAGATCGCGCAATTGGATTACTTATATATATAATTATATTATATCCGCCTACTCTCAATCTTAATAATATATTCGAATTCGGAAAATAATCTTCCTACCTTGAATTTTCAAGCACCGGTTCAATCAACTTCATATATTCCGTTAGGCTCGAGTACAATGGTATGTACCTTGTATTAATGCCGAGATTTTTCCGTGATTCTTGGGTAGGCCGTCAATTTACACTTCTACCTTTTCTGAACTGAACTTTCTCTAAATGGCCATCCCGCTTACTAAAACTTCTGTCCTTTTAAAGGTTATCTTATTTGCATCTATCCTTCGTTTCACTTCTTGGACTTGGGTTGGAAAAGATTTGCCATTAATCGTGGCCGTCAAAGAACACAGAGGTTATGTTAGAGAAAGGACGCGTGAGCCGTCACACACTATACGAATATTCAAAATCATCACATGTGGGAAACGTGCTTGAAGAAAAAACAAAATAGGTGCAAAATGTCGCAGTTTTACTTTTATTGTGGAAAATAATCACTTATTTTTCGCTGTACTATTGTACACCTTCGTTTTTTCGCTGAAAGGTCTCTGATTCTCTTGAGCAGCAGTAGTTGAGTAGGACAGCACTCTCTGATTGTTGTTCGTCCCACTGCATAGCTGTCTCTAACGCAGAAAACGTGTTAGCATTTGATGGACCCTTGCTACTTTCGTTGTTATTGTCCTCGTCTTCACCCAGTTCATCGTCGACAGGGTCGGATTCTTCTTGCACGGAAGTCACAATCTCGTCATCATTTAGCATTTGAAATCCACAGTCTTCTGCATCGCATGCCATCCATATTTCTACATCTTCATCGCATTCTTGAAATTCTGGGATCGATAGGACACAGTCGGTAATCTCCTCCCTGTGGTCGTCATTGAAGTCTTTCGTCTTCTAAATCTGGTCACAGCTTATTCCAAGCATTTTTCAGGCTCTATCTGAAACACTGGAAAAAAAACTGGTCCGGATAATAAACATTCGGATAATCAACGTTCTACTGTATTTGAATTTGAATGAAAAATGACTGGAAGCTATAAAATGTAAGTGTTTAAATTATCTTTTAAGTAAGAATAATTGTATTATTTTATTCATCAGAATTCTCAAAAATTAAATATTCTAAACTTTTGTTTCTTTTTTGATAGTGAAGTGTTAACATTGGAAGAGTTAATATACTTTTTTCTCTAAAAATGGCTCAATTTATAGCACATTGTTCTGTTTATATTTTCTACAATTTTTAAATTATCGTTTGCTGATGAATATATTATCACATTAGAGAGGCAAATTCGTCAGCTGGTGATTATTTTCTTTCAAAGAAGAATTTCTTTTAAGTCACGTGACGATGACTATTTAATAAAGGAAATAAACAGGATCATTTTAAAGTAATCGTATGATAATTAAATAAAATATTCATTTGATTTTTTCTGCATGAAAATACACTTTGTTTTTTTAAAAAAAGGAATACTCGTATTTTGTTCCATGTAAAAACGTATAATACCATACATTTTAATAAAACCACAAATCAGTATTGCAATTATGAAAACAAAAAGTTTTTAAATTTTTTTTTGTACAGAATTAAAATATTATTCCGCATGTTTCTTCAATGATGGAAATTCAGCAATGTTCTGTCGAATAATAAGTATGAATATCAAATCGCCTGCTATGCATTCTTCTGTTGTATTGCTGGTGCAAGTAGTTGTTGCTGTGAAGCTTATTCTGGATGTTCTCTGCAAACTTCCTCAGCACATTGCCTGCTGGATAATAATTTGCAACGACGTATAGTCTGTTATTTTTACTGACGGCCCTGCCAATTCCAAGCTCTCTGCTGCTACTCCATATGACTTGAGTAAAGTGTCCTTAAAAATCAAAATTAGAATTAAGGATTATATTACAGATATTGCATTATTACGAATTGTGGTACTAATGTATTATATCATCGACCAATTTTGTCAAACCAAAAGACGTCATCAAATGCCTCGATATACAGCCAATAGTGAAAACTGTTCCAGTGTACGTCCGAACACAGTTATAGTAACGATGTCAGCATTTTTCAATTGGTGAAATCTTTTCGTTTAACGAAATTGGTCAACGGTATATTACGTAAGTACCGAATTGCTAATGTGAAATGAAGTTTAAATTTAAATCTGCAGTTATTCATATGCCGATTGCTTTAATATTGTTTTGTGTGTATGCCTAACTCTGTCAAAAAGGAGAACAGTTTCAATCAGAAAGTTTGTTGTTATACTAACCATTTAATAGGTATACTATTTAATAGGTAAATATTTAAATAGGTTTAAAACACATTAATTTCCATATTTAATGTTAACGTTAACTGCGTTGGGAAAGTAGCACTCGTTTGGATTTTAGAGCTTAATTGATTTGAATTCGTATTCTCAAACGTAGCCGGCGCGGGTTGGATCTGTTGGCTGTATGAGAATTCATTGGCCGTGGGAAAAAACGCCACCAATTACGATGGTGAGGTCTCGGCTGTTTGTGAAACAACAACACAGTTACTATCTGCTGGCTTAGCTCCTGCAAAAGTTGTCTTCTTCATCACTCAAGCTTCGTGACTTAAGTATCCGATACGTTCGAACCGTGATTTCTTAAAGCGTATAAATGAAATTTATGATTTAGTGTCACTAGATTATAAAATGTATATAAAATTGTTTTAAGAATAGTTTTACAATCAAAAAATTTTAAGTACAATATTTTGACAAAAAGAACATAGAATGACCTCTTTTCAAAATGTTCCCTTTTGAAAAATGTTCTTTTTATATAATAATATTTTGCCTGCAAATGCTCAGACCCTGGGGAGGGTTCAAACCGAAACTTTGAAATATATAACTTAGAAGCGGGTTTATCCATATTTTACGACAACAAAGGGAGCAATTTTAAGAAAAAAACGCCGATAATTATTTCAATTGGCGGTAAACTCTGAAAATAATGTAAATTTTTTTTAAATCATAGTTCCAGTTCTGCAAAGAGATTGAACTATACACAGGCAAAATATTATTATAATAGAAGCATTTTCACAAAAGGAGATTTTAACAGATTAGCTAATAATTTCGAAATATTGTGTTTATGCTTTTTTGTCAAAATGTCCTTAAAACAATTTTATACATGTATCTCTAGCTGACACCAAATATCATGAAAACTATCCATTTATGCGCTTTTTTAAAATCACGGTTCCGAACGTAGTCGGATACCTTAAGCAGTAACATACCAACTGACTGCCTTAACACAATTCAGTGAAGGATTAAAATTGTGGATTTCATTTCATATGGCTGGACCTTGGCCTTACAGTGGGTCCCAAGTCATATTGGGTACCCTGGTAATGAGAGAACCGACCAAAATGCCTATCAGGGAGCCGAGTCATCTGAACTGGAAGTCCCTTGACCCTCAGAAGAGCAAAGAGTATTATATCTACATATATTGGCTATTGTACAGTCTTGACCCAAAAAACCAAGAGCATTAGAAATCCATGGGAAACCCTGGCCACTGTGGGTCCTATACCGAGGCACCTAGTGAGAGCCGAGGGTTACCCGCTTTCTCCAAAACCATCGAATGACTTTTTGGGAGTATACCTAAAATGGCTTGGCCTGGCTGCTGACGAGGCCTGCCCGCTCTGAGGTCATGGCAGGATGGATGGTGATCGCCTGCTCCAATACACTGGACGGGATGAATACCCCCTCCGAGGCTCGGTGTCAAATGGTCAAGAAACCAAGCACGGGTGTTGGATAAATAGATAAATAAAAGTATACTTCTAGCAACATGACAGTTACCCTTTAATCTGAATCATGTTTAAATGACGAAGGCGACACTTGAGTAAGCATACGAGTTTCTTACGATCCATATCCCGTCACGTGTGAAAAGATTTCAGAATCCACTTGAAATGAACGGTTTTTAATTTTGTATTCAAGATTCGAAGTTTTAATAAAGTGATAGTAAATTACAGTACAAACAATAATTTTTAGAGGCTCCTGTTCGACAAAGACAGTACAGAAGCGTGGCAATCGTCAAGGTTATGGGTAAAAAAAAGAAAGGAAAAGGAAGGGTTGGAAAAAAAGGAAAGGAAATAATAGCTGTTAATATCCTGTATCGGGGTATTTGGCAACGTCTTTTGATTTGGTGAAATTGTTTGACATCATGATATGTTAGTACTTCTTCAAGTCACATAATACATGTTCTGGCTTTGTTTGTAACAAATCCACGCGTCCCTCATATACATAAGCCAATAACAGCCTCCGGACTAAGGTGATCATTTTGGTTCAGTGGTATGTTACGGAACCAAAGGTAGCGGGTTCTGTCCTCCGGATAAGTGCGCCACTTCAGACAAAAACTTTTCAGAATCCGATTAGTGAAGAAAAAATTTCCAGAACTTTATTTTTTAAAAATAAATTTATTAACTTTTAAAATAAATTTTATTAACTTTTAAAATAAATTTTATTAACTTTTCTCTTTACTTTATATCTTAGATTAGTAATATTTACAACATCAAAATTGTGAAAGTATTACTTTCTGCAATTCAACAGAATAAAAACCTGATAATTTTTTTTAAACTTCTACATTTTCTATTCGATTTTTTTATCTATCACTTTTAAAATTTCTTTTTTTTTTCTTGTTCTGGAAATAAATTTTAAGCTTTGTTAGAAAAGATAAATGTTTAAACATATATATCTGCATTTAAAATTAACTGATCAGCAGTGAAATAGTGTTTATCATGTTATGTTTCTGTACAAACAGTAGCTCTGATATCTTTTGATATATAGGAATGATAAAGAACTTTGACCAAAACTTTTAGCCATTTAAAAAAGTATTGTTTTTTGCAATGTATGAACTCGTCATTGAAACATTTTTCTTGCTATTCCTTAATTTAATATTTTCTTACAAATCGTTTGATAGTAATTTGGTAGTAATCGTTTGTTATTACTACCTAACTTATAATGGTACTAATTTGATATCGGTACGCTACCTGATAAGTTTCAGATTTTTGCCAAATTGGGCGATAATATTAGAATATGGTTACCTTAATTTTTATCGTTCGGAACTGTGTTTTCTATAATGTTTATGAATATGATCCTTATTTTTTTTTATAAAAGGGTAACTTGTTTTTTACTGGTAACAGATTGCGAATTTCCACTGTCTTAAATTTGATAAATGATTTCATAATTTTTTCACATTCTACAGTGATTTATCGCTTTTTTAGTGCTTAATTATTTCGATCTCAAATTATTTCGGTTAAAAATTTTTGAAAACATTTCTTGCTTTAAAATTTTCTCTTCTTTCTGCATTTAGAAATTCCCCATTCTATTCTTTTATCCTGGTTCCCATATTTTTCAAAGTTAATTTACAAGTAGAATGCGCCCTCGTGTAGCTGATCAGTGCGACGTTAAAATTCAATCAATCAATCAATCCATACAAGTAGAATGCAAGTTGCCTTTTGTTTTTCACTTTTTAAAGGTTTTTATTCTTTATTTCCCCCTCCTTTATCATGTTTCAGTCATTTATTAAAATTTGTTACAACCCATGATTTAAATGTTAGGTAGCCATGTTGGATTAAATACTACTTTCCATCCAAGGCTTCTTTGATGGGTAACTTGTGACAAGGCTTTACGCGACTTTCATCTGCTAATCCTCTTGGGGAATCTTTGGGCTAGCATTCGCGTTTATTTCACAGCCATCCTTCCCAAGAAGAAACCATGAGATGCAAATTAGTAAGTGTATATAAATTTAGAGTTCAATAATCGTAGATCACAGTAGGAGGGAGCAAGGGGCGCGGTAGCCCAGGGGTTAAGGTATCGGACCATGGCAGGATGCCGAGTTCGAGCCCAGTACCACTAAAGACCCGCCGTAGGGGGAGGATGCACGTTTAAAACTGTCGAGAAAGGGAAAAGTCCTCCCGTTGGTGTGGTGTGGTAGTTAGAGAGGGGGGGGGCCAGTCAGGTGTCGTCCACGTCACTTTGACCATGGTTCAAAATTACGTGGTCCGTCGCCAAAAACCCCGTGTAGCTGAACAGTGCGACGTTAAACACCACCACTCACTCACTCACAGGAGCGGGGCAGCTGAACCCTGTGTTACTATGGTAAGAATTAGAATTACGCATCGTGACTAAAAGATGGATTTTAGCTACTAAGTTAGTGAATCTAGAACTAAGAGGTTAGGATTGATTAAAGTTCATTTATTCGGATTTCGTGCGCTTATTCACGTATAGCCATTGCTTTCTTTATATCACTCCAAGGATTCTCTTTACAGATTACTTGTCTGGTATATTGTCTTTTAATAATAAATTAGATTTATCATGGATAGTCTTGGTCATTCATCGTTCCCTCCTACAGCTTTAGGTAGACAAGATGATGAGGAAGCGAGCTCTGGGGAAAAGTCATTACAAGCTTACAGATAAAAAATGATTTCTCTTATAATTTTTTTGATACTGGTTTGTGGAGTAAAATTTATGAAAAATAATAATTCCATAATTCGAATTTTGTCTTAGAGTTCGTAGCTATGGTTGTCTGATCTGAGCCTTACTGCAGTAGCTTTTGTGTAATAAAATAGTATGTTACTTAAAGTGGATGCTATAACTTTCATTTATTTATAAAGTTATCGTGGAGAATTAAGAAAAATAGTTTATGCGTAATAGGAAATGGACTTTTTTGATAAAGAAAGAGATTAGACGACAGAAAATGTGATTTGATTGATCTCGCAAGGATTTGAAAAAAAGAAAAATGTATGGATGTGGATAAACATGAACTATTGGCGAATCAAAACTCAATATTCAAAAATGATGATTTTCTGATTTCATTATTAAAAATGTCTCCTAAGATGACTACATTCGGAACTGTAATTTTAAAAATGCGTACAAATGGATAATTTTTTTGATACTTAGTGTCAGTTGAATTAGAATATATATATATGGTTTCCCAAATGAAAAGTGGACACGTGCAATTGTGTCAGAATGATTGCAGTTATAGCAGCCAGCGCCACCGAATATGAATATAAAGGGAGGTATGAGGTGTACACCGCATACCATGAGCAATAATGAAACATGTTCGTGGTTGAGGAAATACATCAAAAGTAAAGATTCGAACAATGCGCGCTCAGTATGGTTTCTGATTGCGGAAGCAGAGCAGGCTGCGGGCACCAGCGAATGGGACAGTCTATGGCAAGCACTGCTTAGTTCGAACAATTAGTACAAACATTTTCGTGAAAGGCGGCAGATGATATCAGATCTCTATAACAATGCTGGACCCAATGTCTCCCGTAAAACCCAGTCAACCTTTTTTTTAAAAAAAAACGAGTCTTAGCAGTAGTCGCCTATGATGTGTAACATCTGACATGTTATCGTGGTAAATACGCAATATTAACTTTTTTTTCCTGAAAAAAATATGAATCGGGTATGATTGGAAATAATTTTCTATCGAATAATTATAGTTTTAATAAAAATTGTATTTAATTTGTGACGGGCTCACGCGTCTTTTCTTTAACATAACCTCTGGGTTCTTTGACGGCCAAGATTAATGGCAACTCTTTTCCAACCAAAATCCAAGAAGCGAAATGCGAATAAGAAATGCAAATAAGATAGCTTTTAAAAGAACAGAAGTTTCAGTAAGCAGATGGCAATTTGGGGAAAGTTATGTTTGAAGAGATACAAGCGTGAATTGACAGCCTATCGTAAAGTTACCTAGAAACTCAACCATTACTACAAGGTGCATACCATTGCACACGCGCCCAAAAGTTTCCATTTAAAGATTGAAGTTAAGTTTGGAATAAGGTAGGACTGATTATTTGATATTAGGACTTGTAATATTATTAGAAGTGAGAATAGGCGGATAATATAATTATTTAGAGAAAGTGGTCTAACTTACGCGATTCGGTTTAACTATTTTTTTATGTTATAATTCATTCTAGATTCTCATTTATATAAATTTATCTAAATTGTTAGACGTTTAAGTTATATTCTTAATAAAGTCATATTAAGAATTTAAAATGTCTGTTCACTTTGAGAATCCCACACCTCTAGCTCAAGCTGATAATCAAAGATATGGTCACCATAGGGGGCCATATCACAAATTAACAAAAGGAGTAATGCAATATTTTATCAAAAATAATTATTCTTGTTCAATTTGGGGAAGAGCGGAGACAATAGACTTATGATAACTAAAATATGACACATATACTTGTGATTTCAAAGTATTTAAAAACCGTTGAAAAAACAGCGTCAATAACAGTACCACTGTTAGCAGTCGAAATATTCTAATTTGTGCTCCTTTCGAGCTTGAGTTCATCAATTATAAAAGCTATGAGCGGTTCAGCTTTTGGCAAACTGAAAAAGTTAAAATCACCACTCAAATTAAGGGAAACGAGTGATAATTTTTTTTAAGAGAGCAGAACCACCTTCGTTACATGGTACAAGTACAAAATGCGGGAAATCTTTAATTTTTTTTAACCGTTTGATTCGAAGAAATGTATACGACCACCGAAATCCCTGTTTGTTTATTTTCAAATAAGCATTCTGCCGCACTTATGTCCCCTAATATCGTGACTAACGGATTTAGAGTCAAGCGCTCGAATGCTTGATGGCTACTAGAGTTGGACCCCCATGCGAGGGTAGCGAAAAGACACAGCCACGCACTCTCATTGGTAAAATCAAGTAACGCGCGCTTACGTCACATCCTGTTACACACATCCGTCCCTTTTCACGAAATTACTCCCACAAATATCCAGCAACTGAGAGGAAAGATGTTACACATCAAAAATCTGTTTAAAAGAGTTGAAACACCCACCGTACAAGCCCGGGTTTGTCTGCCTGAAACTTTCCTCACTTTTTTCACTTAAGAGAGCATTAAGTTTCCATTAGGACGAGAAGGTTTTGGGAAGCTATGCAGGATTTGCTCGAGAACCAATCACAATCTTTCCACAACGATGGCATAGACCTACTGTTGAAACGATGGGATCTGTTTTATAATGCCCATGGTCAGTTATTTTGATTCCCAATAAAGATATTCTTTTTATTCAACTTGTCCATTTTTCATTTGGGCAACCCTTAACAATAAAATTGTTTTAAGAACAGTATTAAGGAAAAAAAGTTTAAACGCAATTTTATTAATATATATATATATATATATATATATATATATATATATATATATATATATATATATTGGTAAAAAATGAAGAAAGAATGCCTCCATACAGCTAAGATTTCTATATCGGGGTCGAACTAAAATTTTTGAAATACATAATTTAGTAGTGGATTTATTCATAGTTTATTATATTAGTCTAAAAAAAAAAGCTTGCTATTCTTTTAATGTGTGGATTGTAACTTAAAATAGTACGGATTTTTCAAAAATCTCAGTTCAGGCTCTGTTGAGAAATCCTAGCTATACATAGGAAAATTATTATTATAGAAGCCTTTTCCATAAAAAAGAGGATGCTTTGAAAATGTCATTTGTTCTTCATTTATTGCCGAAAAAATTGCATTTAAATAATTTTACTTGTAATAATGAATAAAAAACAATTTTATATGTCTATTCTAATTCAACTGACACTAAATATAAAAAAAAAATTATCCGTTTATACTAGTGCTTCTCAAACTATGGGGCGCGCCTCCCTGGGGGCGTAATAAACATAGGAGGGGGCTCGAGCCTATTGAAAAGTCGAAAACAAAAGATTACTTTAAAAAATTATTAATTTACTGAACATAAACAAACAGAATACATTCTAACAATGAAAAATAAAATACACATTTACACTGATATAATACACTTATAAATGTATAAGTACTGCACAATGTATTTTATAATTAATTTAACTATACTAAGTTAAGCACAAGTTTAATAATTACCAGTGACCCAGTGGGCTTATATTATATACAAATCTATATACAAAAATCAACACTTATCTTAATAATTTGTACAGTTAATAATTAATCTCTTAAATGCCAATTAAATGTTTTGCGATTCGCTTCCCAATGCCACCGATTTCCACGTAGGCGAGCATATGATGCATGGGGAATAAATAAGGAAGTCATCTGAAATAAGTGAATCCTTAGCAATCACTCTCATGGTCCATTTATTACATTCCAAAGCCTTCGGAATAATTTTATGGATAGCAGTGAACTGAAAATATATCGTATGTCGCGCGCGAAAAGACGTACAAATACGCCGGGGCATTTTACGCAGTGGCTGAGAAAGACGTTTATATACGCCGGTGGAGAGGTTAAAGTTGTATTGTAGCTTTAGCTTCAAAGTATCGTATTATCGAATTCAATACATTGTTATTGTATGGAGGGGGCGCGATGAAAATTGTGATTGAATATTGAGTCGCAAGTATTAAAAGTTTGAGAAGCACTGATTTATACTTTTTTTTTCAAAATTACGTTTCCAAACGTAGTCAATCTCCTTTAAGCAATTAAAACTATTCTTTGAAACATATTTCATAAAGCATTTTATTCCTGAACTTCACTTACCGGTTTTTGCAATTATTTCACGAGTGATATGACCATCGAATGGATAAAACACGTGCTCTGAGTACCAGGATTCCACCACTTGCTGTCCTGAAAAGATAATTGATACTTTTTTAATTGTCTTTTATTAATATTTTTTATTTGTTACATTTAATTGCTAGGTAAAGAAAAAATCAATTTGGATATATTAGAGAAATATAAAACCTGTTCTTTCTCTTGGCTTAAGAATCCACACAATTAAGATATTAAATTCAGTCTATTAGGATGCGTTATAATTGCATACTCAGACGAGCTTAAAAATTTTAAAATAGAATAAGAGGGCGAGTCTCATTACCAAACTGATACTTTTTCTTAAAATTAACATTTATAAAAAAGGTAAGAAATAGCCCCTTAATGACGGATGAATATTGAAATAACTATCACAAATGTTTAAAGATTTTTTTAATTCTTAATTTCGAGTTGAAATAGAGCAAAGTAAAAGCTCTATTAAGTCGTAGATCAGATAACAGTATTTTTGTTTTTGTGGACTGTCATGTCTAGAATCGTAATTTAATACTAGAATTAAAAATAAATGTATTTTTCAATCCTTCTAAATAAAATGCATCGATTTCTTCAAAATTTCTTAATCTACTTGGATTTATTTACTATTCGAAGAAATTTCTTTCTAAGAATATACGTAGTCAAAAATCAAATAAGTCAAAATAAGCTCTGTGAAGAAGTCCGAAAAAAAGAATTTCTATAGTTTCATTTACCATTATTGCACAATTTAATAAAATCTACAAATAAAGCAGAATAATACATTAAGAATATTTTCTTAAAATCTACTCTAACATTAATAAAAACCACTTGGAAAGAAAGTACAAACGATATTACTCTAATGCGAAACTTTTTATAAATATCATCGGAGAGGAGAAGTGAAAAAAGTCACAAAACAAAGATGTAATGATATGTAAGAATAAAATAACTCACATGTAATTTAATTAAATGCAGTAAAAGGAATAACAATTTCATATGATTCCTGCAATTTTACTTTAACGTGATTTAAAAAATAATTGTTTTTCACTTTAGATAGCTTAAAAATTCCTACTTTTTTGTAAGGTATTCATTAAAAATTCTTTTTATAATATTAAGTGTGAACGAATAAAAATCCTTATAATATTTGACTTCTAATTAATTAATCAAATAATTCCTTAAAATAACTAAGAGAAGTTCAAAGTGTGAAAATTCTTTCTATTTTCGATTAAATTGGTCAAGATCATGCAGTCTTTGCATTGAAGGTAAAATATATTTCGTTTAAATATGTGTTTGGATACACAGTGTGTAGGTAAATTATTTTCATTGTTTACTTTTTAAAAATATATATTTTTTTATGCAAGCGATTGGGATAAACAGAAAAAACTTGCAGTTTAACTTCTGAATCCCGTTCAAACAAAATGGCAGGTGGTGGATCAAAAACGTCTTTCGATGTTTACATAGGTTTCTGTAGTTCATTATTCGTAGTTCAAATAAGTGAAATAGCTTTTTATAAAAAAATAATCCATGCAGTGTTTATAAAAAAAAAGCAAATTTAAGAATTTCTTTTTCTTTTTTAAAAGAAAGATTAATACTTTGAGGCTCGTATTCCGTCATATGGCATGACGGTATTTTTGGGGCAATTATTATATTTGTAGTGGCTCTGAGTTATAAGAGCATTTAATAATTATCAACTTAACACCAAAAATATTTTTGACAACTTAACAGTATAAATATTTTTAAATATTATTTCTATTCATTTTAAATGATATACTTTATTATATTGTCTGTACAAGTTATATTCATGTAACATTTACTTGCAACATTTCAAGTTGTGAATCGATATTGATATATATTCATATTGTCAAACAATATTATGTATTCAGATTGCGGCAACTTGTCAAAATAGTTTTTAGAACACATTGGTTCCGGATTTTATGTTCAAAATCTGTTTTCGTTTAGAAACAAAGAAATGAGATTTTGAAATAACGTTGCTCTGCTGCTCATATTACGTCATACGACATTACGATATTCTTTTTTTTGGGGGAGGAGATCGTTATATTTGTAGTGGCTCGGTTATATGGAACGTTATAATTATCAACTTAAAAATATTTTTGACTAATAACAGTGTAAATATTTTTAAATATTAATATTTCTATTTATTTTTAATATATATTATACTTTTATATTATTATTTGTACTATTTATATTCGTACAATATTTACTTATAACATTTTGACTTGTATCGATATTGATATTCCTATTGTCAAATGATATTTAGCATTGAGACTGTGGTAACTTGTCAAAATGGTTTTAAAAAAAATTGTTTCTATAAATTTGGGTTGAGCCCCGGGGTTTTGGAGTTTTAAAATAAAAAGGAAAAATAAAAATTTTTCTCGACGAGAGCGTAATTTAACGCGGAGCAATTTTGACAAAAAATGCCCTAAATTTTTAAAAAAATTGTGACTTGTAACTCTGCATTTGTTTATAATATAGGTTTTAAAATTTTAAAATATTTCATAAATAATTTTTCCTTTTTAACATGTGAAAGGGTGCTCATTTAACATTTCGGTAAAGGGAAAAAATATAAAACACATTTTTTAAAAAAAAAATGTGCAACTCGTTAAAATAGTGATAAAAAAAAGTGATTCTCCAGGATAGTGTGCCAGAATATAATATTAATGTTTGTGAGGGGACTTTTATTCGAAAAAAATTCCGAATTCGGCCCCCATTCTTTAACATTAGCCAAAATCCTTAATTTTATAACATGTTAACTTATTAAAATCCCGTTTGATGGATAAATTGTTGAATTTTATTTTAAAAATTCGCCTTTGAGTATATAAATATATTTGTTCAAAATAAATAAAACTTACGTTCCAAATTGTTGAATTTATACTATTATTCTGTAAATTAAATTTGTAAGCCTTTGTTATGAAATTGATTTAAACAGAAATTTAAGGCTGTCTTTGGTAAAAGTACGAGAGCTCTAACTAAACGCGAAGCACATTTTCAGACAGAAAAAAAACCCTTTCCTGGAATTCCAATATTTTAACTGTACCTCTGTTAAAATATAATTTTTTAAAATCTCAAAATATTCCGTGAAACTTTCTTTTTTTTTTAATACTGAAGGCAAAGCCCCTTTAACATTCGGGAAAAGGGTAAAAAAAGCGAAATACATTTTTTACCAAAAAAAAAAAGAATCAACTTGGGTTAAAAAAAGGGGAAATATGATAAAAAATGCTGCTCTCTAAAGGATAGTGAAGCCAGAATATCATATTAATTTTTCATTTCTTTTATATCTGAAAAAATGTTCCGAATTCGGGTCCTATTTTTAAGCATTAACCGAAAACAGCCTTAAGAGAGAGGAGTGTATGCATTATATTAACTGTTTATTTAAAATAACTATTTGCTGTCTGCGATTGTGAAAGAGCTGGTCAATTAAAAATTTGAAAAAGAAAATAAATGAAAGGTTATTTTTGTGAGCGGTTATAATGACGGAAAATTACGAGGTTTACAACGCGAAGAAGACATTTCCATACTCACCTGTGACTGTCGGTCTGGAAGTATTACTCATGTAAGTAACAAATAAATTTTCTCCGTACTGTGGATGATTGCTGTGATGAAAATGATCCTCCACTGATAACCTGTTCGCCCATTCTTGGGCGATAGCTGACACCTGTCAAATATAATGAAATAATAGAATTCAATTACACCATTTTTTGTGTTTGTAAAATATGTTAAATTCATGATGGTCACATGTCCTGTGTGTAATTCAAAACTGTGACATGAGATTTGTTAATCTATTTGTAATATTAAGATAAAAATTCGAATTTGATAGTTGAGTAAAAATATACAAATGATTTTTCAAAAACTTTTGTGACAGGGCTTTATCGCGTTCTTCCTATTAATCCTCTTGGGGAATCTTTGGGGCCAGAACTGAATTATTTCATATCCAATCCTCTCAAGAAGAAACCGCGATATGCAGATTAGTAAATATATATATATATAATGGAGCTTTAGTATTCGCGTGGTAGAATAGTAGAAGAATAGAATAGAAGGAGACAGAAAGTTGAGATGCTGAAAGCCGTGAGCTATTGGTAAGATATTAAATATAGAAGCATAATTAAAAAACGGGCTTTAGCGAGTTAAGGAATTTAAGGCACATAAAGATTCTTAGGATAACTTCTAATAAAGATTAGGATTTCAGGCGCTATGTACTTAGAATTTAGAAATACGTTGTATCACTCCTGATTACATCCCTCTAGTAAGACTTGTGTTATTTGGATCAATATATTGGAATAATAATAAATTAGTTGATTATGGCTAACTCGAGTGACAGTCATGTCCTCCTACAAATCTAGGTCACGTAGATGAAGAGATGGTACCCCCGGGATGGGTGGTATCGCACCTTTTCAAAATTAAAAAGTACATTTACTGTACATGTATTTTCAAAATAAGTGCATTTAATTTACCTTTGTGCGTTAGTATTGTTGACAAATATGTACTTTCTAAAAGAAAGTTTCTGTGAAAAGCAAAAGTTGGCAACAGCGAAGCAATGAGCTGATTGGCTGTAACCACGCGATTGCATTTACCACATGTCTATGACGTCACATGAATTTATGAACTGATTAGCGGAATCACTTGATTGCATTTATCATGTGAATATTATGTCGCATGAATGTAGCCCATTGGGAAGTAGTTATTTAAAGGTTGGGGTAAAAATGTTTACATCGCCAGATGTTTATGCCATTTCGCACAATCATATTAAAAAAAATTAATTTTAAGACAATTTCAAATAAACAATTATAAAATCTATATTTAAGATCCTAAAAATATTTTCAGGGAAATTTTGCGAAATTTAAAACACACACAGTCTTGAATTTCACGATGTCTATTAAAAACAAATTATTAAGATAAGTGGAGCAGTTCTAATAATGAGAAGATTTTCCTAGCAGAAATTAGTTAGTGATAAGTAACATCAAAATAAAATTAGAATATATATAAGTACTCGAGTATCATAATTGGGTCCCTTCTTAGCCATTAATTGGTTTTGTACTGATGCTACAAAAAATCTGAACTTTTTTTTTAAATTTAATATTTTAATCCTCAGCAAAATATTTTCATGATTTTTTGTACATAGAAAATTTATTGATATAATAGTTGAGGCATGTGTCACCGCAATAAAATATTTTTTAATATTTTTTATTACATAAAATAAATGCACAAGAAATCTATTTCCATATTAAAGTTCTCGCATTTCAGTTTTTAACCATGTATATATATACATTTTTTTTGGTTCATTCTATTTTCGTTTCGGAAGTTCGCTTAAAAACAAGTAATATAAAAAAAAATTTTTTTAAGTCAATTCCTACTTAGATCAAGGGCTGCGGTAGCCCAGTGGTTAAGGTATCGGACCATGGCAGGCATGTCATGAGTTCGAGCCCCGTACCACTAAAGACCCCCGTGTAGGGCAGCGATGCACGTTAAATCTGTCGGAGCTCAAACGTCCTCCCGTTGGTGTGGTGTGGTAGTTAGGAGAGGGGGTGCCAGCTCAGGTGTCGTCCACGTCATTTGACCATGGTTCAAAATTACGTGGTCCGTCGCCAAAAACCCTCGTGTAGCTGAACAGTGCGACGTTAATATTCACTCACTCACTCACTCACCTACTTAGATCAACAAAGAAAATTTTTATTTTAGCGACTTTTTATTGAATAGTTACAATTAATATACATATGTTTATACATAGGACAGAATCATAACATTAAGTGGTAATTAATTTTTTTTAATTATCATTAAAGTATCGTATTGTCCTTTTAATTTCAGTCCAACTGAATGCTTTAACACGTGAGAAAAAAACATTTTCAAGTTTTGACACAAGTCGCCAAAAGGGTCGCTAAGTCGCCAACGTGGCTGTATTTGTAATTCTTTAAATAATTAGTTTTAATCCATTCATTTTTATTAATTATAATTAAATTATTGTATTGTCATCCAAAATGATCCTGTATATAAAATTTCAGCTCAATTCAGCGCTTTAAAATGTATTTTATGAACGATTGAAAATTCCACCAAGATAAATAAATAAATATACAAATATATAAGTAAATAAATATATAGACAGTGCGAGCTAATAGTAGGAATTGAAAAAGATGGAAACTGCTGAATAAGAATGATTGTCTAAAAAGTAACTGATAAAATAGTTCTTAACAAAACACGTGCAACAGGTGAGTAGAATGATCACAAGCAATTCCAGTATTATTACATAATTATGGAGAGTTATATAAACTATGATTTTTTCTTTTTACGCATCGTCTTGAACTTATACGATAAACATTAAATACCAGCTATCTTTCATGATAAGGCTTAACAAACGCAATCTTTTTATTGATATTTTGAAGGGTCAAAAGGCAACATGTAGACGATTTTAATTTAGTATATTCCTTGTTTCTGTAGGATACAATGTGTGTTTTAGAAGCAATAAAAGCATTGACTTCTTTATTTAAAGGTACGTATTCGCAGTTCTTCGATTTATTTATTTCGTTTTTTTGCTTAGAAATTTGAAATCTTTTTAATAATTCGGCTTCTCTGGCGAATTAGAATTTTCTTTTAATGGAATTTTATTTTTCCCTCTCAGACAATGCAATAAAATCGAGTCGTTTCTTTTTTTAAAAAAATATAATAAAATTGGTTTTAATGCATTTAGAATTAATTCTTGTGACTTATTAAAATATTCCTTTCCTTGTTTTTTTATTGTAAATAAGAAGACCTAAGAATTTTGTGGTATGCACATGACAAAAAATTCGTCTAAAATTTGAAAGAAATGGGCTAAATTCACGATGGTCACGTGATCAGTGTAATCGCGTGTTTTCTAGTGAACTCGAAACGGACCATAGACTTATACATCTAATCTTGTACTAGTAAGATCCTAATGCAATTTCAAATTTAATAATGGGGCAAACATGTCGGAGTATTAAGATTCTTCAAAAATCTTTAAAAAGAACATAAAACAGTATACAGGATTTTTTTAACCAAGTGTATTTTATTTACCTTTGGCCGTATTTTGTTATGTACTTTTTTTAAGAGATTTCTGTAAAACTCAAAATATGGCAACAGTGAGATTATAGAAGTGATTGGCTGGAAACGCGTGATTGCATTTATCATGTGACTATGACATCATATGAAGTTATTCCTTTGACAGTTTTAGCAACCGAAAAAATAAGCGTGCTTATTTCGTTTTCAAAATATTTACAAATATTTCCTTTTTTTAGTATATCGGTATTTCTCTGACCTAAATATGAATTATTTAAAATTGGATGTTAAATATTTTATTGCCTTTTTGCTACTATGAAATAATCGTAAATGCTATAATGAAAATAGTTAAAATTAACTAATTTAAACTATTCTTAGTAATAATTGATCGAAAATTCTCTTTTTAGTAATTGATGATTAATTTCTATCTATACCTTTGCGCAATTCTTAAAAGAATTAATCTTATCTTTTAAATAAGTTCTGTAACCCCCAGTTATTTAGACTCTTCCATATTAACAGTAAAGAGACTTTCGCGCCCTCTAGCGAACAGAGCAATCTTCAGTGATGGCCAAGTTTCGGAACTGTAAGGACGTATGAACATGCGCTCCAATCCCTTTCAATTCTATGTCAACTGTTAGTTCTCTAGTTATGTACGTAAATGTGTTTGTTTTGTCTAATAAACGTGTTTTAATAACTAGTGGACTTAGTAAAGAACCCCTTCCCCGTCTGTCCCTTATCATTTGGCGCCCTCCACGTCATAGCTCTTAAATTATTATTAATTCTACTTTTTTGTACTATTTAATGAATATTAATCTAGGTAACTGACTCTAAACTGTGGACAGCTAAAAATAAGAATTACAAATCCTAGATTTTAAATAAGATAGGTATTTAAATATAACAGAGAAAATTAGAACATTTAAGATAATATATTATTCTCTCTATTTAGAAAACAGAGAATAGTTAAAAAGGATATTTGCAGAAGCCATTTAAAGGTAATAAGAACCAAAACACTTTTTACAGTAATTATAAAAAAAATTCTTTTTTTGATAGAAATATCAAGTTTCCATATAACCAGTTTTTTTTGTTCTATCGAAACAGATGTGAAGAATGATAAAAGTATTCTATTAAATAATCACAGTCACATTTTTTTATTCAAAGTATATTTATAAATAACTTTAATAAAAGTACGAGGAAAATCAAAGCACATAAAAGAAATTTAAAAATTGGTTTCATCTGACAACACTTTAATTTTTATTTTGAATTAACATTTCTAAAAATTTAATTTCAATCTATAATCAGATCTTCTTATATTTTACAATTTAAAAGTTGGCGATAAAATCTTTTAGACTTACGCCACTTTTAGAAATCTTAAAAATTATTATTTGTATTTTCTTTATTGATAAAATCTGGATTCTGTAAAAGAATATCAAGAAGAGTGATGAAATTAAGAACCTTAACTATCAATTAACTGTAATAAGTAAGTGTAGCATTATGTTTAAAAAATTTAATTAATTTTCAAATCTAATCCAATGTATTTATTTAAATATAATACGTGCTTTCAAAAAAAAAAATTTTTTTTAAGAAATTGAAAAATATAAAGGTTTTTATTTGATTGCTTTTTCCATCCTGAAAATATTTATAAAAGCATTTCTTGAAGGTCAGAAAACTTACTGACAAATTATTAAAATTGACATCATCCATTACTTTCGATAATGTATTAATAATAATTAAAAATAAAATTTAAAAAAAATAAAGGGATCTTAGTTTCTGATACTGGCGTAGAGAGTCGTACTTGGCCCTGTATCAAAACTCCTTGAGAGTCCTTTTTCAGGGCCCTATAACATAACTCAATTTTTATTTACACATTTTTGGGCCCCTGAAGTTTGGAGGCTCCATATCATTGATAAGGCTGATATGGCAGTAGCTACGCCCCTGGTTCTTAATTTTTAGTTGAATTTGATTGAATTGTAAACATTACTATTGTCTAGATTTGAGAAAGATACTCAGAAATTCCATAAAATAAAAATTGCGTTCACGAATTTGTAATAATTTGAAGGTGGAAAACAAAAATAAATAATTTACAGGAAGTTACTAAACAAGAAGCGGCTCGAAAAAAATTCCTTTTTTAAAAAATATTTATTTCCCTTTTAATTTTTGAGAAACCCTTTTAAGAATATTCATATATATGAATAAATATTCTTATAAAAATTATCAAAATGCTAAAGATATAATATTTTTTTTTCTCATTTGCATCTAACCTTGAAATAGTAATATTTGAGAATAGATAAGTTTTTTTTTTTTTTAAAGTCAGTAGAGTGTACAATATAAAACAAATTTAAGGTATTCGAACACGCTGAAATGACCCATTTCGTTCAGAACACACATTTTTAATTTTTTTTCTATTTTATTGAATAAAGCAATCTTTTGGTTTTACAAAACATACATTATTTTGTTTTTACTACCTAGAGGTCAATTTTTAAAAATTAGATCATTTACAAAACTGGGAAAAGTGAGACTTTTATTACCCTAAGTGGGCATTTCAATGGTTTAAAACTACTATACTGTTCGTTATTGGGACAAACGGGAAAAAAAGATTTTTTTAAGACCGCTTTTTAAACATTAATAGTTAAGGTATGACTAGTTCGGAACCATGATTTTAAAAAAACACATAAATGTATAATTTTTTGATATTTTGGTCATTAGATTAGAATAAAGTATAAAATTTTTTAAAAGGGCATTATAAAAACATTTTTTTAAAACAATATTTTGGCTTTAACTTAGAAAATTTTTCCGTTCACCTTTTTTTAAAAATTTATTGTATTAATATTTTACCCGTATATAGCTTAGATCTGTCAAGGGTCAACTCAATTTTGAAAAATTCAAATTATTTTCGATTCCCCTTTGAAATAATTTATGTTTTATTTTCTTAAATTTCTCCCCTTTTGTTTTCGTAAAACATGGATAAACCGATTCGTTTCATTTCAAAAAATTTTGGTTGACCTCTTTCAGAGGTCGAGGGTGAATATAGGGAAATTATTAATACAATAGGAAGCATTTTTTCAAAAGGAGAAAATTTTTAAAAATTTTTCAATTAATTTTTTCCAAAATAAATTTTTTAAATAATTTTTTTTCAAAAGTCCTTAAAACTTTTTTTGTATTCAAACTAAAAGACACAAAAAATAAATACTATCTATTTATACGCTTGAAAATCACGGTTCCGAAAGAATCGGATACCCAAAAACTGAAAACTCTTTTTTGTATGAAATATGTCCCCTTTTTAGCGAAATTTTCGGGAAAGCTTTTTCATTCTCGCGTGTATCCCATGTTCTTTACTTTATCATGAGGGAAATTATACTTATATAACTATTTTTTTCGTTTATTGTCTGCAATTCATCATCTAAGGGATTTTGAGAATACGTCATAAATTCTCAAGGATTTAGGTCGGGAAATGTAGGCCCAAAAAATCGAGTTTATTTTCCTGTTTTAAAAGTCCACGATATCGAATTGTGACATAGAGCAGTCCTTTTTAAAATTTTCCCTAAATTTTATCATAACTGCAATCCACAACGTAATATTTCTATTTTATTTGACAGAATTATCAACCCTTTAAATATCCCACTACGTTCGGAACCCTTTTAAAAACGTTTAAAAGGATATATTTGTATTTTAGTGTCCTTTTGATTAGAAAAAGAATTTAAAAATTTTTTTAGAATATTGAATAAAAAAATTTTTTAATTATTTTGACAAAAATAACATAAAAAATTTTCAAAATTTCTCCTTTTTGAAAAATCTTTATTATTAAATGCCCGGCCAAAAACTAAACCTTTGTACAGAGGCTCCTTTTTGAAATATATAATTAATGGTTTATTTAATTTATTTCCGACAACAAGGGGGAAAAAGAAAAAACCCATAATTATTTTAATTTATGGAACCTGAAAATAAGGAAAAAATCATATTGAGCCTTTTTAAGGTCTACTATATACGGAAAAATTTTTATAATAAAGCATTTTCCAAAAGGGAAAATTTTTTTTTATTCTAAATTTTTTCCAAAAAATTTTTTAAATAATTTCTTTTTTCAAAATATCCAAAAAAAAATTTTATGATGATCTAATCAAGCGACACTAAAAAATTTGTATCCATTTATGCCTTTTTAAAACCGGGTTTCCCAACGTGTACCTAAGATTCATTGATCTAGTGTAAAATGTTTTTACTGTACCTCTATTCGGAAAGTTCCAGCATAGAAGGTATAATATTTATTATATATTAAGAATTCTTATCTGTAATAGTTCGATCTCTGGCACTAATGATGACTTTCATTCGCGATGGAATGCAATTTCTATACGTATTTTCTCTAACGTATGTCTCAGATGAAGTATTCTATGCATTTTTATGACGGTCTGAGTCAGCGTCCGCCAACCTTTTAGAACTTCATAGACCATTATATGCATAATTTTATACTTAGGAGACCATTAATAGGAATTTAGAAAACTTTTGAAAAATCATAGTTGAGCCTCTGTAGAGAGGTCTGAGCTATATACAGTCAATATATTATTATAATAGAAGCATTTTCACGAAAGGAGAACATTTTGAAAAAAAGTTATTCTAAGTTAATTTTTTGCCGAAATATTGTATTTAAATATTTTTTTTTGTCAAAATGTCCTTAAAACAGTTCTATATATATATTCTAATCTAAGTGACAATAAATATTATGAAAATTATCCATTTATGCGCTTTTTTAAAATCACGGTTCCGAACGTAGTCGGATACCTTAAGAGGAACTAAATTTCCAGTGCCATCTGTTGTGAAAAAAACCCCAAAACACATCTTCAGAAGGGAGTTTTACAGTCTGTTGGGTGGATCTGGTAACAAAGTTTCACTTTCCCTCAATCTTACTGAACTTGATTTGCATCCATTCACAAATGAATGTGTTTCATCACTGAAAGTTACCGTCTTCCGGTCGATAACAGTCCAAGGTTGGTATTTTTTGGCTCATGCTTAAAGTTTTTCTATTATTTTCTGACTGAGAAATTGTTTTATCCTCGAGCTGGTTGCCTTACGATCAACTTCCGGAAGCTTTTGTGAACAATTGAGGTATACTCTAATAAAACCTTCCGAATGTTTGTGCTTGTCTTCCTTGGATTTATTTTGCAATTTCTTATTAGAATTTCATCATTTCTTGGAGTAGTTTTCCATTTGGACCCACATTTTCCTTTTCTTTCTTCTTATAGAGGATATTCCGGAATCTTGAAATGTTCTTAAAATTCTTGAAACACTTGATTGGTGCACACCAACTACCGTAGCTACATCTCTCACAGTTACAGAAGTGTGTTCGTTAAGAATGATTATTTTAGACAAGCTTCCTTTTTTTTTTAGAGTAATATCCATGTCTAAACAAGCGAAAGTAATACGTGTTATACGGAACGCAAAATTATAACCACCAGCTGCCACTCTGAAAGGCCCACAACTGAGCTACTGATGCACTACAGCCAGTCAAAAGAGTAAATTTTAGTCAAAGTCGATTCGTCACACTACCTCTAGGCTGATATAACCTATTAGAGGCAGTTCGGAACATCACCGGTAAACACATACCAACTCAGACAAGAAAAATATGTTAGTCCCAATTAATTCGAAAGATATATAGCGAGTCTGATAACTCGAAGTATTATAAATGTATTTTTAGAAGCTATTGAACCTGATGTCTATATTATTTTCTAGGGAATGTATTAAAATGATTCTTTCAATATGAATATTTGTTGAGTTATGACGTGTTATTTCCCACATTTATTTGAACAGCTCTAAAATTTTTATATTTTAATAAAACATTACAATTTTAGTACATTGCCTACATAGATGTATGTAGTTCATCTTAATAATACTTTTGTTGATAAAAGTTTATTATTTTCCTTAAAGAATTTTCACAAAATTTCTAAAACTCACTTATAATTGCGATTTTTGTAAAATTGAGATAATTTATTTTAAATATTGCTGTGGTTAAGCGTTAATATATATTGTTATTGATCCCTCAAAAAGTATTTATAATATTTTAGCATGCTATTTTTAAAAAGGTACTTTGAACGTGTTCGGATACTTGAAAACACTAAAAACTATACAAAGGAACAGAAATAAAAAATTATCCGAATAAAACAATTTTCCTTGAATTCAAATTATATTTAACTTCCTGTTACATGTTAAAGAGGAAAATTTGCTTTTTTATGGCTTGCTTCCAAAAATAAAATTTGGAAGGTAAATATTACATATAAATACAGTCGAACCTCTATATAACGAACCTCTATATTGCGAATTTTTCTATATAGCGAATTTTTTTCCTGGAACCTTGGACTTTTTGATTTTCTTCGAAAAAAGAAATCTTAAGGAAGTGCATTTTTTTCCAAAAATTTTTTCTATTGTGATTCAATTTATGTTTTCCCTTTTTTCTATTTAATACATTTTATAGTGGTCAAAAATCTTGAACTGGTTTTATTAGATCCTAACTCAGCGAGACTGGACGTTTCACCCAAAATAACCGAACCCCCTATTGCCCGTTCACTAAACATCTTCGTTCCTCTTTCCTCTCGGGGGTTGACCCGTGTTCTAATTATAAAATAATGTATATTTAATTTTCTTGCATGTTTAAATTATAAAAAGTCCTTAAAAATTTTAATTTTATACAAAATTATTTTCTTAAAATTTTAAATTTTTCGACATTCTTCTTTCTTGTTTTTCCTTACGTTTTTTTCTTTCTTTTTTTTTTTGATGGGTAGGATATATAAAAAAAAAAATATTTAATTTAAAAAAAGGGGTGAAAAATTCCTTTTTTTATATAGTGTTTATGAATTTAAAATTTGTTTTATGTGGTTTATAACGTATATTAAAAGATGAACCTTAATATAACGAACTTTCCCCCCGAGAATTAGCGGCTTCGTTATATAGAGGTAATGTAATTCCATTCATCGCTCTGAGGACAAAATGTAGTGACTTACAGAAACCGATAGATGAAGAGGGGAGGCACCATGTTGAGTTCTGTAGTGATTGTGACTACGAAGGCACTCTTGAGCAAAATTGTCATCGTTTACCTGAACATTCTAAGAAAGATAAAAAGAAAGATCTGTAAAATAAGTTATAAACATTCAAAAAGAAGCTAAGACGATATTATTATTTATATTTTTAACACATGTTTTACGTAAGATCTTAATACCTAAGAATTAAAAAAAACCTATCAAACAGTAAATTTTTGGTGGTAATATAATTCTTTTAAAAATACTATCTGATAATTGTGTAGCTAGAAAAAAGTAAGCATGATATTGTTGCTAATGTTGTTATTTCTTAAATTATTTTATGTAAAAATTTTAGACTTGCTATATCAATTGAGGTAATAATTTGGCTTTTTTTTGTGTTCAGATATAGTTTTTTTATGTGCGTATTAATCAAAATGGTATTCCATTGTATTTTTAAAAGAATAATGTATTTTTTAAAAGTTTTTTTAATTTGAATTATAATTTAAATTAATATCTGAATATATAATCTGAATTATAATTCTTAAAATTATAATTTAAATATATATGTACACAAAATTACATTACTAAGAATTCGAATGAAATATTTTTTAAGCATTTAGAACTTCAATAATTACTTTCACAATATCATTAAATGCAATTCCAAATTAGAATTAGCTACAAAATATAGGATGCAAAATCTTTGAAATTTTTTTAGCTTATAGTTTTATAGACAAAATATTATTTATTAATAATAATATATTATTATGCTAGAAAAAGTTATATATTTATGTATTTATAATTCTATAGATTATTTAATTTTGTTCCAACATAATGTATTTTTAGAAGATTGAACAATTTTTTTTGTTCAGTAATTCAAGTAAACAAAAATATATTGTTTAATGAACTGATATTATTTTGCTTGTTAAAAGACAAAGAAACAAAAATGCATTCGAAATACATTTATACGTTGGGTAGTAAATCTAAACGTGAAGAAATTATTTAGAAGCATTTTTTTAATGTTTAAAACAATATTTTTACCACCAACTTTTACATTTTATCCTATCTTTTATTGCAAAAAAAATCAGCTCATTGGATAAAAAAATAACAAAAATAATTGACATTTGCTGAAAACAATATAACAAAATAGGCTTACCTGTTGAATGAATGTATTATCATTCAAAAAACTCCTTCTTCTTTCGTATTGATGATATTGTCGAAAAGTTGAATGAACATCTAACATTTTAATTATTCAACCAGTAAAAAACTCTTTGACTACTTACTTACCTAAACCTTCGAAAACACATGGATGAATAAGCAAAAATCTCCTGAAATATTTAGTTAGCTTCCACACACCCAGAACATAATTCAAAAGCTCTCAGTAAATTCACAAATCTCCTTTATTGACTTGAACAGATGCCAAGCTAAACCAGGATGAACTTGCCGGTCTTTGGGGGAAAATTTATGTATTTTAAGCCTTTTTTTGACAAACAGCCTGGGTTGTTATTGGTTTTAATTTTAAGCCTCATCAGAATATCAGTGTCTTGACAGTTCAAAATACGTTTTAGAAACGTAGGATGCTTTGTGGTTTTGTGGATAGAGACAAAAAGTGTGTGTACAAACACAGAAAATGGCGTTGTTGTTCAGTGTTCTTCGACGAACTAATTGCCTTGAATATAATGTAATTAATTGCTATTTTATGGTTTTACTACTTGATTTAAATGAAGTATTAAGAGATGGCGACTCTCTGCAATAATTCTTTTTCATAACCTCCACAACTTTTTCACGATTTCAAATGATTGTCAATCTCTCAGTGGCGTTGAAACATTAATAAATCATTGTTCTAAAATAAATCGTTTTGATAAAGTTTTAAAATGACAAATAGTAAATTTGTTTATATTTTAGAGTTGAAGTAAACTAAAATGAAAAATTCACATTATTTTAAGAGCAACGAGACCGGTGTTTTCAACACGCTTTCATAAGTTTCACTTGTATGTAATGGAATCTTTGGACTCGATTTTTACCCACTTTAAAAGGTCAGATTAATTCGAAATTTTGCACACTTGTCAAGGACCGATGACAGTACAATAATTTCATAATTTTGTTCCATTGTCCTGATCAGGATCCTCAAAAATAAGGATTTCAAGATTTGGCAATTAATTTATTATATCGTTTCCAGATTTGGCGACTAATTGCATATACCATTTCTAGATTTAGGAGACTAATTCCATTTCTCCATTTCCAAATTTGGCGACTAATTCCAGATATGGCGACTACAAGACCCTACCTCTTAAAAAGGTGCAACCCTAAAAATGAAAACTCTCGTTATTAATACAAATAAAACAAAATACGATTGACATTTAATATTTCTTCTTTGTATCTATAGAGACGAATCTTTGAAATACAACGATATGGGACTCATCCGAGGCCCAATAAACGGAAAGAATAAGTATCCTTCAGACCCATTAATTAATATTCATTGAAGAGCAAAGACTAATTCCAGCAGCCACGTAATTCGGGCTCCAAATATCAAACTCAAGGATAAATTCAACAAAGAAAAATGATAGTTTTTACAAACTAAAAAAACAGGCTTTTATTGTAGATCGAACTAAAAAAAAAAGGAAAAATAAATTATAGTTAAAATAAAACTAAAAAAACACTCTTTTATAGTGAATCGAACTAAAAAGTAAAAAATAATTCTTAATATAAGAATAAAATGATTTACGAGAAAATTAATGTCATTGGGATAAAAGCGTGGGGTGGTCTATATTAATTGTTATAATTTCTTACTAGTTCTATTCCGAAATGCTGAGTTAGTGTCAAAATGTAGTACAAAGCACCCCACGCTTTTACCACAATGACATTCATTTTCTCGTAAATCATTTTATTTTTATATTAAGAATTATTTTTTTACTTTTTAGTTCGATTCACTATAAAAGCGTGTTTTTAATTTTTTTTAAACTATAATTTATTTGTTAATATTTCTCTACATTGATGTATTAAAATACGAATTAATCCATTTCTAAATTATATATTTCAAAAGTCTTAGTTCAACCTCGGTATAGAAGTCTCAGCTCTCTATATAGGTAAAATAATTTGATTATTATAGAAACCTTTTCCATGTGTTTGAAATGTGGAGCGTAAAATTTTTCAAAGTCCCGTTAAAAAAAAGCGTTTTTCCGAATAACTTCGTCCGGGAAAGTGCTTTTTTTCACTAAAACATAGTCCTAGGTGGACTCGAGGGCGCTGAGCCCGAATTCGAGATTCGATTTCCAAAATTCCCGTAACTTTTCGAGTTAGGGCCCTTTTCAGCATTTGATGGGCCCCGGCTTATAACGAGGGCCCTAATGAGGTTGATTCATGTGACGTCATAGTCACATGATAGTGAAAGCCACGTGATTCTAGCCAATCAATTCAAAAACACATGTGACGTCATAGTCACACGATAAAAACTATCTTGTGTTTCCAACTAATCAGCTTACGCTCTCCGGTGTTGCCAAGTTTTGCTCTTTGCAGAAACTTTCTCTTAAAAAGTACATATGTATACAAAATGCATTTTATTTAAAAGTATAAACATAAAAATACGACTTTTTTTTAATTTAAAAAAATCTTTTTGAAGAAATTTTTTTCCCTAACATTTAAACATCTTTACCCAAATATGAAATTTGAAATTTTATCTGAGTTTTACAAATAGAACAAGTACAATTAGTTTAATGTTTGTTTTGAGTTCAATGGAAAACACGTGTTTGTTTTTATCATGTGACTTCATGAATAGAGCCCATGGAAACAAATCCGGAAAGGTATATATATACGTGATCTGCTCGACGAGAATGTTTTGAAAATGTGCCTTTTTAACGCTTTTTTTTACCAAGAAAATTGCATTTAAATAATTTTTTACTGTATTAATATTCTTAAGACAATTTTATATGTACATTCTAACTCAAGTGACACTAGTATCAAAGAAATTATATTTTTATACTCTTTCGCAAAATTCCGTTTCAGAACGTAAGCACTCTCACTACATTTATAAGCTAAAAATTGATGAAATTTGCCTCATTGTTTCACTGGATCATCTATTTCTACTCAGATTGCTTTTGATTTCTGCAAATAAAGAATGGCTTTGAGCTTCAAAGACGAAGTTTTGCTGTTTTTTAATAGTCCTGGTAAGTTTTGAATATGTATGAATTTTATATTTATTTTTTGTAATTTTTATCATGCATCTAATGCTTAGTAATATTACTTTAATTAATTTGCAAAAGTAGGTCGTATTAATTTCACGGAAATAATATTTAAAGCTATTAGAAATTTATTATTGTACTTTCAAGGTTTTTTTTGTTTATAAATCAGAAATGTATTAAAAATATTTTAAAAATGAAAAATATAAGCACAAAACAGTAACAAAAAAATAAAACAAAACTAAATTACCGTTAAATCCAGCGTATAAAGCGCAATTTAAACACAAAAAATAAAATCGAAATTCAAGGGCGCACGTTATACACCGGGTTTAAAAATGATAGCTTTAAAAATAACAAGAGATGAACATTAAAAAAAAATACATCTACACATATCGAAATGCTATTTATTTAAAAGAAATGACATGCCTTATGAACTAAAAGAGTGGTAATTTTAGAAGTATTTTTTTTTTCAAAAGTCTGGGATAATACCTCGAATAAATGACTTCAAAGCATAAGAGCATTGATCCAACATTTCAGTTTTTTTTTTAAAAAAAAAGGGGGGGTTTTTTCCGGGAATATACCAAAAAAATTAAAATTTGCCTTAAAAAGTATAGGTGGCGTTATACCGATTTTACGGAAGTAAATATAAATAAATAAAAAAAAAATTTAAAACAGTTAAATTTGAAATAAAAAAAAAATTATTTTTTTTTCAAAATATTTTTTTGTTAATTTTAAAATAAACTATTTTCAGTATGGGGGTTAATTCTGTAATTTTTAAATTTTTTCCCTTAGAGGCACAAGGAATTGGATGAGTAAAATCTTTATTAAACTTGTAATACCTTCATCCTTTAATATACACTCAAATAATTAAATTATTGAGTCTAAAGGAAAATGAAGTTTTATATAAATATCCACACTACTCTATTAAATTATCTGTTACATTGAAATAATAGTAATAATAATAATAAATTTTGCAAGAACTTGGTGACAAATTTTTTCAAGGGGGTCCAGGGTGGGAGTCCACCATTCCGTATAATACCCAAGGACCAAATATTCTTTTTATTTTGTCGATTTTTGGGGAAAAAAACTTTAAAAAACTAATTTAAAAAAAAGTATTAATTATAAAATTTTTAATAACAAAATTTTACGTACTTTTAAATAATATAATCAATCGGAAAAAAAAAAAAGGCTTTAGGGGGAACCCAGGACCCCCCCCCTTTTGATGGGTGTGGAAGGTTTAAAAAAAATTTTAAATTTTTTTTTTCTTTTTAATTTTGTGATGCCTTATCTTCTGTAAAAAATATTATCATAGATATTCTTCTACCCCTCCCCTCTCACCGCAAATGATAAATTAGACCTTGATTTCTATAAATAACTATTTAAATAATTTTTACTCAAATTAGTTGTTATAAAATCATAATTATTAATAACCACTGAATAAATCAAAAGTAAAAGCGAAAGAGGAACATGAAATCTCTTTAAAAAGCAAATGATATATTTAAAATTATAATAATAGAGTAAAAAATATTTCAAAAATTTTAGGAAATATATATTGTTGAGTCTGCGGACCCCTTTAAAGTAAAACATAGTCGTTCACTCAAAAGAATACGAGTTCGTAAATGAAATAGCATTTGTATGAAACATTAAAATACAAATGCGAGGAATAAAAAATGATGCAGAATGAGTTAAACCTTTTTATTTCAGATGCACGTGTGGCAACATGGCCTCTAATGGATAGCCCAACGAAAACCGTAGCGCTTGTGATTGCTTACTTGATATTTGTGAAGGTATTAGGTCCTGCTTTGATGAAAAATAGAAAGCCATTTGACCTACGCTTACCAATGATAGTTTACAATTTTTCACAAGTAGCAGTTAGTTCATGGATATTTTTAAATGTAAGTATATTGTGTGGGGAGAATGAAATATCTCAAATTTAAAAAAAAAAATAGGTAAATTTAGCGAAAAGTAATGAAATAAAAAAAATCTGTAGTTTAAATCGTCATTTACATTCTGTTTTTCACACAAAAACAACAACAATCCATTTATGAAAATGTCGAGGAATATGATATATTTAAGGCAATTTTATAAGACGTGACAGGAACGAATCTGGAATTAATTTTAATATAAAATGGTAGGAACTATAAATAACTCCCGATATAATTTTATTAGAGAAATATACATGTAAATATTTTGGTAATGGGCTTGATTCATGAAGTCACATGATAAAAACAAACACGTGTTTTCCACTGAATTCAAAACAAACATTAAACTAATTGTACTTGTTCTATTTGTAAAACTCAGATAAAATTTCAAATTTCATATTTGGGTAAAGATGTTTAAATGTTAGGGGAAAAAATTTCTTCAAAAAGATTTTTTTAAATTAAAAAAAGTCGTCTTTTATGCTTATACTTTTAAATAAAATGCATGTTGTATACAAATGTACTTTTTAAGAGAAAGTTTCTGCAAAGAGCAAAACGTGGCAACACAGGAGGGCGTGAACTGATTAGTTGCAAAACACAAGATAGTTTTTATCGTGTGACTATGACGTCGCATGAGTTTTTGAATTGATTGGCTAGAATCACGTGGCTTTCACTATCATGTGACTATGACGTCACATGAATCAACCTCATTTCAAACAAAATTTTAAGTAATTTTTTCTGTTGACAGTTTTCTTATGTCCCTTTTAAAAAATTCTTTCTTTACTTTCATTCTTTACCATCCAAAAGTTTCTCTAAAAAAAAGTCACTATTTAAAAAAATTTTACCAAATGCTGTCATCATTACTATTGTTATGTCAACATGCATGTTCCTTTATTAACTGCATATCGCAGCATATGTCGACGTCTTTTGATTTGACGAAATGGGTCGTCGGTATCATATGTAAGAATTCTTTTTTTTCCCTTACATCATTTTAATTACATATAAAATCAATTAGAATATATATACGTAATTTAATAATTAGTATACTTATTTTAAAATTGATTTTTTAACAATGAAAACATATTTTAAAATAGATGACCTCTTAAAAAATCGCTACAAAACTGAATTATGCAAATTCGATTCCAATGGACTAAATTCATGATGATCGCACGGAAAGTACAACCACGTGTTCTCCATTGAATTCAACACTTGTACTTATGATTCAACTTGTAAAATTTAATCACAATTTAAAATTTTATGCTTGGATAAAGACGTGCAAGTATTAAGATTCTACAAAATGTTTTTCCAAATTCGAAAAAAAAAATTCTTATATTATATGTATACTTTTAAATCAAGTGCATTTTGTTTAAATAGGTACGTTATTACTGTTGATAAATACGTACTTTTTAAAAGGAAGTTTTTGCACAAAACGAAAGTTGGCAACAGCTAAGCACATCAGCTGATTGCTTGGAAACACGTGATTACATTTATCGTGTCACTATGACGTCATATGAATTATGACACTATTAGTTAATTGCGTCAGTTTCTAATATTATCCATAAGATTTGATTGATGTGAAATGTACTCAAAGGTGAAATTTCAATGCAAAGGAATAGAATCAAAATTTTTACAAATCGACTTTATTTCACAACCTAGAGTTTGTTTATGAACGAATGTTAATTTTTTTAAAATATTGTTGGGTAGCACGGGGTTCGAGGATTTCATGCTAACAATCTCAAAGAGCAAAACAGTTCTTTAAGAGTGTTGAAAATTTAGGCAAAAAAATCTTTAAAATACAGGATTAGCATTAAAATTCACACAATAAATCACAGAAGGTTTTCACACCATCTATAGCGCTTAGACACAACTATCCGCGTCGAAAAATATAAGTATGCAACGTTAAAGTTTATCCTCAAGCAAAATCCCGTCCTCTTCAACAGCGGAAATAATACTGACTAAGCTTCAGCGAGCGACTACAATTTATAGTTTGCGTGGTTACCTTCGAGGCGTTCTCGAAAAATCTGCTTACGTCATAGATCGCAATGTTACAAATGTCTCTAGTAATTTCCAGAAGCATCCATATTGTCTCCGAGTTACTAAAAATACTTGCCAAATTTTGTTGCCAAAAATGATGCCAACTTGGCTGTGTCGTCATTATTTCACCGTTTGATTAAAACCCATTATAATTGTGGGGGGTTTTTGTTAAATTTTAAAATTTTTATCATAAAATAAATACAACAGTACTTATATTAACTTATTAAGCACCCAGATATAAATTATTTACACTATTTTAAGATGAAATTAAATATTAATTACACCAAATTCGTAAAAATATAATTTACTACCTTTTTCCAATCTTAACATTATTAAACATTCAATCTTGAATATTCACTGAAGATGAATTCAAATTGATTTAGCTACGATTTTAAAGGAATTATCACAGAAAGTGTTTTATGCTATGTGGTTTCAGAATGAAAATCAAAGCGAGAAGTTTGTTTCATAATACTACTCTCTTGAATCAAACGTAGAAAAAATGTACATGCCGTAGGGGCATAAATTTTGGGAATTTGATAAAATGCCTAAGGGATATGATCAATTTACGGTGAGATTTTAAAAATAACGTTTCAAGATCTTTTCCCCCAAAAAGGGGAGAACAAATCCCTGATCTTTTTCTGAAATAGAAAAATAGTGTCAAGAGTTTAAAGTGTTTATTTAACAAATGGGGTGAAATTTAATCATAAAGAAAAATACAACAATAGTAAATGAAAACAAATTATTTTACAAGCAATTAACAAATAAAAAAATTAGGAATTTTTTTTTTTTAAATCTTTCCTCTCGGTTACTGGATATTTGTGGGAGTGATTTCGGATTGGCCTATATTTCCCCCCTTATAGTTTCTTTCAATTCCCATTTAAATCCTATAGTCCCATTTTTTTTTTTTAAAAATTCATTTTTAAAGGGGTCGATAGTACGCCTGTTTTTAGAAGTCAAGGACTCGACCCCCACCCCGGGCAGATTTTTTGCGGATGCAAATCCTGATAGTTTTTCATCATTTTTTCGAAAAGATCAGGGTTTGATAAAATCCTTATTTCTTGGGGAAAAGACCCGAAGGCGTTTTTTTATAACATCTCGCAATTGATCATATCCCTTTTGGATTTGATCAAATTCCCCTTTCATAGTTTCCCCGCGACATATACATAACTATTGCCTAATATCAGAAACACTTATTTCTATTGAATATTGAATCCTTTTTAAATTTTTAGAATTAAATACATGGGGAAAGTCGTTTATTCGAAGTTTAATCAAGGGCAAATATCCCGACCAGTTTTTTTTTAACTCATGTACTGTGTATGAATATTTTAAATGCAATGCTCAAAGTGTTTCCGGGGAGGCCAAAATTGGGGAAAAACCCAATCGGGGTATTTGGAGAGTTTAGTTGTGTGATTTGGGAAAAAATCTGGGGAATATTAGGCGTTTTTTTCCCAAAAGGGGGGGGTATAGGTGTCTTTTTTTGAGTTTGAACTGCCGGTTTCCGAATTTAAAAAGGAAGCGCAACGTCTTGAACATAGAAACAAAACTTGGGGAAAAATTAAACCGTTTCGGGGGGAGAAAGTGGAGCTTCTTAGCAATTTTTATTTAAAGTAAAAATTTGTGACATAACAAGTAATATGTTTTTTTTTAAAGTCATTTCCCCTACTTAGATCAACAAAAAAATTTTTATTTCAGCTACTTTTTTTAAATAGTTAATTTATATAATATGATATACATGGGACAGAATCACAACTTTAAATGGTAATTCATTTTTTATTCATTATCATTAAAGTATCGTATTTCGTCCAAAACAATCTTTTATAAAATTTCTGTTCAACTGAAAGCTTTAAAAAGGAAAACCTTTTTAAGTTTTTAAAAAAGTCAAAAGGGTCGTAAGTCGCCAAAAATGATAACGTGGCTGTATTTGTAATTTTTAAATAGTTTTAATAAATTAATTATTATTAAATTTTTATATTATTTATTGTCAAAAATAATCATGTATATAAAATTTCAGCTCCCCAAAAGGGTTTAAAATGTATTTTATTAACGATTGAAAACTTTACCAAGATAAATAAATAAATCAAGAGAGTGTGAGCTAATAGTAGGGAATTAAAAAAAGGGGCCATTAAATGCTGACCCTTTTTTGGTTAGAGACAGCATGGAGGAACGAATACCAATCAGAGTGTTTTCCCTTACCACCGCGTCAAGAGAATCGAGACCTTTTAGCAAAAAAAAAAAAAAAAAAAGAAAGCGTAAATAGTACAGCGAAAAATAAGTGATTATTTTCCACAATAAAGGTAAAAAAGGCAACATTTTGCACCTATTTTCCTTTTTCGCACGTTTTCCCGCAGGGGGGATTTTCAATATTTTATATGTCCGGTTTAAAACTGCATTTTCGCTTTTGGTTTTTTTGGTTATCCGAACATTTGATATCCGAACGGGGTATGTCCCCAAAGGATTTGGGAAAAAGACGTTTTATAGATGGAAAGAAAGAAAAATGTGTTTATACCTGTAATAACCGCATTAATGAGTCTTTTTTGATTTCAGTTAGGACTATTAGGTTGGTTTACAAAATACAGCTGGCGATGTGAGCCCATTGATTTTTCAAACAACAGAGATGCTGTCAGGGTAGGTATTATCAATAGTTTTATGTCAAATTTTTAATTCACTCTTCAATTTAAAATAATTTATGAAGAAAATATTTTTTTTCAATGTTTAAATATATGATTATCTTAAAATCCTGGAAGAACATGTAGTCTCGGTTGCTTAGTAGTTATGGTCACGAATTTGTCACGGGTTTGAGTCCTAGTGCCACTGAAGACCCGCCGTATAGAGGGGATGATGCACGTTAACCCTTTATCTTCGCATTATGATTTACTGCAGTTTTTTTCACGCAATATTTTTTTTGAATCACTACATTGAAATTTAAGGGATATATATAAACAAAACACTCAACTTTGGAAAATTTAATCCATTAGAGCTAATTAGTTAATTAAAGATATTTAACTGTAAAATTAATTATATACACTGTTCACTTAAAATAAAGAGTCAAATCGTTTCCTAAGTTCTTCATTAACATAAAAAAAGACACTTATTTTTGACATTAACTATTTTTGGAACAAAATGACAATCTTCGCAATCCGCTGAAAACGCCGTCAGCTGGAAACGCAATTTCTGCTCTAAAACTATTCGCCCTCCCCGCTAAAATACTCATCTTAGAACCCCTGCTGCCATAGAAAAGTGGATTTAAAAGAATATTCCTGCTAAGTATCGTCAAAGTATTCGTAAAAATGGTTATTCTATATAATTTTAAGTGAGTGGTACTTATAGGTACCATCGGTATAGATAAGGTATTAAATCTGTTGAGGCTCAAAGTCCTCCCGTTGGAGTGGTGTGCCAGCTCATGCGTCGTCCTCGTCACTTGACCAAGGTTAAAAATTACGAGGTCCGTCACCAATGGCCCTCGTGTTGCTTTTTATTACGTCGTTAATAACTCTCACTTCCCTAGAAGTACATTCCTTTCGGATTCTAAGTTTAATTTTAGTTTCTCTACATTTCCTTTCTCCCCCTCTATTGGGGTTGCGGGTTGGTATAAAAATATTTCCAGAAAGTACGATTTCTTCCCCACTTGTGTTTATTGTTTATTTTATTCGTGAGTGTTTATTTTAATATCAGTTTGAAAAGCTGGATAAAATATTGACTTCCAGCTTTCTCTGAATTTAAATTTTATCAACTTCTACTGGAGGGACAAGTTTGAGGAAGAATTACTCGGAATTTTTTTTTTCTTTCGCAGCTATTTAATTAGTATTATTTTTGTTGTTCTACCTCTCATTTTGTTTTCGGCGCATTAGAAATGAATATACCATGGATCTAATTAGGAACGTTTGGGAGTTCATAAATTTCGTTTCTTGCATATCACGAAAACATCAATCCTCACACTGATGTGGTGTGGAAGTTTGGAGAGTGGAATGTCAGTTCATAGTGTCGTCCTTGACATTTGATTTAAGTTCAAAATCAAAATATTTGTCGTCTATAGACTTCACGTGGTTTCAAAGAGCGACATAAAAAAACGATCAATCAATGAGTCGCAGAAACACGATGCTAGGAATATTTCCCGATATATGTTGAAACCATACTCTCCAAGAAACTCAATAGCTAAGTGGTTAGTACACCGCGCTTCCAAACCACAGGTCCCAGGTTCAAACCCCGGACTGGGCAAAATTGACTCAGCCTTTCATCTCTTCAGTGGGTCAATAAATGAGTACCAAGCTTGCTTAGGAACTTAACACTGGAGGTTTCGCGTCAGACTGACCACCTGACCGGAACATCTGCTTATGCACCCCAGGGCCCAAGATCACGTAGACTGAGTTGGGCACAGTAGGTCTTGCCCTTCATGGGCTGTTGCTCCACTGATTTACGTATACTCTCCAAATCTTGACTGTCACATTTTGTGGGCTTGTACTTGAGAAATTGAGGCCCGAACGCGAACTTACAATGGTAGTAGTTACGATGAGACACAAACACTAGAAATATACATATAGCCACAAACAAAAACAAGTAATATTTTTTTTTAAAGTAAACCCTACTTGGAAAATTAGGGGGGGTGCCATCTACGGATAAATTTCTTCGATAGAAATAACCATAATTTTTTAAAATTTAAAAAAAATAAAATTTAATTAATAATTAATATTTAAAAAAAAAACTGTATTAGCACCAAGTGTCATCACTACAAGTTTAAAAAAATGTATTTGAACTTGAATGGATGAATAGAAAGTATTTTATTAACGATTGAAAATTTGAACAAGATATATATAGGGAAGAGAGAGAACTGAAAGAAGGAATTGAATAATCAAAAAGATTTTATTGGAATATATACTGTCTTTATACAAAAAACTTACGAGAAAAAAAACTTTAATACTTAAATAATAAAAATTCACTTATCTGAGATCAATGAAAAGCATTTTTCAATTTGAGGATTATTTTAAGTGTGAAGTATTTAATAATTTATTTAAATATTTTTAAACATGTATAATTTTTTTTTGTTAAAATGGCAAAAAGTAATGTTTTTCATATGTTTTTGAACACGTGTAAATTATTTTCTGAAAAAAATTTAAAAAATTTAATTATTCTTATTGAAATTTTTTTTCAATTCTTTCTTATTTTACTGAAACAATGTCCATATTTGTATGTGTACGCCTATTATTTTATATTTAGAGAAAAATCTATTTATTCTAATACACAAACTTCCCTTGTTTTCAGATAGCAGAAGTCTGTTGGATATGTTTTCTAGTAAAGTTTTATGAATTTATCGACACGGTAAGTTTTTCTGTCAGTACACTTAAATAAATTTTAATTTCTAGCTATCTTTACTCATTTACCCTATCAAATTGTTTTCGTTATTTCAAATTTTCTAGAAGTTTATCCTGTAAAATATGTTAACTGATCCCAAATATTAACTAGTCGTTTCGTATTGGGAATGAAAATGTAAACGAATTTCAATTACTTTCAGATATTTTTTGTTTTGCGAAAGAAGAATTCACAAATTACTACTCTTCATGTTTTTCATCATGCATTGGTTCCAATGACAGTATGGATTGGTATTAAGTATGGAGCTGGTGAGTTCGTAAAAAAATATCTTTTTATTTAAGAACTTATTTTATTTAAAAAACAAGTTTCAATCCTATAAGTTTTTCCCACTGCTTGACAATTGTTAAAGAGCAAGTGATTTATGCAAACTTTCGTCTCACAAGGGGAGGGCACGACTAAGGAAATTCATTTTGGGATGAGACTTGGTGTAATAGTAGAAAGGGGGGTATTCAACCCCCAGTGTAAATTCGCCGATTGGGCCCGTCAAGGAAAAAGCTTCGAAAATGTTTCCTTTTTTTACAAAAATTTATTCCCCCAGGATGAGGGATATTTAGGGATAGTTGAACCCTGATCAACTTTTTTTCCCCAAATTTTAATTATTTTTTTTAAAAATTTAAAAAAATTTATTTAGAAAAGGGTTTTTTTTTAAATGATATTTTTGAATTATTTTGATTTTAAAAAAAAATTACTGTTATTATATAAATATTTTTTTAATTTTAAAATATATATTTTACAAATTTAAAAAAATAATATTTATTATAAAATATATAAAAAATATTAAAATTTTTTAATAAAAAAAGTTACAATAATTATAAAATAGTTTTAAAATATAAAATACAATATATTATAAATAAAATATTATATATGATATAAAATAATCAAAAAAATATGTTATTATTAAATGAATCATTTTACAATTAATATAATAAAAATAATATATCTTTTTTACATATCATTAATTTAGTTATTTTTTTATATAATATATTTACTAAGTCCTTTTTTAAATGAATGTATTTAATTTTTAAAAAAAAAGAAAAAATGAAAAAAAAGTTGCCCCGTGGACTCAACCCCACCACCCTAGAAAGCGCGACACCCAAAAGCTACTGCGTCGCTGAAGGTAATTAAAACTTAAATGTATAAGAGTTTATGAAATTGCCCCCGGGTGATTTCTTTTATTATTGCGTGACTAGAGGGTAGGATTTTAAAAAAAGAAGATTCCATTGATCTTAATTTGTCTTTATTAAGACCTTCAAACTTAAGCTTAACAGATTAGATGATAATAATATATATGAGAGAATCTACAATGACAAAACACACTATATCAAATAATACCGAATTTACGTAACCTCGGACCACTATCAATATCAAACCCACCTAATCTCTATCCAATAATATCCACAAGTCCTAATATTAAAAAAGTCAATCCTACCTTGATCCAATCGTTGACCCGATACTAAGGAAGTTGCGTCTTGACCTCGAGTGCAATGGTATGCACCTTGCCCTTAATGGCTCTATCTTCGGGATAACCTCTGTTGGCTGTCACTTCACGATTGTATCACTCTCTAACATAACATTCCCCAATTTGCCACATCGCTTACTGAAAGTTCTGATATTTAAAAGCTATCTAATTTGCATCTTTCCTTCACATTTCACTCCTTGGGTTTTGGTTGGAAAAGAGTTGCCATTAATTGGCCCAAAAGAACCCAAAGGACATGTTAATGAAAAGACGCGTGAGCCCATCACAAGTTAAGTAGAATTTCGAAGGATATTTTCTCGAATTGACTGGCCATTCGGCACTAATACATTGAGGGTTGAATACCCTTAAGGAGTACCTACTATTACCCAAATAAATTTCCTTTGTCGTGCCTTCCCTTGTCAGACAGCTGACCAATAAAAGTAAATTCAAGTTCAGAGGGCGTGGTAGACCAGAACTTGTTACCTGTATAAGAGAAGTGCCTAAGCTACGACTCAAAAAGCTGACGAAAATTGTGCTGGATGTTATAAAAGTTTCTTCTCTGGAATTCTGTTTGGTTTTTGAAAATTAAGGGTAAAATGTCAGCAAGACATCATTTGAGTGACTACGATCGTGGACAAGCAGTTGGACGACTGGAAGCAGGTCAAAATGTCACCAATGTACTTGCTACAATGGGTGTATCAAAGAGTGTCATCTCGTGATTAAAAAAGGTCGCTGAAGGTGTAAATGCTTTGCGAAATCATGCCGAGGGTCAAGGTAGGAGCACCATACCTTTAGAGGATCGCTATGTAGCTGTCGTGGCAAAAAGAAACAGAAATTTCATTCCTGGCCGGATAGTTGCAAAACTGCTACCGGTACTCATATTTCAGCAAGAACCATTCACGGCGAATAAATCAAGTTGGTTTGAATGCAAGGAAGCCTGTTCGTTGCATTCCACTTCAACCACGCCATTCCGAGAGATTAGCTTGAAAGGAACATGTTAGTGGGATCCCCAAAAATTGGGTTTTAAAACAGGATGGCGAAAGTGCCACGCGGCCATAAATTTGCACGCAAAATATTTTGGGGACCCCAAACAATCAAAAGGGTTTGCTTTTTATTTCAAAATAAAAAGGGTTCAGAGGACGAAAAGCCCCCGGGGGAGCGCACTGTTTTTATTGTCCGCCTTAGTTATGTGGACTAGAGTTGCTTGTGATGAAAGATTTGCTAAGCAAACATAGTAAATTTGTGAAACTACTGTAGTTTAAAGTTTATTTGTGTTATATTTACGATTTTAAGTTATTTAACAGTGCTGTTCACAAAAGAACAAAATGCAAGATAGTAATTTAAAAAAAGAATTTTTACTTGGTGAATCTAGAAACATGCATTATTAGTAAAGGAAAAAAGGGGTGTGGTTTTATGTTCTGGAACAGTGGTATCAGAAATCGTTTAAAACCCTTTTTTGAAGAAAAATCACAAATCCTCTTGTAAAAATTTTAACCACAGAAAAAATAATGAATTGCTTAGAAACCTTTTGGGCAGATGACCCCAATTCAATATGCATTCTACTAAAAGAAACATCTTTCAATCTTAATATGTTATTTATCACCCAAATCGAAACAACAGAAGTCACAAATGTTACTTTAATTTGAATTACACTTATAACTAAAATATTTACAACATAAGTCAAAAGGTATTTTTTTCGTAAAAATAGCGAGTTTTGACCATTATCGCAAGTAAAAATTATTTGACGGCACGTCTATACCTCAAACCCTTTTCCCCTTAGAAAATGGCCTTGATCCATAAGGTTCGCCACCTGGTCTAGAGGTTTCTCCGACGAATATCGTTTCATGTGACACGGTTTGGAAAACCAATTTTGTGGAGAAGGGGGAAAAGGGTTATTCAAAAAGTTTGTGAACGTGATCGGTAGCCCCGGCGTGAGGGTGGGCAGGACATGCCATTGGAACACCCTTTCACATCTTTTTACAAAAAAATGTTTCGTCACAACGGTATTTCAAAAGATTATTCGACAATGTTCATTTTATAGAGGTGCGGGTCCTGACTTTCTGTTTATGGAGATAATGGGGCCCATAGAAGGTTGAGGTATTAGACACACTACAAAGTGAAAATATTCTCTGTATGCAAGGGCCCTCTTCTATCCCGACCTAAACCCTATTGAACATACCTAGGATGCTCCTGGCAGAAGCTTTTCCCAAGAGAATCATCCTTTACTACACAACTCAGGACCCAAAACCCCTTGGCGGTTGGGCAATACCCCCGAAGGACTCCTCGATGTTTAAAGAAAAACCCCGGGGAGAACAGGGCAAAATGTACTTTGTGTCCATGGTCGTACACATCTTACTAATTCTGTCGCATCATATTTGACCTGAAGATAAATTTTTTTGTGGCATTTTGGGAAAATAACCCAGGACATTTTTTTTTTTTTAATTTTTTAATTCTTCGATGGGCGATACCTGTACTTTTTCCCTATAATAAATGCATCATCCTACTAAATATGTACTTTTTCACCAATCATTGTCTATTCTTAATTATTAAAAACGTTTCTGTTTCTTAACAGTTGTCAACAGTGTAAACCCTGTTTCACATCTAAAAATTTTTTGTTGCGTATATGGCCAGAATTTGCTTGCCTGCACGCGTTATTACAGTTGAATATAATGTTTTTTTTAACTAAAAAGCCGTCGAAAGGAAAAGAAAAAGTTTGCGCAGCATGGCATGGACGTTTTGACTGGGCATATTCTGGACTAAATTCATGTGACGTCATTAGTCACTGATAACTCAGCCCTTTTTTCCCCCAGTCAGTTCATAAATTAATTAAACGTCATAATTATATCAAAAATTTCCCCTTTTCCAGCCAATTAGTTCATGGGGCTTCACTGTTCCCTTTTGCTCTTTAAAAAACTTTCTTTTAAAAGTACTTATTTGTCAACTATAAAATAACGCCCATGTTAAATAAAATACATTTAAATTTAAAAGTATTCGTATAATGAAATTTTTTTTTTTAATTTTTGGGAAAACTGTTTAAAGAATTTTAAACGTGAACTTTTTCCCCAATCATATAAAATTTTTTAAATGTTTTTTAAAATTTTTAAATTGAACAACTAGTATGTCAATTTTTAATCAATGGGAAACCCGGGTTTCCCCTTTATCATGTACCAATGAATTTTTTGCTTTAAATCTTGTGACTATGACGTCAAATAAATTTTTTGACTGTTTGCTAGAAGCACGTGATTGGTTTTTTTCATATCACTTGCGTCCCGAATTTAGCCCAATAACTAAATTCGATGGTCTCATGAAAACCCAAATCACGTTTTTCCAAAAAAAAATTTACATACGAAGTTGTTAATTTTAAAAATTTGATAAATTTAAAATTTGTTATGGGGTAAAAGGGCCTTTAAAAAACAACTTTTTTAATAAAAAAATTTAAATACTTTTTAAAAAAATGCATTTGAACCTTTTTTGAAATTTAAGTTGCAAAATTTAAAATTTTTTTTAAAAAAAGTTTCCCAAAAAAATTTTGGGAAAGTGAAAAACTATTTGGGTGGAAATGTTTTTGGGTCAAAATGATGGTTTTTTAAAATTTCCAAAAACCCTGCCATTTTTTGTCAAGTAAATAATTTGATTTTTTTCCAAAATTTTTTTAAAAAACCTATAAAAAATTTTTAAAAATTTTTTTGTTTAAATTTTTGGGAAAAATTTTTTTTATAAAATGCAAAAATTAATTTCTTTTTATTTTTTTTACTTCTTTTTAGAAGATATTTAATTTTATTATTTTTAAAAAGGGTTAATTGGAACATTTAATTTTTTGGGTAAAAGTTCCCCACGAATCATTTTAAATTTTGGGGAAATTTTTACTACCCTGGGGACTAGGCCAAAATTTTAAAAATTTTTGGGAAAAAATATTAAATTAAAATTTATTTCAAAAATTTTTTTTTTTTAAATAAATCAAAAAACTAAAACATAAAAAGGAAAAAAAAATTTATTTTAATTAATAAAAACAATTGGGGATTTTTTTTTTTTAATTTCACAAGATAAGTGCCTTCAAAACCCCGGGTGAAAATTAAATTAAGCTTAATGACAAAACAAATTTTACAAAAAATTTACAAAAAACAAAAAAAGGGGCGTTCCAAAAAAATGGGAAAGGAAAAAAAATTAATTTTTATCAAAACCAAAATTTCTAAAAAATTTTTTACAAAACCAAAAATACAAAGGTCCCCGGGGTTTATTTATGGGAAAGAATTTTTAATTTTATCCAATTACCATTTCTTTTTTTTTCATCTAGTGTTCTTGACAAAACCTAGCTTTTTTTTAAAAAACTTTTTTTTTTGAGCTAAAATTTTTCCCATTCCTTTTTTTAAATTTTTTTAAAACCGTTCTGTTCTTTTTTTAAAACCTTTTTTTTAAACCCGGGCCTTCGGCAGGGTTTTAACCCCTTTTAAAGGGCCTTTTCCCCTTTTTTGGGTTTTTTTAAGGGCCTTATTGAATTTTTCTAAGTAATAAAACCTGGGGGCCTTGCCCCCGGGTTTTTTTTTTTGGGACCCTTTTGAAAACATTTTAAAAACATATTAAATTTTTAAAAATTTTTTTTTAAGAAAAAAAAACCAATTTTTTTTTTGTTCAAAGGGGGGGAAATTGAATTTTTTTTATTTTAATTTTTATCAGAAAAGTGATGGAAAATTTATAATAAATTTTTTAAAATTTTTTTCTTTAAAGAAAATTTCGGAAAAAAAATTTTTCAAAGATTGGGGGGGTTTTTTATATTTTGAAAAAACAAAATGGTCAGAATTTTTGGGTACAAAGGGTTATTTTTTTTAAAAAAAATTTCACCGCTTCACATCTTTGAGCAAAGAAGTGTTACGTCACAACGGTATTGCAGAGAGATTATTCTGGACAATGTTCATGTTTATAGAGGTGCTGTAGGTCCTGACTTTCTGTTTATGGACGATAATGCATGGCCACATAGAAGCGTCGAGGTATCAGACACACTACAAAGTGAAAATATTCTCCGTATACAATGGCCTGCTTACTCTCCCGACCTAAATCCTATTGAACATACCTAGGATACTCTTGGCTAAAGCATTTCACAGAGAACCATCCTTTACTGCACAATTCAAGAGCTCAAAACCGTCTTGAGACAGAAGTGGGACAATATCCCCGAAGGACTTCTCGATAGTTTAGAGAAGAGCATGGAGAACAGATGCAAAATGTGCATTAGTGTCCATGGTCGACACACATCTTTCTAAGATACTCATGTCTGTATCATTCTGACCTGAAGATCAATTTTTTTGTGGCTGTTTGGAAATCGTCCAAGGAGCATCTTTTTTTATTTTTAATTTTTCGATGTGGCGATACCTGCACTTTAATAAATGCACATCATCTCTACTAAATATGTACTTAATTTCATTTCTTCAATCATTGTCTATTCTTAATTATTCCGAAAAACGTTTCTGTTTCTTAACAGTTGTCAAGCAGTGTAAAATCCTGTTTCACATCGTATAAATTTTTGTTGCGTATATGGCCAGAATTTGCTTGCCTGCACGCGTTATTACTGTTGACTAATGTGTAGTTTTTTGACTACACATTAGTCAACAGTTAGTAGTTTCTGTGAAAAGCAAAAGTTGGCAACAGCGATGCGCATGGACGTTTTGACTGGAAACATGTTCTGGACTAAATTCATGGGACGTCATAGTCACATGATAACTCAGTCACGTGTTTTCAGCCAATCAGTTCATAAATTAATTCAACGTCATAATTATATCATAAATGTAATCACACGTTCCCAGCCAATTAGTTCATGTGCTTCACTGTTGCCAAGTTTTGATCTTTGTAGAAACTTTCTTTTAAAAAGTACTTATTTGTCAACTATATAATAATGCCTATAGTTAAACAAAATACTCTTAATTTAAAAGTATTCGTATAATGTAAGGTTTTTTTTTTGATTTTGAAAACTGTTTGAAGAATTTTACTACTTGAACTCTTTACCCAATCATCAAATTTTAAATGTTATTTAAACTTTACAAGTTGAACAACTAGTATGTCAATTTTTAATCAATGGGAAACACGTGGCTCCCTTTATCATGTGACCACCATGAATTTAGTCCATTGCATTAATCTTGTGACTATGACGTCAAATGAATTTTTGAACTGTTTAGCTAGAAGCACGTGATTGTAGTTTTCATATCACTATGACGTCACACGAATTTAGTCCAATGAACTAAATTCATGATGGTCTCATGATAACGGCAATCACGTGTTTCCCATTGATTGAAATTGACACTCCTGAATATTCAACTTGTAAAGCTAGATAACATTAAAATTGATATATATTGGGTAAAAGTTCACGTGTTAAGTTCAACAGAAGCAGTTTTCCATTAAAACACACTACGAATACCCCAAGTAAGTGCATTATTTAACTATATGCGATATATCGTTATTTAAATATATGACCTAAAAGAAGTTTCCTAGCACAAAAGTTGGCAACAGTGAAGCACATGAACTAATTGGCTGGAAACGTGTGATTATATTTGTGATATAATTATGACGTCGTATTTTAATAACTGATTGGCCGAAACACGTGTAGCTCCGGTTATCTTGTGACTTAGGCGTCAAATGAATTTAGTCCATTTTATTACACAACTTTTAAACTAAGGAACCGTGATACAAAATATGGTTTCAAAATGTTATAAGTTCTAATTTAGGAAAATTTACTTCCTTACTAGAGAACTGCACATATTTTATTAATTTCTTTTTTATTTTTTTACTGCTTTATTAAAAGAAGATATATATATATATATATATATATATATATATATATTGACAAACGAGGAGTTAATTGCGAACATTTTAATTTCAGGTGGGTACAATACTTTGTTCCCAGTACTGAACTCATTTGTACATGTTTGGATGTATTTGTACTACGGCCTGGCTGCACTAGGACCATCAGTTCAAAAGTATTTGTGGTGGAAGAAATATCTGACAAAGTTACAATTGGTATTTCGAAATTTTATATTATCATTATGCAAACTATAAGTAGAAAAAAATCATAAAACATAAATATTAGAATAGAAGAACGAGTTTTTAATTAATTACAAGACAATTACAGGGAGTTTTTTTTTAAATTGATACTATTCAGAGTAACCTGTAGCTCTATCTAACAACCGCGATGACACCAAGCTGAAGACTAATAATGACATGGGAAACAAGATTCCGTACAAAGAATGTCACAAAAATTGGCTATAAGGGTTGCAGCTTACCAAATGACGGGATGAAAGGAAAATCTAAATTAATGCTTTCATATACGACAACCACACAAGCCATTTGGGCTACAAAAACATCTACAAAACTCCAAAGAATACAGAAGGTCGGGCCGTTTGCACTTTATGGAAACGATATTGATAGTTAATTTTTATCAATAAATACCGTATTTTTAATAGAAATTTGTTTCTATCTGATGGCCATGATTCTTGACAATAGCTCTAGCTTGAATTTTTCATGAAAGTAAACTATTTCTTATTACTGTCATACCAGTTTTACTCCATTCCTTTTAAACCATTTTCCAAAGTCCGTTCAGTGTTCGTGAATGCCGTTTTCCTAAAGCTCGTTTTAATAAACCGAAAACACAAAAGTCCATTGCAGAAGCGTTAGAGTGATTTTACACGTATTTCATCAAATGGGATACACTTTATTCCTGTTTCTGGTTCTTTCTTTGTTAAATAAGCGGCCGTTGACTTAGACATGTGTCTAGAGTAGCGATACTTAACCTGTGGCCCACCAAGCATTTTTAAGTGGCCCGGCCATGACCCATTGCTCTGAGAAATTTACTTATTTAAGAACACTATTAAATATTTGGTGAGAAAAATTTTTTCTCAAGAAATCAAATAAATCAATTTTGCTTTTTACTGTTCAGTGTCGTACGGGTATGAATTGATACTCTTCTGTTTGGAACGGTTTCGGTTAGCGATAATAGACAACAGTAGAGTAGCAACAATTATATGGGTGGAACTAATTTTTAACTACCTTTCATATCTTGTAAGAGAAAAATATTCGAAGAAAATATATCGTTTCAAGACGATTGGGAAGTTGACTATTTTGTCGTGAAAAACCAACATGGATCAGTAATTGTTTGAATTGTCATGAAAGTGCTGTATTTAAAAAATACCAATAATTAGGAATCATTCAATGATACTGTTCCTCGAAGATCTATTTCAAAAGGTGATAAATAGGCTTTTTCGTGAATAATCCTTGCAACAGCGATAACATATCACAGCGATAACAAAGATATTGTTACGTAGATCCGAGGGTTCGTGGATTTTATGCAAAACAATCACAAGGAAAATAAACAGTTCTTTAAGAGCGATGCGGAATTTATTATTAAAAATCAATCAGCTTTAAATACAGGATTCAGCAGCAATATTCACAAGAACTAAATATCGAAGGTCTTCACACGCTGGCAGCAATCAAACCTGTGCAGTGTTTTAAAATACACGCAAGTAAAGATTATTCACAAGCACAGCCTATAGCTAATCGCTAGCCAAAACAATCCTCACTACTCGCTGGTTTAATCCAGACTCATCGCCGGTTCAAGCGAGCATCATTTTATAGGCGCGACAGAAACTTCCAGAAATATAACAGCTCGTGTCATTGAACGTGACACTAGTGGAGAGATCTACTGCTTTCTAGAAAATTCCAGAGGGTTCCGAACTCGCCAAAAATGATGCCAACTTGGCTCTACCTCCAATATTTCATGAGTTCTCATTGAATCGTCATTATAACGTAAGGCGGCATTGCTTGTAGGTATTAGCACATTTTTAACATGAAATAAATATAACATAGAGTAATATAAATGCATTAAACACTCAAATACAAATTATTTACACAAAATTCGTAACAATATCCTATGAAGTTTGTTACATTATTGGTAATCATATGAAACCGTTTACTCATACAGAAATTGTGGAGGAGTGTTTCTTAAATGCTTCTAATTTAGTGTTAGTGAGAAAAATAAAAATATATAATTAAAAAAGCAAAACAGGATTTTAAATATCAATTTTCTGCATTTTAAACTTCCAATGTTATCTTGGACTTAAAGCATTTCTCTCACCTCCCCCATTTATCATCATGTTGCGGCCCGGATGAAATAATTAACTTATGTATGCGGCCCGCGTGAAATAGCTGACATATGTGAACAGGACAACGTCTGTCGGGACCGCTAGTATTGAAATGCAACAACCGGGAAATTTTTACGCAAATTTTTAACTTGTCGATGCGAATATTTCTCCTTGGAAAATGTCATTACGTAACCTTTGAGCCATTTTTCATTTTTAGGAGTCATTTTTAAAATAAATCTTTTATTTTACATTCCAATCAAAAGAAAATATCAGCAGACGATTATCCTGAAGTTGCCAAAGTTTTATCTTAAAATGCAAACGAGAAAAATGAATTACAAAATCGTTTCCATAAAGTGCGACCGACCTTCTGTAGTATTCTCGGCTAAAGTGAGCCAGCTTCAGTGTATTTGTCACTCGCACAACACCAGAACGCGCACTATTGGTAAATCTGTACATTATCTGAATCCTCCACAGCTCCCTTGAAACAGATAGAAACTATGTAAGCGAGCTTTAATGCTCGATGCTCTGAAAGAAATGAACGGTTCGAGTTCCGCAAAATCGATCTTTTATGAATTTTTACCTAAGAATTGTGACGGGGCTTTATCGCGCCTTTCACTAATCCTCTAGGGCAGGGGTGTCCAACACGCGGCCCGCCAGTACGTAAGTTGCGGCCCAACGACTCTTTTTAAAAAAATTTTAAATATCAGGTTTTTAAAGTTTTTTCATTTTGAAATTTATTAGGGGGAAATTTATATATATATATAAATCTACAATGGATTTACTGTTAACTATTCTTGTTTTAAAATAAATCCTTTTTGATAATAGAAACATCCTTTAGATTAAAATAGATTTATATATTTCATCAAACAATTACGTTTGATTTTACTATAGTAAATTACTTTTTAAATAAATTTCGAATTGCATTATGCATATCCTTTACTATGGAGAGGACATGAATCTCTGTGTGTGCGACTTTCATTTCTCCTCTTCCTTTTCTGTTTGGAGTGCCCCAAAAGCAAGAGGCAGTCAGTGATGTTTCTTACAGTTTAAAAAAATTATTCAGGACGTTAAGATAAAAGACTGTGTATACTTAATCGTTTGTGAAAACACCACTATCAAATTTCGACAATGAGTATCGAAAGATCAATTCGAAACGAACACCGTAATTTTCAAGAAAATGGCAACTGTAATATTTTAAACATTATTTGATCATTTTATTATTATATTATATAAACATTGTTATATTATCTATGTCTGTATACATGAAAAATAATGAAAACAATAATAATAATAATTCATTTTGTTTTAAATTTTCACTCTAATAAATGTTTTTTTTGTTTCCAAATCTGATATAAATGTACATAATTTTATGTGCGGCCCACGAGATTATAATGTTTTTCCCAAGTGTCCAGCAAGGCCATTTGGGTTGGACCCCCCTGCTCTAGGGGAATCTTTGGGACCAGAATGGCATTTCAATCCAACCTTCTCAAGAAGAAAACGCGATATGCAGATTAGTGAATGATTATATATATTGGAGCTTTTGCATTCGCGAGAAAGTCGGCTGGAGGCCGGAGAGTATTATAGGAGCCATATAGAAGTCGGTTAGAGGCCAGAAAGTGAATAGAAGCTGGATCAAGTCGGATAATAATAATATATAAATGATTAATATATTAAAGGAATAAAAAGTACAAGACGAGGATATAAAGCTTGGTTGCTGCTCGTCGTGTGATATGGGTAAGCGATTGATTATTAAAGTTTAATTATAGAGCAGGACTTTAGCTAGTTAAGGAATTGGCTATAGATAAAGATTCGGAGGTTAATTTATCATAAAGATAGTGAGTTGGATTTAATGCGCTATTTGTGCTATGAATTGTTAAGTACGTCATATCACTCCTGATCGTTTTCCTAGTAAGACTTCTGTTGCATTGATTAATATTTATGAGGTAATAATAAACTAGATTTATATATATATATTATGGAAGATTCAAGTGGTCAATCATTTATCCCTACAAATCTAGGTCAAGTGGATGAAGATATTATACCCCCGGGCAGGGGGTATCACAGAATAGAAATATGTTTGTCAAATTTCAAGTTAGTAGGTGTAATAGTTAAATAAAAAAGAGATTTTTTTATCTGTAATGCTGTCTTGATCCCTCTTGCGAGTCGATTTCTGTAAACCCGTTTTTTCTAAAGAACTTATTTCATATGCATAAAATATCTTTTTAAATGTATGTAAACTTAAATTTATCTTCTAAAATTTTACATAAAAGAAAGTTATTATGTTTAGATTTTTTTTATTTAGAAAACCGAGAACAAAAGTCGCTATAATTGCTTTAATTCTGACCAATATTAATGTATAACCATTTAAACGTGAGGTACTCTGAAAGCATATTTCAAATTTTTCTATTCTAATATGAAAACCTCCCAAAAATGTACAATTTTTTTTGTGTTGAAATAATACGTTAAAAAGGATTATTGAAGGAAAAAAAACCTGCAGTTTTTTTCTCCAAAAAGTTTCGAGTTAGTTTTTTTATTTATAATTGATAGAATAACATTTAATTATTCTTCGACGGATAATATAGAAAAAATGGCTATATTATTTTATTGAATCTTTTAATAACAATTTTTTTATTCTCTCGGATCATTATACTTATTCATTTTTGATAGAAATTTGATCTAATAGAAGTAAAAGTCTCAAAAAAAGCAAAGGATTAGAACCAATTTTTTTTTTGTAAATGTATGCATAGAAAATCTTTTGCTATTTTTTTATTTTTTTTTTTGCGGTAATTAAATAATAAAATAAGTTCATTCGATGTTATTTTTTAAAAAAAATGATGTAAAATACAGATTACATTTTTTTACATCAACTTCATCACAAAACATTTTTCTTGCGTACTTTAAAAAAAACAACCGCATGTAGTTTTAAGAGTTTTTGAGTTTGCAATGAGTAAGTTTTTGCTACGAGTAACGATGAAAAAGCTAAGACTCTTGAGATAGTTTTTTTTTTAAATCATTAAAGTTCCCTATCTTTGAAATAATTTTTCACACTGTGAAATTTATTTCAAATTATAAAATTGTTTAAATTTAATTTTTAGTAGAAGCTTGGGATGCTATGTGTATTTTTCTTTTAAAATTTAGATATATACTGTTTACACAAAGGTAATTTTTCTGTTAAAAGCAAAATAAATTAACTTTTTCCTACGATGTAAAAAATAAAAGTCGTGATTATGAATAGATCATATAATCCGGTTGATCTGTTTAAATATTTTATTATGTTCTTGGTATGAAATTAAGGTTTAATTGGAATATATTTTAAATTTCCAAAAGTATCGAACTTATGAAATGTGTACTAATAATTAAAACAGTTCTTTTTTACAGGATGTTTCAGGATTTTTGGGACAAACTTAAAGGAGAGGTAGGGGACATCAGAAGGATTCAGAATTGCATAGCAACCCATGGTCGGAAATGTCTTTGTTCGGCGCTAGGTGGCGTTGCTCACAAAAGCATTTAAGAAAACAGACCTGCATTACCGCAGTCATTTGAGCTGTCACTGTCCCCAGGGGAGTATGGAATATTTTACAAAAACCGAGCGGGAAGATATGCACTTGTTTTATGGATTGGCAGAAGGAAATGCACGAACGTCAGAAAGATTGCATCGTAAAAGGTACCCCCAGAGTAATGCACATGATCGCCGGATGTTTGTTAATTTGCATCACAATTTGTGAGAACATGGATCATTGCTAGGTAATAGGCATAGTGAGGGCGGGCCAGGCAATTCAACGGACCACGGTATCGAGCACATTTTGTTCCATGCAGGGAACAAAATGTACTCGGCTCTACGTTCAACGAAATCGAGCACTATGTTGGGGCGACTCACTTGTGGCCGTCACTCACTATGCCTGTACCTGGTAATGATCGCCCTCCACAAATTGTGATGCAGAAATATCAATCATTCGGCTTGTCCCTGCTATCTATATCTGTGGGTAAACCTTTTGCGATACAATCTTTCTGGTTCTCCTGTACTTCCTTCCACCAATCTGATAATCATGTGCATATCGGCCAGTTCCGTGTTTGTAAAACGTTCCATACTCCTCTGTGGAAGATGACAACTCAAATGACTGCGGAAATGAAGGTCTGTTTCCTTGAATGCTCTTGTGAACAATGCCACCTATAGCTCCTAACTAAGACCTTTCAAACCATGGGTTGCTATGCAAATCTGAATCCTTGCGATGTCCCCTACTTTCCCCTAAAGTTTGTCCCAATGATCCTGGGATACCCTGTATAAGACTTTTGCTTAGCGGTCATTTGAAATCCGCAAATGTAACGTTAACTTGAGACATAGCCATCCTGTGATGACCATGTCTTGCCGGTTCCGCGTAAGCTAGGGTGTGGGATTGAAATGATGAGACAATTCGCTAATACAACTTTATTAAGAGTAACTTATATTACTTAAATTCTAATTTGACAAATTTAATTAAAGTGAGTCAAGCCCAAATTAAATCACGTATTTAAGTCCAGATCACGCAACTAGATCCTCTATCTCAATGATCATAAATAATCTATTCATCTAATTACTTATATCAATATTACCTTTTTCAGTTCTGGTTTCTTGACCTAGAGAATATTATCTATAAACTTTATATAGAAGATTCTTGATCCACCAATGATATAATTCTTGACTGCTAATTCTAGATCCGCAAAGATTTCACACTAGCTTTGTCACGCTATCGATCAAGAATAATTCCACAATACTATCTCTCTAAGCCTGCCGCGCTATATCTAAGCTTGCCGCGATATCCTTTATAGTATATCTCATTTACATATTATGATCGTTTATCTTCTTGGTATTGGGTTGGAAAAGTTTTGCCATTAATCGTGGCCGTCAAAGGGTATAGGAGTCATGTGTTAATCAAGAAAGACGCGAGAACGTCACAACCCCCTCAAGAAAAACGTGATTTACTTGGGGTTCTCAATGCCCTTAATAAATTACGTGTCTAAATCTCTATTTCTAAATTTCTTCGCTTTCTGAGTTTTATTTAAAATTTTAATCTTAAATCCTCATTTTACTTTTATAATTTCCAATATCTATCTTGACTTTAATTTTTCATTGCAATTTTAATCTTAAATTTTAACTTTATAATTTCAAAATTTATCTTGACTTTAATTTTCATTACTCATCTTGATTAAATTTTAATATTAAATTTAATTTTAAACTCGTGACAATAATTTTTACTCAATAACTAGGCCCAACATTAATAATTACTGTTTAATTTATGCCTACTCTCACTTTTACATTTCAATTACTTAAAATATTTATACACTTAAAAACAATTATTCTGGGTGCGCAGACCCAATCTAACACTGCATATGGAGCTGGCACTGTCGCTCCCCTTCTTGTTGAAGCTACAATTCTTATACTTTTCAAGATTTTCAGGGTCAGTCTCCCTGAAATGAAAACTGTTTGAGTCTCTATTTCCATAATATTAATCAATTTAACAATTATTATATTATTTATATATCACAATAAATTTTCATCTCCATCCCCACATCTGGTTTCAACAAAAACTCCCAATGAGCCGCGCAATATCGTTTATGTGTGTTAGTGCCTTGACTACGCCGCGTTTCCCTGAACCAGATGCCTCATAATACGTAACAATACAACAACATATATATATACACATATTATACAATTACAAACATTTTTCAATAAACCATTATAACAAATAACCAAAGGAATTTCGCATCTCCACGAAGTCATACATCCAGAAGCAAACAAATGTGTGTTTACAAATGTTTTCTTCAGAAAAAATTTTAACAAGTCAAAAAGTTCCAAATTAAATGAACACTCATTGTAGTGTTTGACTTGGCTTATAACTTTTAAAGCACCGCCCAGACTTCCTTCTTTGCAATAATTCTTCCGACCACTTGTTGGAAGATCATAAAATAGAGAAACAATACAACCTGATTTTATATGTCCACATTCACGTTCAACGATGAGGTGTCATCACTCTTCATTCCTTGGATTTGTACTGGAATTTCTTGTTGTAAGAGCTTGTAATCTCCCTTGTCGTCCTTTCCTTGCCTTCCCAACTGTGTTCTTGGCTGGTCGGGATTTCTTCTGTTCCGTCGTGGCCTTAAGTTGTAGTTCTTTTCATGGAACTTCCGTTGATTCTCTTCTGCTTTTTCTATCTCTAGGAAAATAGTACTGGATGACATTTGTCTTTTATTGTATTATTATTATTACCTTTCTTTGCCACTTTCTTTGTGGTCCACTTGTCTGACACACCTGATCTTTTAATACCTCTATAATATTTAAACCTTTTGTTTTATTTCATTCCCTAATGAACTAGGTAGTGATCTGACCAGTGATTTGTTTTATGGGTCCTCTCTGTATTTTTATATTGGTTGATTGGTTACCAATCCTTTTTACTCTAACCTACGTTTCACCGCAGATTTTCTTTTCCCATATTGTGACTCATTTAATCCTTGGTAGTACTTTTCCGAAGTACGAGTTTCCCTGACTTGATCTTATACTATTTGGGATACCTGTTCCTAATTCGACCTCGTCACATTTCCTATGACGATATATTCTTATTTGATCGTTAACTGTTAATCTTTTCCTGATTTCCATATTACAATATTATTAAAGTTCTTAACTTCTAAGACTCTATAAGGTCCCTCAAATTTTTTGTTTAAATTTAGCACATACTTTGTTAGCTGCTGAACTTACAGGTGTGTTTTCCAATAAAACCCAATCATTTACCTTTTATTTTTTATGTCTTTCTACGTCTATTATATTATTTTTCCCACCTTTCCTGTTTAGTACCATTGCTTAGTCTAGCTTCTTTAAAAGCTTTTCTGTATATCTTGAATTTTGAATTTAGAGCTTTCCCGATATCATAACTAGTTTTGAAATGGTGTAATCAATTTTCGACCTAAAATAATTCAACCGGTGTTTTCCGTTGTTTCATTCACCGCCGTACGAACCAAGCGTAAGCAAACTCACGTAAATTGATCCCAAGTATCGTGTTGATCATTAACATAATTTTACGTCATTTACTTGCACTATATCTCGATTAACTCTTTTCAGTCCGATTTGCTTGTGGTCTATATGCAGCAGTCTTCACATGCCTTATGCCTAATCTCTTTCACTTAAGTGCTCAAAAATCTCGGATATAAATTGGGACCATTATCACTTATTAATTTTTATTGGAGCTCCCATAACGCGATATAAAGTTATCAAAAAAATATCCCGCTATTATACGAGATGAGGCCTTTTAAAGTATAATTTCAGCCCATTTGCTGAAATGATCGGTTATTACTAAAATATAGCGGTTACGTCTTATTCTCGATAGGATACGGAGCCTAATAAATCTAACGTCACTATCTCATTCGGATAATTTGATATAATTGGATTTAACCCGACCCGCCAGCTAGTACAACGCGTTTTATAGTTATTAACTTGGCACATATGGCATGTAGAGACATATTGATCAATAAATTTTCTCATGTACGGGGAAATAACAAACGTCCCGGGTACATGATACGTTTAAATCTGCCTAAGTGTCCACTTATTGGCTTGTCATGAAATTCTCTCATTATTTCATTCCTTAAAGATTTTTGGAATGTATACGCATTTCACTTAATGACGTTGCGTGTTTCGCATAAATAACAATCCTTCAATTAAACGCGGAAATCGTGGGACAATTCTCACATATCGTTGCATTAACCGAGTTATCTTCCGGGTTTTCTAAATATCTATATATATGACCTAATTCTGGGTCATTTTTCTGTTCATTTTATTAATTGTTTCACTTGAAGTAAGTACCAAATCTTTGATTATGGCACAGTAATTTTATCACCAATTATACTATTGAATTGGATTCCTTGAAGAATGTCAGCCACTGCATTTTGAGTTCGGTCTATGTTCCCATTCTATGTTGAATTCTGCTAGCTTTTGGGTACTTATCTAATCATCCACTCGACAAATTTTTGCCATGTGTTAGGCGTGTTAATGCAGCGTGATCTGTTAATACCTTAATTGGTATATTCCTAAATATGTTCTAAAATTTGTTCAACGCCCATACTACTGCTGAACTATTCTCTTTCGGTTACTGTGTAATTCCTCTCTGCGTTGTTCAGTGTACGTGACGCAAATACCACTGGTCTGTTTTTGTTGGTTAAGTACTGCTCCTAAACCAATCGAACTGGCATCTGTAAATAACTCGAATGGTTCCTGAAAGTTTGAGTAATTTTAAAACTGGCGCTTTTGTTACCGCCTCATGACCTCTTCGAATGCCTTTTGTGCTTCATTGGACCAGACAAATTTTTTTAAATTTTCGTTTAAGATTATAAAGTGGCTCAAAAATATCCGCATAATTTTAATAAATTTCGCGTACCACTGGGACATACCTAAAACTTGGAAACACTCTTTTTTGAGTTACAGGGCGGTTCATCTCTTGTATAGCTCTAACCTTTGTCTCATCCGTTTTTAATTCCTTCTTTACTAATAATTAATCCCAAATATTTCAATTCATCTTGCGAATTTACATTTTCCTTATTTAATGTCAATCCTGCATCCTTTAACAACGAAAAAACTTCCCTTAAATGTTCAACATGTTGAGTGAATGATGGAGACGCGATAATAACGTCGTCCATGTAAGAAACACTCACAAACTTCCTATCACCGGTTTTAGGATTATGTCAATTGCTTTTTGAAAATTGGGAGCTGCTCCTGATAAACCGAATGGCATCCGCTTGAAAGCATAAGTGCCACTTTTTACTACAAATGCAGTCTTAACTATATCCTTTGGGGTTTACTGCCATTTAGAAAATACCACTTCTTAGATCAAGAGATGACATTATTGTTGTATATGGTATGTTCGTTAATAAATCATCTATTAACGGTAAAGGGTATCACTTGAATGCTTTGTGATCGAATTTAATTTTTCTATAGTCTACTGCAAATCTATATGCTTCGGATTATCCGGTGGTAACCCATTATTTTTCTTGCATAATACAATTTGACGCGTATGGGGACTGAAGATTGGAACAATCGTTTCCTCTTGTAACATTTTTTGTATGTGAAAATCTATTGTGCTTGCTTAGTGCGATCATACTTATAAGGCCTTAGAAGCTACTGGTGGGTTATCTCCCGTGTCAATTTCATGGTATAAGATTTATGAGTAAGACCTGGTTTGTCTGAAAATAACCCTTTAAAACTACTAAAACAATTTTTTGTAGTTTTTGTTTCTACTTCCCCAATTTTGTTTTAGATAAATCTATCTCAACTTTTCCTCTTTAATTGGTTCAACCACCTTATTTATTTGAGAATCTGGAATTTTCAACGATTTTGATTAAAAATCTAATATACTATTCTTGACGCACTTATAGAGGTATACCTAGAATACATGGGTATTCTAAATCTTTCAACACATGAAATGACCAATTTTTTCGAATTGTCTGATCCTAATTTTCAATTCACAATCCCCTGTTTTGGCATTTCGCACCCTGTGCTGTTATTACCTGGGCTCGCGATTTTTTATTTGTTTTATAGAAAAATATTTTCTATATACTTCTTCCGATATAAAAGATTTATCTGCTCCGGTGTCCATGGCGCTTTCAAAATGTGTTATTTAATAAAAATAGGCACGTGGGGAAGTTCTACGGGTGCTATACATATCGGAGAAAGTCTAATTGTCTCTCTTGTCGACACCTCTTGAGGTTGATCATTAACCTTTACAATATTTAATCGTCCCCTTTGCGTCCTATCGCCTCGATTGAAATTATCCTCGAACCCTTATTTCTACGGTCCCTCTATTAAAATTATCATTTCGCTCATTTCAGGAAATGAGTAACCCCTGTGTTGAATCTCTGATCATTATTATGAAACCTATTCCTCTCGAACCCTCTATTACTTTGACGGCTATTCTCGTAAAACTCATTTCTGTTATTTGGTCTACTCCTTATTTCCGAATTCCTCCAGTTTCTACCATTAGCTTCAAAATTAGGCATCCTATGCGCATTTTGACCTCGTCTTTCTATATTATGGTTCTGATGCTTGCCCTTGTAATTTGCAAGAATATCTCTCTTCGAATTTGTAGGACTTCTAAAAAGTTGTATCGTGTTTTGTGGATTTCTGACTTCCACATAGTCCTGTATCTGTGGTTCGAGTCGAACTAAAATATGATCCACTAAGTCTGCTTGCATTCTAATTCTAAACTTCTCCCTCTATTTTTAGTAATCTATACACAAAATCAGTAGCCTCTGATTTCTTCCCTGCTGGGATGCATAAAACTCCGACGCTGTAGTTCTTTCTTATTTTTGATCATGGGAAGAAGTAGCTAGCTAATTTTAGCTTTGAGCTGCGCAAAATCCGTGGCTGTATTTTGCACCCAACAACGAACCAAATATCGAATACCAATCTTGAGCCCTTCCTGAGATGACTTTTTAGAAGTAAGCACATGACAGATTACTTGAGTTTCAAGTAGCTGCCTGTATTATCGATACACTCGATAAACTCTGCAACGTTCTCCGACCCTGAAAAGTACATTTCAGGTAGAACCGTATTTCCACCTACATTACCTAACCCAGAATTAAATACGTTCGGGCGCCATTGAGACATAACCATCCTGTGATGACCATGTCTTACCGGTTCCGCGTAAGCTAGAGGTGTGGGATTATCAAAATGATGAGACATAATTCTTAATACAACTTTTATTAAGGAAGTAACTTGTATTACTTAAATTCTAATTTGACAAATTTAATTAAAGTGAGAGTCAACCCAAATTAAATCACGTATTATTTAAGTCAGATCACGCAACTAGATCCTCTATCTCAATGATCACAAATAATCCTATTCATCTAATTACTTATATCCAATATTACCTTTTTCAGTTCTGGTTTCTTGACCTAGAATATTATCTATAAACTTTATATAAGAAGGTCTTGATCCGCAATAATGATATAATTCTTGACTGCTAATTCTAGATCCGCAAGATTTCACACTAAGCTTTGTCACGCTATCGATCAGAATAATTCCACAATACTATCTCTAAGCCTGCCGCGCTATATCTAAGCTTGCCACGATATCCTTTTATAGTATATCTCATTTACATATTATGATCGTTTATCTTCTTGGTATTGGGTTGGAAAAGTTTTTGCCGTGTCGTGTGCGTCCAAAGAACATAGGAGTCATGTTAATCAGAAAGACGCGAGAGACGTCACAAACTCTATGAAAAAAATTCTGCTTTCTTTTGCAAACCTTGACTAATTCATCGATTAGCTTGCAAAAAAAGTACCAGAAACAGCAACAAATTGATAAATGTTGCACTGGTATGTTTCCTTCTTAGCTTTGATGATTTCAGAAGATTTTTTTAATGAGAATTTCAGTACCAATATACTACACATAATTTGAAGCTGACCTAATTTAACGTTTTATTTTCCCATTAACTTAAATATGATCAATAATTTTAGCTTTACAAGAATTCTTACCAAATATTACTAACTTTTAAGAAACTGACGCTTATACACGGCGGATTTTTCCTTAACGAAGAATTTACCGTCACCTCTCAAAGAAATCTCAACATTCACGCAAAGGACGGAAAATTTTCCGTCGCTATCGTATGAGTAAGCTGATATATGCAAAGATTCAATTAAATAAAATCAACTAACTTTAAATCAATTAACTAAAGAGGTTTGAGTAATATTTTCATGTTTTCATTTAATTGATTTTTATTTTAGAATCCACACTCACACATGCAGTTTTGCGGATAAACATATTTTGGGTTTTTTTCCCCCACCTCTAATTAAATTTTACAATTACTGAAAATAATACTTTTAATCTAAAAATTTCTCATATTAAGAAAAGATATCAAACCAAATAATTGATTAATATATTTTATTTCGGAAATAAGAAATTTTTTTTTAAGAAATATTCTTCACAAAATATCTAAAAGCCTAAAAATAATACTTTATTAATTGAAATCAGATTTCTGGCTATTAAATAAAGTATACCTCATGTTTATTTTTTCTAGAATTATTTAAGAATATCCCTAAACGTTATTAAAAAGGGAATTCAAAAGAAAATACTGAAACACACCACGTATGTTGTTTCCCCTGCAGCGATACTTTCCTTATGGCAAAGGTAGCTTCCCAGCATGAACTTGAATAATATTATAACAACAATAGAAAATGGGAACAGGGTTACCAGATTGGCTATTTTATCGCTCTTGGCGGCAAATTTCGCGAAAAGTAAAACATTGTCTAAGAATCATCGAGAAGCCTGTAGAGACAACTCTTCTAGAGATTTACACGAGGCTATATAAAGAACCTTTGAAACAACCGTTGAATCAGTTCAAAGGGGAGTTTAGTCGTATGCGTTGTCTGCGATAAGAGAGAGCCACTATCCGTCTGAGTTCCTGCTAGTGGAACTGTACTAGAGTTCTTGTTTATAATGAGCATGTTATAAACAATTTGTTATAATATTTCTTTGTGTATATAAGTCGATTTGTCTTCGTCTAATCATCTGTGTCCATTGTCCATTAAAAATTTGTTATTACTCAAATAATTCGATTTTCGACTGCTTTTCCCTCACGCAAATTTGCAACAATATTATAAAAGAAGTGGAGAGAATTACGTTGATCGCGATCGACCGGTGGACCACCAAGACATTTTGGGATGACCGCCTTTACTAAGACTTACGACGTGCATACTAAAAGAAACATAGTTACGGACCACAGACGCCAGCTAGAATGGAGAATCGGCTTTTCCTGATTGATGAGACTGATCACTAAAGCCAATGATTTTATAAATGTGTAGACGACACACGTAGCTTTATTGAAAGGGTGCGATGACACAATACGTTCACTGCCCCTGTGGGGGAAAAGAGCGATCACTGCGATGCCAGCCGTATAAATGAATTTTTCCCAACACGTCGACTGAATGTGAGAATTAGTGCTGATAATTAGCTTTTCCCGCGATAGCACGATTGGCTATTGAGATATCATACCATATCCCACGTTTCTACGGGTTCTGGTATTTGCATTGATGTCATAAGGGCCGGCTCTAGTAATTTTACCGCCCCGGTCAAAAATGGAAAATCCCGCCCCTCTCTCTCCAAAGCAAAAAATTATAATTAAGAAGCATGAATTGTACACATAGATACACACATATAAAACTTAAATAATTTTTGTAGACAAAAAGGCAACAAAACAATTATATGTATTATTTTAAGAGTAAAAGATACAAAATAATTCGAAATTACGAACATAATTACCTGTTATTATTTGAAAATGAGTAAAATGTAAGGGAAAGAATCGTCAATTTCGGCAGGCCAATTTCTTCGAAAAAGAGTCAACTGATGGGGAGGATCAAAAGCGTTTATTTTAACTTATAGAAACTACACTCAAGACTAAAATGAAATATCTCATGTGGCTCTCTATTTACCAAAAATTCTAATTACCTCAGTCCCCTTGTGGATAGCTGAAACAGGACATCGTACGGGAAAAGGAATCACCGTTGTGACTCCACTCCGGGCTGGGGAAGAATTTACTAGTGAAAGATGTGTCGACACATCAAATTCAAGGATTTAACATGTCAGCCCCTTCCCGCCTCGAACCCTTCAATTTCGTCAGAAAAGAAAGCAAGCATTAAACATACAGAATACAAATTAAGGAAATAAGATACAATAGAACGTCGCTTATTCGAATCAATGACTGACACCGTCTGATACGCGAGTTCGTAACCCGGGGT